>ML784066.1:553256-612554 GCA_009831015.1 Picea engelmannii | reverse complement strand
GGGTGCATTGTCGCCCGAAAATTTGGACAAGTGGGTTTTTACCCCTTTTATGCATTCTACCCCCCCTATACAAGAAATAGTGAATAGGAGAGGATCCCTTCCATAATAGGATCCATTGTACGGTGTTGCCCTACCTTAAGGGTTTGGTAATAATAAAGTGTGGTTTCTATATGGTCTCATATATCTTGTGTGGTGATTGTATTCAGATATCTTTGGATCTATTGTGATATTTTGTATTCAGGTCTTTGGTTCTTAACACAGGGCCTGAATTGCTTCTACCCTGTCAAGATCAATCCTCACTCCCTCTGCTGAGACTATATGGCCTAACAACTTCCCCTCTTGCATAGCAAAAAATGATTTCTTGGGATTTAGGGAAAGGCCAAACCTGCGGCATTTCAGGAAAACACTCTTCAAGTGGGAGTGATGCTCAATATCAGTCTTGGAGAAGAATGTTATGTCATCTAAGTAAATTACCACAAACTTATCTTTTTCCCCGATGAAAGCTATGTCCATGGCTCGCTGAAACGTTGCCCCTGCATTCATCAACCCAAATGGCATCTTGGCATACATGAATGTGCCCCAAGGCATGGTGAAAGCTGTCTTTTCTCTGTCTTCTGGCATGACTGATATCTGATTATAGCCAGAAAATCCATCAATCATAGATATCCTAGATGCATCGGTGACCCTCCGCAATATATGCTCCATGCTGGGCAGGGGGTAATTGTCCTTCCTTGAACTCCGGTTCAGGTTCCTGAAATCGATACAGAGTCTGATTTCTCCGCTCTTCTTTCTCACTGGGACCAAATTGGCTACCCAGCTAGAGTATCTCAAGGGGACTATGATTTGGGCATCCAACAGCTTTTTCACCTCCCTCTCCATGATAGGTAACAGCGTAGGATTTATCTCTCTCAGCTTCTGCTTAAAAGGTCTAGCCTCCTCTTTTAGTGGGATCTTGTGCTCTATGACTGACGTGTCGCATGTCTTGAGGTCTTCGTAGGTCCACGTAAACACGTCAACAAACTCCCTCAACAAATCAGTATATCTGATCCTCTACTCCTCAGTCAAACTCCTTGACAGCCTGACAAACTTGGGCTCCTCTGATGTGCCTATGTTGCATTCAGTCGTATTAGCATCATCACCTGAAATTCTGCCCTTGATCGCCACATCATTTCCATTGAACAATCTTTCTAATGGGATCAACCCTCTTGGTATATGATTTCTCGGCAGCTGAATAATCTGATGGTCAGCAACTTTGTTCAACAACTCCCCAGGGTGGTGATCAGGTTCCTCGTCAGGGTCCTCATCTATATGCAATGCAGAGAAGTCATCGATGGACTGGAGGAATTTTTCAATATCCTGATCATCTTCAAATACCCTCCAATGTTTGACATTGTCTGGTATAGAGGGCCTGTATCTTACTTCCACCTCTGATCTATCATCGAGCAGCGCAGGGGCTTTGAACAAACTAGCTGAGAAGGCTTGAAAGTCGGCTGGAGCATTTTATTCCCTTGGAATGAAAGAGATGTTAAAATCCAGGAAGAAACTATCAATTAGATCCCATACCTCGTTCCTTTAATTCTTAAGGCGAGGGTGCCTGGTCTGATAGACGCTTTTTACCTGCTGGACGATTAATTCAGCATCCCCGAACACAACTATCTCCCTGATTCCCATTTCTTGTGCAGCCCTCAATCCCAGCACCAGAGCTTCATATTCTGCCACATTGTTGGTGACTTCAAATTCCAACTTGTATGACAGTGATATGGTTTCCTGAAAAGGATATTTGAAGACCACCCTGACACCTGCACCTATACCGGAAGAGGCTCCATCAAAGAACATTTTCCAAACCGAGGTGGTTGGAGGAGGTGTCCGCTGATTAAGACTGAGCTGCTTTTTGATCTGTACATGGGTCTCAGGTTCATCAGTGAACTGCAATAATCTAGATCCTAAGTCAGTATCTAGGGCATAGATGGGATGATTAGTGGGGTTTGCTTCATCACTGACTATGTAGGCTAGCTGGGATTCTCTGTACAATCTCCTATGTTCCCCCCCAAAGACCAAAATAGTGGCATACGTGAGATCCATCTGTAAAGTCCCTCCAAGTCTCTTAATCCATGACCTTGACAACAACATGCCAAACTTGGGGGGAACATCAGCTACCACTATATCCATGACCACGCTTTTCATGGGTAGCTGAAACAGGGAAACCACCAGATCCTTAATAACTCCCAAACATTGTATCCTCCTGGAGTCAAAGGAGTAGAGGTCATGATAGGATCTGGTGACTTCTAATCCTAACTCCTCCATGACGGCTTTAGGCATGAGGTTGTGGGAGGCCCCTGAATCGATTAGGAAATTATGCAATACTTTATCATGTATGTTTAGGGAGGTGTAGAAGGGAGGGAATGAATCATCTCTGTCCTCTACCATGGGACCTAGGACCACTGCAGGCCTTTCATCTTGGAGGTTTATGCAGTCTGTGGAAGGGCCAGAGGCTTCAGATTTCAATAGGTTAGAGAAGTGTTTTTTGAATTCCCCATGCTTGATTAATTCAGTGAGGGGCACAGGGATTCTGATCTTTTGAATTTCATGCTCAAAATTAAAGGAAGATGTAAGCTTTGGAATTTCTCTAATCTCAGGAGAATGATTTTGAATGATGGGAGAGAGAAGTTGGGCCTTCTTACCTCTGTGGTGGTCTACTACCTCGTCAGCAGGCTTCTCTGCTCTAGCGGATGACTTAGGAACATCAGGTATTGCTGCCCTCTTGTCAGAACTCAAGTTGTATCTGCCTCGACTGTCGCCAGCTTTATCCCCCTTGCTTAATTCATTCAGTTGACTGCCCATGAGGGATTCCTCATATGCTGACTTTGTCAAATGAGGGAAAGGGGGAGTGACCTCTACACTATGAATTTTAGACTCAGGCTCATCTGTTTCTCCTTCTTCTTCATCAGCCACAAAATTGTTCTGGAAGGGAGCCTGAACTTTCTGGTCATCTCTGTCTCTTTCCTTCTCTTTGTGCATAGTTGGGGGAGGGAAATTGTTTGGCCTTCTGAAACCTCCTCTATTCTCGGTGCTCTGAGGGCATTTGTTCATTTGTTTTCTTTTCATTTTTAATCTCTCCATCTCTTCCTTCAGCACGTTCACCAGCTGGGTGAGCTCATTTACTTGAGGGTGGGGGAATGATGGGTCGGAGATGTTGGAGCCAGAAACCGAGGCTTTTGACTTTCCTTTTCTTCTGTTTGTGTCAGTCTGGTTTCTCAGTCTGTCAGCTGCTAACATATTGGATTCCACTTCTATAGCTACATCTTGCATCTGAGCTAAAGAGGTGGCTCTCCTTTCTCTTAATACGAGAAAGAAGTCTGGGTCGAATGCACTAGCATATGAAATTTGAGTAGAGGCTTCGGAAGGCCTTATCTCTGCAGGAATCTTGTTATACATCTTATTGAATCTTTTGGAGAAGTCAGAGAATGACTCCCCTTCTTGCTTATTCAGGGACCCAAACTCAGTCATATAATATATGTAATCTTTTCTATCCCCCCACTATCTCAGGAAAACATTATCCAGAGCCTCAATCCCAGCTATGGATCCTAGGGCCAGTCCCCTGAACCACTTTCTGACCTCACCATCTAAGCTCTAGACAAAGACTCTCATCCAGACATCTTCATTTTCAATATTGAGGTTGTTTGCATAACTGTAAAAAGCAGCCAAGTGCTCTTCTGCAGTTATGTCTCCCTCCCCTGTGAACTTGGGCATATACTTCAAGTAGTCTCCAGGAGGGAGAGGGTTCATTGGATGAGGCAAGACCAAAGGAGCATATCTAGCAGTGACTATAGCATCCATTATGTTCTGAGGGGGATTAACACCAGCCATAGGGACGTTGAGCAGAGGAGAACTCAGAGGAGATGGAGTGTGAATGGGTGAGGAAAGAAGAGAGGTCCTCACAGGAGATGATAGGGAAAACAGAGAGAAGTCTAAGGGACTTGAGTGGGCAGGTGCTTCTCTCTGCGCAACAGTAGTAATCAAAGTAGGAGTAGTGAAACCTCCTGATAGGGGAGTGACAAGGATCTCTCCCTCTGATACTAGACCAGGAGGGGAAAACTCAGTAGGAACACTCCCAAAGTTTAGAAAACGGGAAACTTCAGAGGAAGGACGACTAGGAAACTGAGAATCTGAAGATGGAGTTCTCATAGAAGGGGAAGGTGTGTTACCTTTTTTATCAGCATAAACTTCTTTTGCAGCTCTCTTTCCCTTTCTGCACGCGGCTTCCAGGTCTTCCTCTGGTGTGGCTAAAGGCAAATGTGGATTAGACCTCATGTGTCTATCTCTCGAAGCCACAGTTGATAGAACAGGTTCTCCCCAGTGGAGTCGTCACAGTGGAGTCGCCAAGTGCACAGTAGCAATCTTCAAGTTCTGATCTCTGATGCACCTTCAGAAATCATCTAATCGTTGTCGTTCTACCCAGGGAAAATCTTCAACTTTGTCCCCGGCAACGGTGCCAGAAATGTTGGCATTCGGAAGTCACTCCTGGGTTGCTAGCAGGAGCAGAGCCCGAAGCCCATCAGTTTTATGTCACGATTTGTTTAAAGGGTGATCAGATGGAGGAAAACTCAGAACAACATTGTATCAACTCAGAAACCAGACCAGGCATGCATGAACGAGTGAGGTCTTGATAAACTCCAAAAAGTGAGTCGTAGTAAAGGGTGAGTAGGTGGAAGAATTATGTAAGAAGAGTGAAAAGATCCATAATAAACATCAGGTTCATCACAGACTGAAGAAGAAATGTATTCAAACACAAAATCCTTTTACATTCAAACACATATACCAGAGAATACAAAGGTGCCGCAACAAATCCTTTATCGCAACAAGATTGTTGAGTCCATGTGAATCCTTCAGCTGTGAACCCTCTAGTAAGGATGAAACAAAGATGGAAAAGAAAGGAAACTGTTTGTTACAAACCAAGAAGTCTCAAACACAGAGGCACAACCAGGAAACCAGAGTATTGCTGAAACTTTACAGTCGGGAGCTTAGCTCTACCATCGATAGATACAAAAATGGCAAAAATGCCTACATATACTCAAAACAACAACAGCAACAAGATCGAGACGTAGCATTGAAATCTTTGCGTCTGCATGGCTTCTGACAACATGGAGATGCAATGTTTGAATGGTCATGCACCTTATGGCAGACGCGATCAGTCTTCTGACAGTTTCTTTGACGAATCGACGTGCCTTTAATTAATTGCAGGACGTCCCCATAATGGTGGAGACGATGTCTAACCACCACCAACCGCTTCAATAACTGCTTCTTGGGATCGGGAACGGCTCAGCCAACTCAGCACTTCGGGATATGGACGACTTCCCGCGCTGCCACCTGGAATAACTGAATAGCTTGAGGGACAGGTACAGAGGCCAGCGCGGAGGGTGAGGCACATGACATGAATGGAGATGCCGGGTTATAAGGGCATATGGGAGAAGTGACGAGATGAGAGGAATACGATGGAGGACATCAGATGGAGAAAAGGGGGAAGAAGACGGAAGGATTCACCTTCGGGTGAGAGGCTAATGTGGAAAAGGAGCAGGATATGCGGCAGGTGGTGACTGGACAACGGGACGGGAGATGGGCCACCTAGGCAGAGATGGGGAGGTGAATATATGACACACGGTAGCAAGGGAGAGGTGGAAAGGAAGGTGTGACGATGGGAGAAAGGGACCACCCGGGGTTAAAGACAGGGAAACTGAGAAGGACGTGGCTGCCTTGGCGTCATTGATCTAAGCACTAAAATCTCAGCCGTAGGAAGCTGCTTATTCGATTCCAGACCCCCCCCCCTCCGCTTAAAGGTAGAGAGGCAGGGGGGGGTCTGGAATGATCTTCGTCGCCATTGATCCGGGTGCACTCATCTAGAATGTCAGAGAGGTGCGCCCCCAATTCCGGACCCCCCCCCTCGCTTAAAGTTCGAAAGGCAAGGGGGGTCTGGAATTTTTCGTGCGCTATCTTTCTGGGCACGCAAATCTGGACCACCCGGTCTTGCTTACTGCTTACCACGGGCGCATTGTCGCCTGAAACTTTGGACAAGTTTTTTTTTACCCCTTTTATGCATTCTACCCCCCCCATACAATAAATATCGCTAACAAGAGCGCATACATGTGCACCTGTACACTGAGTATATGCACATGGGTGTGCGGTAAGGGGAATTTAAGATGCGCCCTCAGGGCACGCCTGTGTGTTGAACATGCACGCATCAATGCGCACTTGTAGATTGGACAGGCGCGCACTGATGCACGCCTATATGGTAGATAGGCTCACTTAAGAGCGTGCCTGTGAAGCAAACAGGCATGCTTAAGAGTGCGCCTGTGAAGAAAACAGGCATGCATTGAGGCACACCTGTCTAGTGTACAGGCGTGCATAGATGCGCGCCTGTGTGCCGAACAGGTGCGCATGTGTGCGTGCCTGTGGGAATAAAAACCACGCCTAGGAGTCAAGGTTGAAGGGAAAAAATAAGTCTTTGTTGATGCTGTTGAGGGTTGTCTAAGCTCATATAGGAATATGTGTTGTTTGCAGGTGGCCAACAGTGATGATGCCAGTGTGGTGGCGAGAGTGAGACTGGGCCCAGTTGCGGGATGCTGTGGCCATTGAGGGGCCTGGGGTGCAAGCGACTTTAGCAGCCTGTGGGTTGCTAAATTTCTTTGAGTGCCCGTTGATACGGGCACAGGAGTATTTGCTACAGTTCCTGCTCCAGATGTGGAGTCTGGAGCTGCACTGCTTCCTCATGCTAGGAGAGAAGATCCCCTTCACTGCGGTGGAGGATGTATATTTTATGACTAGGCTCCTCTTTTGGGGAACACCCCTACCGGCAGAGCCTGTGCTACCGAGGGATACAACCCTTGCTATGATTGGTACATGATATTGCTTAGGTCGGGACTTTATGTCGGGGACTGTGGTGAGAATCAATGCTATTGATTCCCTAGCACATTGCTGTATAGCGACGATGAGTGTGCGTATATATGGGTCACTTGCGACCCAGCAGATTAGTGGTGGCTAGCTGTTGGTGCTGGAGAGGGTGGTGGGTGGTGAGCATTTTGCATGGGGGCTGACGCTACATGCACGGATGATAGTGCAGTTGGACTGTTGTCAGTCCATAGGTGCAGGAGAGTTCGCATTTGGGTCTATCCTGGTAGCCTGGTTTTTGGAGAGGGTGTCGATGTTGTGCCCGAGGGTTCTGCTGGAGATGCTGGGGGCATGAGATCCACGAATGAGGTGGTGGTTGATAGTTTTGGTTTGCCATGGTGGTGGTGAAGGTGGTCACTTCTTTTCAGCAGAGGTGGCATGGATATGGTGGCAGATGCCGCAAGTAGTACTTCGGTACCCCTATGCTGGGGTTGACTTCCGGGGTGATCCGGACATGGTGCTGCCTCCAGGGGAGGTTTTTGACCATCGAGGTATGTTTAGTATTGTGTATGTGTTTGATTTATGTTGTCTTTTGAGATATCAGTCCATATGTATATGATGTAGATACTGATACTATATGTTGTTGGTTGTTTTGTGCATGTGCAGATGTGGCACCTCATGAGCGTGAGGTGGAGATGCAGCGAGTGCCAGCTCGATGAGAGCCAGAGGGACGACCACAGGGAGAGAGGCGGTGGTGGGAGGATGTCATGGGGTGACCAATAGAGCTCGAGAGGGCAGCGAGGTGGTGTCAATTCGATGACCCTGGTGTGGGGCCATCACATGCTCCTCCGACGGTAGCTGGAGTAGAATTTTATGATAGATGTCATCGTTTGGAGACGGTGTTGTAGGATGTGCCTGAGGGTATGTGGACACGGATCCTGGATGAGAGCTTCCTGGAGCAGTGTGTGGGGGTGTTGCCACCATGGTGGGCCATAGTGCGACGAGTAGTAGTGCTTGCTGTGATGATGAGTGGACGCCTACCGCTGGGGCAGGAGGGTCCTGTGGGTGGTCCACCACCTCCTGGGGCAGGTGGTGGTGGGCCACCACCTCCTCCTAAGGGAGGAGCAGGTGGTGGTGTGATAGAGGCACCATGATGTATATGTTTTTGTTGTATATAGGCCGGTGAGCCAATTTTTGTACTGAGGTGCTGTGCTAGCCTACGGATACGTGTATTTTTGTATGTAAACATTCGAATGGCCTGATTGGCCTTTATATATATATTAGTATACATATTTTGAGATCCTGGTGTTGTCGACATGTGTTTTTTGTTGATGATTATGATGATGTCTATTCTATCTATATGTTGTGACAGGATTTGTGTGTTGTTTATGTATGTGTAGCTTGATGTGATATATGCCAATCTAACACCATGTTAGCTATTTCATCTGTTGTTTGATTCAATTGTCTTGGAATATGTGTAAATGTAATGTAATCAAAATGTCAAGAAAAAAGCCTAACCTGTAGGTATTTGTGAAAGAGGCATGGATCGCGTACACAGTATACATTGTTGAGCTGGAGAACGACTAGTTAAGAGTTGAGGAAGACACTAAGGTGACGAATATGATGACGTTGGGCATCATCTAGGAGGCCAATGACAGCAGTGTATTCGGCTTGGTTGTTGGTTGCTAGCCCCAAACATATGTCTCTTGAGTGTAGCATTTCATGTGAGGGGGTGTAGAGAGCCCAAGCAGCCGAAGCGAGATTTTGCGTCCAACGGCTGGCATCGTCGGCATAACCAATGTGGTGGGCTAGTGAAGGAAGCATCTGTCAATAGCACAAAGGATAGTTTAGACGAGAGGGGAGGGAAAAAAGATTAAAAATGCTAGAAAAGAAAGAACCTAAAGTAGAGTGACTACGTTTAAGCATAAAACTTCTTGAGATATAACCCATTGATGGGTTCCTTGAGAGAGAGGCCTTCGGGGGAGGCCAAGATATATGCACATTTGGTGAGGCAATGTTGGATGATGTAAGGGCCATGCCACAATTATTTGAACTTGCCATGGCCAAAGGTATCATGAGCGATATCATAAGCCAGGATGAGGTCGCCTTCGCGAAATGATCGAAGGTTGACGTGGTGATCAAAGGTAGCTTTGGATCATTTTTTAGCTGCCTCGTTGTTCTATAAGAAAGATCGACGATCTTTATCCAGCGACTCCAAGTTCAGCAAGCGTTTCTCCATTGGAGCAGTGTTATGTAATAGCTCAATTGCGGTGCGTAAGGTGGGAATTTCGCACTCAATGGGAAGAGTTGCCTCGACCCCATGGAATAAATGGAATGGTGTAAAACCAGTAGCAGTTTTCACCACCGTTCGATAAGCCCATAGCGTAGAAAATAACATATGATGCCAATTGGTTTTATGTTTATTCACCATGTGCTGTAACATGGTTTTGAGGACTTTGTTCACTGCCTCAACTTGTCCGTTTGACTGAGGGTAATAGGGTGAGTAAAACTCGTGAGAGAAGCCTAATCGAGAAGAGAGTTCAACGAAGATCAAATTCTCGAAGTGTTTCCCATGATCAGAAACAACTTGGAGTGGTACGCCAAAACGGGATATGATGTGATTAAATAAAAAATGCGCTGCAGTGTCAGCGGTATTGTTGAAAGTGGGTATAGCTTCGGCCCATTTGGTGAAGTAATCAACGATGAAAACAATGTATTTGTTACCATTGTTGGATGGGTTATTATAAGTCATAAATTCGATGCCCCATTTACAAAAGGGGTCGGCTATAATGACAGGGTGAAGAAGGGCAGGGGGAGCTCGGGCTTTGTTGGCATAGAGCTGACATTGCTCACAATGTTTCACAGCGTGAATGCAATCGTGAAACAAGGTAGGCCAAAAGTAACCGGCTCGGATAATCGTTTGAGCCGTGGATAGACCCGAAAGATGGCCCCCACATGCGCCACTGTGGCAGTCGTTTAAAACTTTGTCGGCCTCATCAATAGTCAGGCATCGACGAAGAATGGTGTCGATACCCCGCCGGTATAGGATGTCTCCAATGAGGGGATAATGGGGGGCCTGATGGTGAATACGTTGACAATCATCTCATGAAAGGTGGTTACCGAACTTTTGAGTTCGTAGGTAGACAAGAATTTCGCCATACCAAGGATCATCCAAAGCGATGTAAAAGAGATGTTCGTCTGGAAACTCAGTGTTGACGGGGGCACTGGTGGTGTCAGAAGGAAGGGTCGTGACAAGTTTGGTGAGAACAAGATCCTTCTTACTCTTAGGTGTTGAGAACTCGAGGTCATACTCCTGAAGGATAACGATCCATTGAGGGAATTTTCCATTAACTTGTCAACGGCTGAGAAAGTACTGCATAGGGTTGGAATCTGGGATGAACTTTGTGGTGTGAAGCAGAATGTAATGGCGCAGTTTCTGGACTGCAAGGACAACTGCAACATCAAGCTTCTCTTCGTGTTTATACTTCAAGGGTGGTCCTGAGAGGTTCTTACTAACGTAGTAAATGACGTTTTCACGATTGTCATCTCTGAGCTGGACGAGGACGCCAGCTACTGATACAGCTGATGCTGATACGTAGAGGATGTAGTCACGATTATAGTCACGTGCACTAATTAACGGTGCATTTGAAAGCGCTGTTTTAAGATCGTCAAATGACTGTTGGGCATGGTTGTCCCATTGAAATGGGATGTCATGACATAGCAAGTGAAGGAAACCATGTGGGCGTATGGCGTAATCAGGAACAAATCATCTGAGAAAGTTAGCTTTGCTCTGTAGGCTCTGAAGTTGTCATAAATTCTGGGGAGGTGGAATTTCGGTGATAGCTTGGACTTTGAGGGGGTCCACGGTAATACCACTTTGGGAAACAATAAAACCAAGGAGGCGTCCGACGGTGATGCAGAACACACACTTGAGGGGGTTCAAGCAGATGTTGTACTGTCGACACCGTTGAAAGATGATTTGTAAATCATCGAGATGCTGGGTGCATTTCTTGGATTGAGCTGTGAGGTCGTCCAAGTAGGCGAGGATGATTTTAGCCAGATCGTGGAAGATGTATGTCATCGCCCGTTGGAAAGTTGCGCTGGCATTTTTTAAGCTGAAAGGCATGACACGATATGCAAAGGTACCCCATGGGGTAATAAATGTGATTTTATACTGATCGGCTGGGTGGATTTGGATTTTGTTATAGCTAGAGAATCCATCCATAAAGGAGAGAGCTTCGTGGCCGACGCAGTCGTCGATAATTTGATCGATGAAAGGCGTTGGAAAGTTGTCTTTGGGACATGCGTTGTTGAGATCGTGAAAGTCTGTACAAATGTGAATAGTGCCCTATTTTTTGTCGATGGGTATAGGGTTGGAAACCCATGAAGTATAAGCGATGGTGTAAATAAACCCGGCAGTGCGTAATTTGTCAATTTCGGCTTTGATAGCCGTAGCTTTGGCTGGGTGTAGCGGTCGTTGTTTCTGGCGAACTAGTGTGATGTCAGGCCAGGTTTTGATGCGATGTTCGACAATAGAGGGATCAAGGCCAGGCATTTCTGTGTATGACCAGGCGAAAATATCCCTGTACTCCTGGAAGAGGGCTTTATATGCAGTGATTTCCTGAGGAGTGCAAGCAGCTCCAATAGTGATTTCTTCGATGATGTTATCTTTAATGGAAATGTCGATTTTGATGGTGGGGGAAATGTTGGCCATGTTTCCTTCTTCAAATGCATGAGGGGCAGGAATGGGATTGTTGAACCAATCGATAGGCCTGGATGGGATAAAAGCTTTGGTTTCGATTGTGTAAATGGGATTTTGGTTAGGAGGCATGGGGGCTTCCTAAGGAGAGAAGAGTGCACGGTGATGTAGCACATCCTAGGGGTAGTCTGGGTGGTTTATCTCTTCGAGTATATCCTCGTTGCATTGGAAATGCCGAGAATACAAGGGATCTTGAGGAGTGATCTCGCTGGCATTGTGATTGACCCCTGATGAAAAAGTAGGGGGAACAATGCTAGGAGGTGGTGAGGGTTCACTCGTCATGAACCATATATTGAAGTACTGAGGGGTACCCATGGTGGTTGGGTGAAGAGTCTCCATAGGGGAATGATCAGGAGAGTTTGGGGGATTGTGGGGTAAATCCTCAGAGATGTCATTAAAGAACCATGGAGGCGTTGGGAGTGTCTCGGGCTTGGGAGAAATGACATGAATATCCTCTAGGGATGAGGTAATGTCAAGTATCGCCTCTGCAGGTTGGTGAAGCAGGGCCCATTGACGTCGTCTGTATGCAAGGATCATAGGACATTGGTATGTAAAATGAGCTAGTGAATTGCAGAGAGAGCAAGGGAATCTCATACGTTCATTGACTGAAGTAGTGACATAGCGAATGTCAGTGATATTTGTTGAAGAGGACGTAGCAGGGCGGGGGTTGTTCTGGAAGTTTTGGCGCACGGCTGCCAATGTTTGTCGAAAGCATGGTAATGCTGGGCAATGATGAGTGTAATGGCCATAATCTAAACAGATAGCGTAAGCGTATTTGGTCCTCAACCCTTTACTATTGGAAGGGTTGGTGGTATTGGGGGGACTAGCAGTAGCGACGGGTGTTGTAGGAGTTGGATTGGGGGGAATCAAATTCCTTAATTCAGGTAGTGATGGGAAATTGTTAGTTTGGTGGCCCTCTTTCTCACATAGTGCACAAGGTGGTGGGATGCATGGAGAAAGTGGAGCAATGGGCTCTCTCTTCTTTCTCCTGCCCCCAGCCATGGAAGGGGGGTTAGTGAGTGGGGGTGTGGTGGGGGTAAGAATGGGAACTGTCATGGGAAGCCCTTCCTATGGTCGAGGGACCATCTCTGGTGGGTGTAAATACCAAACTGGGATTGCTAACACCATATTTGGTAGTGTGAGTGTTGCGGATACCTGAAAAGCTTAGATACCTGGTGGAGGGTAAAAGAAGGGAATTTGGGTGAGGGGTTGGGGGAATGCCTCCCAGGCGGGATTATTCCTATGGGGAGATGTGGATTCATGGACCGTTGAGGTTGAAAATGGCACAGGAGGCTCCGAATGGAGTGGTTATGTGACTATTGAGACGTTAGGAATGACTGAAGCCTCCTGAGGAGGAAGAGAATCCTCCGTTTGAGTTTCGTTAGATGATACGATGCATACCTGATTAGTAGGATGAAGGAGTGGTGGTGCTCCATGGTATGTCCCTAATTAGGATGGATCTTTGAAAATCCCAGGACCCATCTCTATGAGGGGGTAGGCGTCTTGGGTGGTGTGGACAAGAGGAAGAATGTTATCGAGGTTGGAAGATGGGTTAGGCTCATAATGTGAGACTTGGTCGATGGTCACGATCTTCCCATTGTGGGGGAACATCATTTTCCGAAAGACGGAAGAGGCCACTGCCTTCATAGAGTACATGTAACTATGCCCGAACAGGATATTATAATCGAGCAGGGCATTGATAAATTTGATATCAATGAGAATAGTCTTTCCCCCGAGTTCAACAGGAACATTTTGGAAGAGCCCTTCAGGAGAGGATGGTCATCTGTCATAAGCTCGTAATGTGATGGAAGAGGGTATGAGTTCTAGGGAACCAAGTTTCTACCATAGTGTTTTGGACATAATGCAGGTGGATGCACCTTCATCGATGATACATCGATGAACTGTGATGTTCCATATTTTTACTGGTATTTGAAAAGCGATCAAGGCGGGAAGACGGGGTTCTCCGCTATCAAGATCAAAGGTGACGAGTTGAGTATCAGCAGGGTCGACTACCCCCAATGCGGAAAGTAAATATTTCCGCTGCATAGGACAAGTCTGGAGGAATTCTAACACTGACATGGCATCCAAGGATTGTGCTAAGTCATCTACCAAGCTATAGTTATGAGGTTCCCTAGCCTACGGGTTGTGAACATTCCTGTGCAAAGGGATGCGAGGGATGCATAGTGGTGGTTCAATGGAAGGGTGAGGGATCATCAACGGGGGTCCCGTTGGTGTAGGGTTTGTCTTTGGAGACATGGGAGTAGACTCAGCGGGTGTATGATACTGACGATTACGCGTTTGCAGAAGGATTTCTTCCTCACTGGTGAGGAGAATTGTATGCTCTGCTGGTTGGTTGGGGTTATGATATTGTCCCACCTGAGGTGGGGGATGTTGTGCGTCCTTTTGGGTGTTGATCACACCTTGATGTGGAATAGGATTTTGCAGCACGGCGGGAGGAGATTGTTGCACATATTTTTGTGGTGCCTGTTGAGGGGCGGTTTGTGCAGGAGAATGGGGAAGACTACCAGAATCTTTCAACCATTTGAAATCAATGATCTGGGGGAAACGGTGAGTGTAATGATCGAACTCACCACAAAGGGCACAAGGGAAGATGGTTTTGACATTATTTCTCCCTTGGCGTTTGTTATTATTGCCCTCTTGGGGGTTTGGGTTCCCCTGGTTCTGGTTGCCCCCAGGTGGTTGGTGTTGTGGGGGTTGATTCCCACCTTGACCAGGGTTGTTGTTATTCCTATTCCGTCCTTTCTTTTTGGTATTGTTCGATGGATGATTTGGGTTGGTTGTATTCAACTGTTCAAAATTTTGGTATTGTTGAGCAACAGAAGGTTGAACAAAATTTACCCCTGCGTGTGGATGTGGGGGAGCCATGGGTTGTGGAGGACCAGGAAATGGGAAGTATGGGTTTTGTGGTGGTACCATTCCATAAGGTACATAGGAAGAAGTAGTGCTTTCACTAGTACTATAAGCTGATGTTGAGGGAGCACCACTGTTTGTGGGAATAGGTGGATGTATGGGAGGTGCTGGTGGTGGTCCACTGAGGGGTGAAGGTATAGCAACAGGGTATGGATATTGATAAGGGAGTGGGGGGTAATAAGGAGTTCCCCCATATGTTTACAGGTATTGAGGTGTTCCATACATTGGTGGTGGTTGGGGTTGTGGACCGTGGTGTGTGGTTGCACCAATTAGTCCGTCTGCTGAGTGAGACATCCCAGGTTTGTCTTGGCCAAATGGCAAAGGTTTTGGAATATCAGGGAGTACCATGTATAAGTACCCTGACTATGCATAGATGAGGTCATACTGTTGGGCCTTACTGATGGCTTCCTCTTCGGGTTGAGGGAAATTGGAATCTACATCCTTTCCAAGGAGAGAGACAAGTGATGTAAGAAACCAGTCGAGACATTGTTGTTTGGTGGTTTCTGCTTTACACAAACTATGTCGCCTATGCCACTCATGAATGTGATCAGCAATGTGGGTGGCTAAGGTTTGTTTGAAGTTATACAGTAGTTCTAGACCATTGTCATGGCGGATGGGTAATTGGAAGAAGGTCAAGAATGCTTTGGCCAATGACTCAAAGGTCGCATGGGACTCAGATTTTTCTTTGACATACCATTTGGCCGAGGGGCCAATGATTGTTCCTTGAAATAATTGCAGTCTGATGGAATCATCCATAATGCTATTGGAAGAGCACCATAGATGAAAGGTCATGACATGGTTGGCGGGGTCATCCCCCACCTTTCCTTCAAACTTTAGTATATCTGAAGAAAGTTTTGTTGGCATTGAAGGCCATGTGGCGTCATGCAATATAGGATCATTGGTGAGTTTAGTGAGATCCTGTATGTTGAGAGAGGCCAAATATGGCATCTGTAGTGGGGTGGGAGGGTTAGATCCGGCCATAGTATGTTGTGAACCTGACCCTTGATGGGGACTAGGTGGGTTGGTGCTCCCTCCTTGAGAGGAAGTGGGTCCCCCGCCTTCGTGTAAAGGAGAGCGAGTGAACGGATGACCTTGGGAAGTTGACCCAAGTAATGTAGAACCAAGCAAAGTTGATCCTAAGATAGTAGCACTCACAGGAGAGTGTGAAGGAGGTGTCGATGAGAGGGCACAACCAGATACTCCCCCTAAGATAGGAGGGAGGTTGAGTAAGCGTCGTGAACGACGAGGGTTCTGTGGTTCCCCTATGATGTCAGACTAACTGTGTGAATGTGTGCGAAAAATGGTGAGAGAAATATAGAAACAAGAACCTTTGCGTTAAATGTTTACACAATATATATATCCAAATCAAACTGTAATCAGATGTGCATCATACATAAAATGAGAAAGAAGCATATATATGGGTAAGTGGGTTTTTTCTGTGTCGGGGAATCAAAAGAAAGCAAATTCCTGTGTCCTAGAAGACGTAACGTCCTTCCTCTCAAATAGCACTGGACCTTCCAATAGTTCTCAACAGTGGGGTCTGAAGTCACCGGAAGAGAGACTAGTGAAGGATGAAACAATTGGTTATAATGAGGGGTAGAGGGGTCATATCCTGAAAGAGCTGGTGATATTTCCAAATAGCCACACAAAATCCAATCAATGTGCAATTGCATCCCACAATTTCCACCTGGGTAGATGTCCTAAAGTTGGTCACTAGGTACCTCGGTCAAAGTGCGACATTTAGATTTTCAGCCTAAGAAATGGGTCACGGGATGGATCCCGTCCAAGAGGTGGATTTCTCAAGGGGGGACGCACAGAATAACCGGACCTCAGCCTTCAACCCTTCACGGGTATTTCCCTGCCTTATGGTGATTGGAACACTTGCCTTGGAGGATTTTAAGTTCCCTATTTGACAACCTCTATGTTTTATCAATGTGAGAACTAGATAACGGGGAGTTTTTTGGATGCCTATCCCCGAAATCCTACCTGGACTAAAAGATTTCTTTTTTCACCTCCTGTGGAGGAAAACTTAGTGATTTTTTAGAAATATTTTAGATGTAGTTTTTTTGTGAGGATAGGGGTGAAAACCAACCTCGTTTGATTAAAAATGGGAGTGGATAGTCTTGTCAAGAAAAGATGGGGTATTTTTCGGAATCCCTTTGGAGGAAACTTACTTGGACCTCCACGTTTCGAGAAGAAGCTATGTGAGTGTGAAGTGACTTTTGTGTATGAGTGAAAGTGTGCCAATTTTCAGTTAATTAGATATCAGCTCACTGCATGTGGACTTCGCTTGGTCCTTACAAGGGTTTGATTACCTAATTAGCTAGATGTATTTGGTACAACCTTGCGGAATTCAAAAGCCCTAGGAATCTAGCATGTGGACATGTGAGTCCGTTACTATCCTTTAACTCCCTATTGTGAGGTAATATAGAAAAAGCATGAAACTATCCTAGATTGAACATGTGGGCATGTATGGGCCCGTTACAAACCTTTAAACTCTCCTAGTGTTTTGATCTAAGAAAGAAAAATTTCAACCACTAGTCTATCTTTGTAGCATGTGGGCATGTATGGGCCCGTTACAAGTTTAAAATGTGTTTGAAAAATGAAGCTAAGAGGGGTCCCAAAAGGGTCGTTGTCCTCTCCTAAAGGTTTAAAATGTTTGTTTAAGGGAGATGAGATTGTTTTCACAATATTTTTCTGATTCTCAAGATCGCTTCGAAGCGCGAGAGAAGAGCATACTAGACGATTGTTACTTCAATTCCTAGTCCTAATGTAAGTTTAGGTGTGATTAAAATTGATGCCCAACTTAGATTATTAGTCAAAACAAGCCATCCATGTGGCAAAAAGCAAAGAAGGGAAATTGATTTTTATCCTCCTAAGTGCCTATGTGTGTTTGGCTAACCCCTTTATATGATGAGGGGACTAAGTGTGGTGCAGTATTTAGAGCATTCTTAACATCATTTTAAGAGGGCCAATGGCCTTCCCCACACCCCAATCAACTTACAATGTGAAATTTTACTCAAATGCGCGGCCCCTAGTGCAGACAGAGGCACATAGAGCGCAGGCGCGTGAACATAGTTGAGACAGAAAGCGCATGCGTGCAGAGAATGGTTGTTGATTAAGCGCATGCGTGCATGATGCACGCACGATGCGCGTCTATGGGGTGGAATACTCGTGCACCTGTGGAAAACGACCGAGAAAGAAAAATACGGATGTATTCCTCTCAATTCTCCCTTGAATTGGATGGTTGGCGGGTCGGCCTAGGCCAGTTTGTGCACCTGCAAGTTAATTAAACTGAAAGAAGAGCAAAATAAACCCAAATGAGGAAGGAATTGATACCTTGTCCCCAGTATGGTTGCCAATCTGTTTGCACCATCTTTGTCACCTTGGTGAGAAAATAAGAGGTGCTTATATGCCCAGTTGGGTCTTGCTAAGCATGATAGCTGTAGAGGAAATAGTTAGAGAAAGAAAAACAAAACTATAAGCAAGAATTAAACAAATATAAACTAAAATTAAAATCATAGAAATATGGAGATAACAAGGATAAAAATACCAATGTCACTAATGTTTTTTTAGGTTGATCTATTGATGAAATCAAAGCACAATGAAGAAAGGGGACTATGAGTCCCTTCTTCCTCCAAAGGAAGGTTCTTGGACCCTCACAAGCTTGCTCTCCTTACAACAAGAAAAATGAAAATGGTGATGAAAGAACTCCTTTGCAAATCCACTCAATGGAGAGGTGGATTGCTCAATGAAATGATGCCACATTGCTCTTGTCAAGGAGTGAGTCCTTAAAACAATGTAGGCAGCATAGCATTGCATGAAATTCCTTGAGAAAATGAGGTTTCTTCATGGCTTTTTATAGCATTGCATTGGGTTATTGTGTAACTCCTTTGTAGTGTGAAAATAGGCTCTTTAGGGCTTCATTAGGTCTTTGACCAGCCTACCATGCAGATTCAACTCAGATTTGAGGGTCAAATCGTCTTGGGAGCTGATCCATAAGTGGTTGGGAGGCCGACCAATTCAATAAATGCACCGTTTAGCAGGTGCATGTGTTTTTGCGCCAACAGCCGCGCATCGTGCGTGTGTGCGTGCATGGTACATTCCTATTCCACGTATGTGCGTGCGCACCCAACTATGGTAAAGTGCTCTTCAATTTTTGCACTACTTTGTATAGTTTTTGGCATTTTTGGAATGCTATGAGATTAATTCAGTGCCATGAATGACTTCATTACTGTTTGACGATGCTGAGTTCTTGTTGCCATGTGTGGACGAAATTTCAGTGATAACACCCACAACCACGGTGGCACGTGGTATGTTCATGAGGGTCCACATCACTTTTAATGATGTCATAGGGTCCCACCACTCTCGCTTTTCTTCTAGACCCACTGGCACATGGTACATCTCCATGTGTCCACGTCCATTCCTAGTAAAATCCAACGGTCAGATCTTTCTCAGATCTATGACGCAAATCTTTTCAGTGTTTCAGGGTTTCGGGCATCGAAAGTTTGTGCATCCACACATATTGCACTTCCATTTGCCGAAATCATGAAATCACTGTCTACTAACTTACTTGATCCAATGGTCAAGTTCTTCTCCCCACCATCTACGGTGTAGATTGTTTCGGGATTTCAAATTTTCGAGGGTGTTCACCTCTTCTCACCTCCCATCTCCCAAAACATCGATTTCTTCCTGTTGACTATTTTCAAGTTATGAGTCAGCAGAAGGCTGATCGCTCTCCACGCATTCTTTCTGATGGACGGCCCTAACTAATTCGGGATTTTGTGTATCACGATTTCCACACTCCTGTGCAATTCCAAAGGGCTTTAAACCCCATGCACACTTTCCACATCTGATGGTCACGAGGGTTCACCTTCCCTCACGATCAGATCCTAAAGCTCCAACACTTCTAGTGTGGATTCCTCTCCCCCTATGGACTTATACCACACTGGCTGTGGTTTCATAATGCCGCTATACCTCCTGAGCTTAAAAAATCATCTAGTAACTCCTTGACACTTTGGAGCAAACCAGGGTCTGAAATTGGCCTTCCAGACCCAGTTTCCCCTCGCATTCTCAGTCCAAAGACCTCTCCACTAGCCCATCTAGGCTCAGTGTTGAAACCTTGGCTCTGATACTAGACTGTAGCGCACCTTTTCTGGCTACGAGGGCTTAAACACTCTTAAAGAAGTCTATAACACCACATTCGACATAGCTCATACAAGTATTATATAATCCACATTCATTTAAACAAATAAACACATTTAAGATGAGAGTAAAACTTATTATTTACTGTTATAATTAACAATCAATAGTGTTTCATATTAATTCATATACACAGTGGAACACAAGATAACATATGCAACACAGTCCTGCAAAACATGATTAAGGCATAATCAGATACTTATCTTTTAACAGTGGTAGAATCCACCAACCAAGTACAAGCCTTCCATCAACCTCCTAGCCTTAGACCACACTACTCATCAACTCAGCAATGGGTCACCCTCGAGCTGGGACTAAACTTCATCCCAAGGCAAGAAATTCTAGGCTAGGCCGAGGTTACAGGGAAAACACCACAGAAAATCAGGAAGGATTCTTCCCAGGATGCCATCTTACGCCCACTACTACCAGACTCTCATTCCCCACATGCCTGTTCCACCCAGGAGTATACACCTTCATAAGCATAGTCCGTTGATGCTAACCTCCCTCTCTGGGTCTCGACAACAGGCTGGATCAGGAAGTCTCAGAGCCTGAAGTTGGTGCTGGACACTCTCTGGAAGAAATCTCTTCCAACAACATCCACCTCCCTCACCTAGAGAGAGATCACACACAGGCTCAATTACAACTCATGCTAGCCATCAGGCCATGCACAGTCCAGCTCTGTGTGGTCACCATAGCCAACTGGAAATACAAACATGGCCTCTCAAATATGCTCAGCAATGGTGGAATGGTTCAGGGTCACGGCTTCGGAATAGAGCCTCCACACATAGGTTCGATCAGTCAGATAGAGGATGTGCACAGACTATCAAAGACAACACGGAATTCCCAACTCTCAGGAATGCATGAGGTATCCTTACAGAGGTTGGGCTGGTCATACTTTTCAGCACTCCCTACCTGCTCAGGTAGTCGGGGTGGAATGGAGGAGAGAGAGCAAGAGCTCTCATGGCTCATCTCAACTGTTTATTTGCATGCACCAGGGTGGAAACTTGTCACCCTTGGAACTGCATGTGTTCCATCAGCATGCATCCCCTTTGCATGCTTTCCTCTTTCCAATAACTTAGGATAAAAGTGAAAACATAAAATGTGCATGTTCTTTTGGAATAATATTATATATTATTACTCCCAGGCTTAAGCCCCCTAGGCCAAACGCTTATTCCCTTTTCCACCTTCCAGCCCCTAATTCCTTGCCCACTCTATGGATGCTTAGTCCCCCTTAACTCATTCATCATGGTTGGTCTGCACATGGCGGTGTTTATATTTTATTAATTTTTCTGCGTGATTACATATACAACAGCAGGCTGCTGGCCTTCAACACTTGGGCTCCCTGGCCTAACAAACACATAAGCCTCTAGCTTATAAAAACTTGGCTCACCAACCTATAAAACATAATTACCATTCCTTTCATAACATGGTTTACAACGGGGCTCAGCCTTGGGGACACTACAATTTTACTCTTTAGGTGCCTAAAGTTAAGTAGTGTGTGTTAAGTCTTGGATATTGAATATGATTCAAATCCATTGTCATATAATACTAAAGGTTGAATGATCATTAATCACCTAAGTGTTTGGAGTGATGACATTGATGGGTTGTTCAAAATGTAACTTTCTTTTGAAAATTTCCAATATTTGTTATCCTTCATAAATGACAAGTGATTTAAATATTTTACATTTTTTTGGAAGGGTTTTTCTTAATTTCCCTTCTAGGATGGGTTTTGTTGGCACATGGGTGATTGTAAGACCCTAGGTTCAAGTTATATTGACCAAAAAAACCCTTCAGACACCAGCCATTTCGACATCACCTGCATGCAAGTGAAGTCTCACCCAAGGTATCTATTGGGGCTATAGGAACCAAGTTTCTATAGTAATGAGGGAATGGGAGATGATCATTCTATTCAATTTTACTTATCAAATCTATTTGCATTATTCTTTCTTTGTTATTCGTTATCTACTTAATGAATCCATATTTATACTTAAGAAAAATCTATTTTAACATGCATTCCAACAATATCCATGATCAATCACATAAAATAGAGGAAACACATAATTTAACGTGGTTCACCCAACTCTAGGATACGCCCACAATGGTTGGATTCTTTATTATTCTTTATGAAATGGTCATAGGCTTGCACGCTATGATTACAAAGACACAACATGCGATCTTTTCCTTCTCTTAGCCTATCCGTTATGGAGTGAAAGCCTCTCCCTCTCTCTGCATCATCTCCTGAACATTCAGACATAGACTCTTTCCTTCTCAACCTTTTCTACCACTCTCCTTACTGACATGAACTCTCGATCGGCTAGAATAAACTCCACAATACTGCCTCAGAAGAACAACTAACAAAAGAGAGGAACCCCTATTCTCCCAACCCATTACATATTTATACATGAATTAAAACATACTTTTCCCATCCCAAAAACCCTAGTATAATTCATTACAATTCCAATTAACTTGTTATTTGGGTTGCTTTTCCTGCTTTGATGCCTGCATGACACTTTTTCACTCTTACTACTTCTCTTCCTACTTTTGTGTGTGATTCTATATTTAGCACATCGAACTTCCATCCTTCCTTTTCTATGACTTTCTTCTCTTGATTCATTATGTTCTTTATTCCGCAGCTTTATTCTTCTTACTGTGCATTGTTCTCCTTGATGTGCCTCAATTGGGCATAGTTCTTCTGAGCCTTCCTTTTATTCCTTCTTCTTATACTACTAACATGTCTTCCATACTTAGTATTTTTATCAAAATTGTATTCAAAAACTACCTGTCCAACAATTGTGAACCCCTTGAAAGAGATAGAAAGGGTGTAATTTTGATCACCGATAAAGATCATTTTGAATAGTCTAAATTGGCACCAACCAATTTCCAATTACAATTATCGAGTATCTAGAATTTCCTCACATATACATTACAATATATAATCCAATTTCATACTCACCAAGAGAGGTAGGTAACATTGTAATTGATTCTAGGTCAATATGCTATACTTATTTTCTTAATATTTTTTTTATAATGTCGTATGTATATTTGTATTAAGTGAAAAGTTTCAAAAACTAAAAATTGTTTTTAAAATTTTTAAAATTATATATATTTTTAGTTTTGATTAGTGCTTATGGTTGATTTGACAATTTTTATGTGTTTTGAAAACCACTTATCAGATCAATAAAATTAAGTTAAAAATATTTTGTAACTCCATGTGTCACTAATGGGATTGTACTATGTACTTGTTCATAAATTGGCCTCATGTTCTATCTTATCATCTCTTGTACTCAAGTGTTGTAATGGTGTCTCTCGACACCATCTCTTCTTGGAATCATTACTTCTCCAATTTATCTATTTCCTTTGTACAAATAATCACGTATGAGTAGTGTTAGTGGCAATTGATAGAACTTGTTGGCACACAGGCAGACCTGGGGTTCAATGCTACAATAGCACACCAACAAAACCCTAACTACCAACCCTTTTGGCAACACCTGCGAAGCATATGAAGTCTCACCCGAGGTAGAGTCAGTGGTGGTTTCATGACTCAAGTGTCTGCAACCTAGCTGGGACACAGGTCTATGATTACAATACTTAACATAGCACTTATCAACTAACATTCATTAGCATTTAACCCTTATTCACATCACAGGTAAAGTCCTAATTACAGAACAACGTAGTATTCAACAAAATCTAACACATCCAAGCACTTAGCACATAGAAATAAAACAGATCTAGCATTCATTCACATTACTAAGAGCTAAGATACTATATTAGATGAATCTAACCTACATAAAGATGACAACACTAAGCATAAATCACATCAATCACACAAAGCAACCATAACACAGGATATACGTGGTTCACCCCCAGCGTGGGGCTACGTCCACCAACTTCTCTTCTCTTTATTATCTTCGTTCAATGCACAGATCCACAAAACCCACTCTGCATAGGAAAGGAGATCTGTGCACAACTCGCCAGATTCTCCTTCCTCGAGTTAGGTCACAACACAAAGCCTTATTACACAGTCTACACACCAACTTCTTACAATCACTTTCACTTAGCTCTACAATTCTTAACACATAGTATGCACAAAGCCTCTAGCTCTGCACTAAGCCGATTCTACTAGGTCTTTGCACTTATCTCCCCTCTTACATCACCTAGATATCTATTTATACATTACAAATGGGGCCTAAACATGGGTAAACCCATGGGACGACATCCCATACCTGTTACATAAACCCTAAAACCAAAAATTTAACAAAAGGGGGCAAGATCCTATGATCTCCACTTCACCTAGCACTTGGCCTAGCGCTCCATCTTTGACCAGCCTGGTGAAGTCCCCAATATTGGTCAAACATGACCAGTGTTTCTAGAAAACCTGGTCAAGGGCCAACAAGCTCCCAACACTCACATGTGACTTGTCGTGATTCACTTTGATATGGGTAACTCTTCCTCAAAGGCCTCAATCTTGGCTCGAGCTTCTTCGACCTACTTCTTCGCCAGAGCCTCCTGCTCGGTGAAATCTTGAATAAATTTCTTAGTCACCGGTCCTTCCAAGCGATGTTCTACTGTGGTGACTACTTGTTCTAGTTGTGCACCTTTTCCTTCAATCTCCTCAAAAAGTGCGGAAGCTTCATCCTTTACTAGCTAGAGTCTTTGGGTCACTTTCATGAATTTACTCTAGATGGCATGGACCTGTTGCTATATGGTGTGTTGTTCCTATGACCTCTTCATCCTCTTGACCAGTGATAGTAGCTTCAACTGTTCTTGCACTGTTTCTACCTATTTCTTTTCCTCCTGGAGTTGTGACTCCAATGTCCTTAGTTCAGGGTCCTCTACAAGGCACTCGTAGGTCTGTGCACTTCGACTACATAGTTTCTTGCATTCCAAGGAAAATTCCTTGATTCTTTCAACTATTCTCATCTCTGATCTTGCACTTCTTGCAGAGTTCTTGGCACATCTTGTAGTTCCAGTTCTACTACTCGTTCTTGGAGTTGTTGAATGTCTTCAACGAGCTTCCATGCTTGGCTCTCCACATTGTCTTCTTATATCTATGCGAGGCCCGAAATAGAGTGAAGTACTCTGGTGACTGCCTCCTTGACTCCCATCTTATCTTTGAGCAGCTGTTATTTCTCCTTTTGGATCTGTGCTCTATCCTATACAAACTTTGCTTGGAGGTTGTCTTTTTCTTGTTGCGCAATCTGACGTTGTTCTAGGGCTTCTTCTTTTTCTTGCTTTAATGCCTTTGTGGCCTGTTCCTTTTCCTCCTGGACCTGACGAAGGTGATCCTTGGTAGAGTATGCTAATATGCATAGTTGGGCAGGTTCATCTCCTACTTTTGCATCCCCTACTGACAATGGCATAGTAGACATTGCGCGGTTCAAATAAAGAGCCTGTTGTACCCCTTTGAGCTCTGCTTCAATCCTGTCATACATTGTCTCCTGTTTGGCTTAGTTGCACTGCAAAATTCCCTCCGCGGTATCTGATACAATGAAAATGATGATATAAATATCATCCACCATGAACATAGTCTGTAATTGAGTCTTACATGCTCATGATTTCTTTCGTGATGAAGGTTTCATTGAGGGAACTTTTCTTTTCTTGGGCATTTCTGCTTCTAGAAGGGGATGTTTAGGTGGTGTTACTCCACTCTGCTTCTTCTTGTCTTCCTCCCCTTCATCCTCTTCTTTGTCTACTTCATCACCTCCTCCTCCTTCTATTGAATCCAGTGTAGTTTCCTTTGATGCACTGCTCAATTCCTGCACCTCTTCCTTATTTTTCTTCCTGTTGTTGTTGGGTGCATCATATTCTTTGCAAGTGAATATAGGACTTCTGATGAGGTTGGGGTCAGACAGTTCTACCTGGTCAATTGGTTCAAGGAACTCTGCAAGCCATTCCTTGGTTATTTCTTCCATGTCCTCCTCTGTGAGTTTGTAATAGGACAAGATCTCTTCTTTGTGTTCATCTCTGTGCACAGTGATATATATGAAGTGCTTATTTGTGTGGAACTTCACAAGTGGCATGAACTTGTGTAGAGTATTCAACATCATGCAAGGGAAAGATTCAATGGCCCTCTTCAACTGCATATAATAGGTGTGGAAAACCGCATTTGACTACCATTATGTTTCCATGTCGCTCGAATACCATAGCACAGTGAACTTCGCAGCTAGTGGTTCAGATGACTCAATTTCAAGGAAGGTCACTCCTTCCAACATATCCCAAGAAATGAAGGCAATGAGAATCAACATCCAACTATAATGAAACTCATAGCCCTGATCCTGAGCTTTGTGACAGTATTTTTATAACTATTTGATGAGGTAGCTCACCCAATTCATTTGCAGCCCTTCAACACATTTTCCTGCGAGGTCGACAACAAAACCCATGACCTACGTTGTCCTATTCTTCCTGATAAGCTTACCAGTGATCAACTAGAAAGCTAGGCGCACTGCTCCATTCTGGATGGAGGATACCTTATAGCCCAACTTTCCTTTCTCCACATCGCCATAGGTGTCTTTTATTGTCTATGCCAGGGCACGATATACAACTTTCCCTAGGTAAAAGTCTTGTGGGTATGGTCCTTGCATGCTCAATCTGGTGATCCAGTGGATCAACGTCAGATCTATTGTGATGTGCCTATCCAACCATAATTAACCGCCATGGAAGAATGACAAAAGGAGTTTAACGTATGCGTTAACCTCCTGATGTATATTGAAGTGTGGTAACTTCATGACATTGATGATGGTCAATCTTGTGATGTCCATGGTCCATGGTTGGGGGATGATCTTCGACTTCTTACCCATTATCTTGGTCAAATACATGTGTGGTGCGAGCATTCCATGGTTTTTGTAATCTCCCAAGTTGAATTCACTGATCTTAAGCATCAGAATCCTCTCAAACTATAGTCCTACTACACGTATCCCCTTCAGGGGGTATGCGGTGATCATTGTGTAGTTGAAGTCCCTTGGGACACTATCATGAATCATCGCACCAGCCAGAGGTAGGATATAGTCAGGAAATATTGATGGGATGAGCTTCGCATTAGCCAATTCATCATGATGCTTGGTTTGTTTCTTTGTCATAGTTCGGGAGGGCTCAGATCGACGTGCAATTGATGGGGATTCTTGCACTCCTTTTGTCGATGAAGCTTGTGCTCCTATGGACATGACCTTCTGAGCCATGATTTCTGTGAGAATGTCTTCGACGGATTTCTCTATTGTGGTAAAGTCACCCAACATACACGCTCGAGATCTAATATCTCAGGTCGGTGCACAAATAGTCAAGGTAGCATAACGGATGGCGAGGTCTCAATAAGCACAATGTGGTAATAGTCAGCTCTCTATGGTCTTGAATAATCACAATTTCCAAAAGTGTCCATGGCAAGACATTTGACGGGTTAAATAGATAACATCATAATGAGTTCTTCCAATGGGTAGGAAGGCCTTAATCAATGCAATTCCATCAGTTATGGCGTGGTCCCAACGGTCCAATGGTGAATGTTCCAGTCAATAACTATGTTTTTAATCATTTTGGAGTGTTGGTCTAATGGTTGGGATGCCTCCAATGATCATATTTCTTCATTGTGGCAAAGTTCCAGTATGCATTGTTTTTCTATTCCAGTGAGGTTCGAGTTCTGCAATACTTCCTTCTGTGAAGTTCTCTCTGGAACCTCTTGCAATGTTTCTAGCTTTTCTTTCTTCTTACTAAGATTTATTACTTTATTTCCTGTGATATACATCTATGGATTCCTCTTTCCATTCTTTTTCTTATGTTCTCTTATCATAGTCACTTCGCATTGTTGAGGATATTTCATAAGGTTCAAGGATAATACTTATTCTCTTACTATTTCTGGAGTAGATTCTCTACTCTCCTATATGGATAAGTTCTCTAAGTCTTCTTGCGTTCTTTCAACTTCAATAGTTGTGTCTCTAGCCCTCATTTGCTTCAACTTTTCCTCCTATTCTTATAGTAAGCGCGTTATTTTCCTAGCCATGAAATCCATTAATTCTTGCTTTTCCTGTTCTAGATCTTCCTCTTCTTGTTTCCTTCGTATCTGATCTTTCTCAATCCAGGTTCTTCCTAGAAAAAGAGAAAGTGGGGAGATGTTCTCAACAAACTTAATGACCTTGAATTATTCTTCCATCGATGATCCATGAGTAATCATAAGTATCTGGGTAAGTCTTCCACATAGGGTTATCAATTTTCCTTTAGATAGTCCTATTCCTCCCAATGAAGGAACCATAGGAGGTTTTCCTAAGATTTCCCAAGTACTTTCTATCATAATGTTCACCTATGTTTCTACATCTAGTACATAGTCTATGTCGAAGTATCCTATTCTTGTTTCTATGCACTCTTTCTCTTTTAAAATATATGATAAATTGATGTCTCTGTGATCATTTAGTGTTTATTTCATCTGTAATAATATAGCCTCTGATTCTTTATGGTTCTCTAGCATATTCTTAGTCTCTTGACCTTTCTCAGGGTTTTCTTGTCTCATGTTCATCTTTTCAAATTTATCAATCATTCTAGGGAAATCCAAAACTTCATGTCCAGTAGCTTTATAATAGAGGAAAATAGGACCTCTACTAGGGCATTCCTTAGAATATGTCCCGATCTTCTACAAGTATAGAAAATATTCAATCCTCTCTTTCTCTTAAACGATCCCCAACCTTTCTTGCACTACACACTAGGATCACAATGATTGACTTGCAATTTATTTTTTCTAGGATCCTGCATCCACTTGTTAGTCCAACAATTATTTCTATGCATAGGAATAACATATCTTTCACTATTTCTATCAGATCTATTCATATCATATATTCTTTCTTCGAGTTGTGCCCTAGTTTTCAGACTAGGACCAACTCTAATAAACATACCTAGATCCATTTTTTTGAAGAAATTATTTTCACTTATCTTACCTTTATTAGAGCACAAAGATTTAATATCTTACCTCTTTTCTTTAGATCTGATTCCCTTCTTAGCACAGAGATTCACAAGTCAAGTAGAATACTACGCACTACAACAACAGATTTGTGCACAAAGGTTTCTCTTTTCTTCAGTTCCCAACAATCCCAATTTCACATCCCAACAACAGAACCATTTTTTGGCACAGGGGTAGACCCATATTTCAACGCTACAACAATGCACCAAGAAAACCCTAACTACCAGCCCTTTCAGCAACACTTGCGAAGCAGATGAAGTCTCACCCAAGATAGACGCAGGGGTGGTTGCAGGACTCAAGTGTCTGCAACCTAGCTGGGACATACATATGTGATTACAATACTTAATAGAGCACTTAACAATTAACATTCATTAGAATTTAACCCTTATTCACATCGCAGGTAAAACCCTAATTACATAATAGTGCAGTATTCAACAAGATCTAACACATTCAAGAATTTAGCACATAGAAATAGAGAAAATCTAGCATTCATTCACATTACTAAGCACTAAGCTACTATATCAGATGCATCTAACATACATAAAGATGACAACACTAAGCATAAATCACATCAACACATGAACAACATATCACAAAGCACCATAGCACATAATATACATGGTTCACCCCCAGCGTGGGGCTATGCCCACCAACTCTTCTTCTCTTTATTATCTTCGTTCAATGCACAGATCCACAAGACCCACTCTACATAGGACATGAGATCTACACGTAGCTCGCCAGATCCTCCTTCCCCAAGTTTGGTACCACACAGAGCCTTCTTAAAATCACTTGCACTTATCTCTGCAAGTTCTCAACACACAATATGCACAAAGCCTTTACAATCACAAACTTTAGCACTTATCACCCTTAATTCTACTCGATCTAGTGTCTCTATCTCCTCTTCTTACATAACCTAGCTATCTATTTATACATTACAAATGGGGCCTTAACATGGGTAAACCCATGGTCTGACATCCCAACCCTTTACATAAACCCTAAACCCAAAAAGGTGGTGAGGTCCCACGATCTCTGCTTCACCTAGTGCTCCTTCTTCGACCAACATGTCGAAGTCCCCAAAATTTTTCAAACATGACCAATGCTTCCACAAAACCTGGCAAGTGCCAACAGGCCCCCAACACTCACCTGTGACTCATCCCAAGTCATTAAGATATGGGTAAATCTCCCTCAAAGGCCCCGAGCTTGGCTTGAGCGAATATGACCTATTGCTTTGCCAGAGCCTCCTACTTGAATAACTTTTGAATAACTTTCTTTGTCACCATTCTTTCTAAGAACTGTTCTACCATGGTGACTACTTATTCTAGATGTGCACCTTGTCCTTCAATCTCCTCAAAAAGTGTTCAAGTTTCATCCTGTACTAGATGGATCCTTTGGTTCACTTCCATGATTTTACTTTGGATGACATGGAGCTGTTGTTAAACAGTTCGTTGTTCTTGTGACCTTTTCATCATCTCAGCTAGTAACAATAGCTTCAACTGTGCTTGCATTGTTGCTGCCCATTTCTTTGCCTCCTGGAGCTATGATTCCAATGTCCTTAGTTCAGGGTCCTCTTCAAGGCACTCATAGGTCTGTGCACTTTGACTACTGAGTTTCTTGCATTCCAAGGCCAATTCCTTGATTCTTTTGACTGTGCTTCTGGTAGTTTCCTCTCATCGACGAATATTGTTCTCCTGCAGAAATGACCTTCTCGGCCATGAGGTCTATCAGAATCGCTTCGACGGATTTCTCTACTACGCTAAAGTCACTCGACATACATGCTCGAGATCTGATATCTCATATTAGTCCACAAATAATTAAGGTAGCAGAATGGATGGTGAGGTCTCAATAAGCACAACAAGGTAATAGTCAGATCTCTGTGGGCTTGAATAATCACAATTGGAAAAAGTGTCCATGGTAATACCTTCGACGGGTTAAATAGATAACATTGTAATAAGTTCTTCCAACATGTAGGAATGCTTCAATCAATGCAATTCCATCCATCATGATGTGGTTCAATGGTCCAATGGCGAACGTTCCAATCAATAACCGTGTTTCTAGCCATTCTGGAGCATTGTTGTAATGATCGGGATGCCTCCAACAATCATATTTTTTCACCGTTGAGAAGTGTGAATCGGTGTTGTTCTGCTATTTCGACGTGGTTCGAGTTATGAAATCCTTCCTTCTGCGAAGTCCTCTCTGGAACCTCCTGCATTTTTTCTATATTTTCTTTCTTCTTACTGATCTTTCTTGCTTTCTTTCCTGTGAGATACATCTTTGGATTCCTCTTTCCATTCTTGTTCTTATCTTCTCTTGGTATAGTAACTTCCCATTGTTGAGGATCTTTCACAAGGTTCAAGGCTAATACTTCTTCTCTTATTTTTTCTGAAGTAGATGCTCTACTCTCTTTCATGGATAAGTTCTTTAATCCCTCTTTCATTCTTTCAACTTTGACAGCTAGGTATTTGGCCCTCAGTTGTTTCGACTTGTCGTCCTGTTCTTCTAGTAAGTATGTTATTTTGTTAGTCAGGAAATCCCTTAATTCTTTCTTTTTCTGTTCCAGAGCTTCCTCTTCTTGTTTCCTACATATCTAATATATCTCAATCCATGTTCTTCCTAGCAAAAGAGAAAATGGGGCATTGTTCTCAACAAACTTAATGACCTCAAGATATTCTTATGTCGATGCTCCATGAGCCATCATAGGTATCTAGGTAATTCTTCCACATAGGGTTATCAATTTTCCTTTAAATAATCATATTCCTTCCAATGAAGGAACCATAGTAGGCTTTCCCAAAATTTCCCAAGTTCTTTATGTCATGATATTCACCTGTGTTTCCTCATCCATAACACAGTCTATGTCGAAGTCTCCTATTATTGTTTTTATGCACTCTTTATCTTTTAAAGTCTCTGATAAACTGAAGTCTTTGTGATCATTCAGTGTTTCTTTCATCTGTAATAATATAGTCTCCGATTCTTTCTAGTTCTTTAGCATATTCTTAGTCTCTATGACCTTCCTCATGCTTTTCTTGTCTTGTGTTCATCTTTTCGACTTTAGAAATCATTCTAGGGAAATCCAAAACTTCATGTCCAGTAGATTTAAAACAGAGGAAAATAGGACCTCTACTAGGGAATTCCTTATAAAGACGTCCTGCTCTTATACAACTATAAGAAATATTCAATCCTCTATGTCTCTTAAACGATCCCCAACCTTTCATGTACTGTTCCCTGGGATCACAATGGTGGGCCTACAAAAAATTCTTTCTAGGATCCTGCATCCACTTGTTAGTCCAAAAATTCTTTCTATGCATAGGAATAGCATTTCTTTCACTATTTCTATCAAATCTATTCATATCATATCTTCTTTCTTCAAGTTGTGCCCTAGTTTTCAGACTAGGACCAAGTCTATTAAACATACCTAGATCCATTCTTTTGAATAAAAAGTTTCTACTTATCTTACCTTTATCAGAACATAAAGATTTACTATCTTACCTCTTTTATTCATATCTAATTCCCTTCTTATCACAAAGGTTCACAAGTCAAGTAGAATATTGCGCACTATAGCAACAGATCTACATCCAGAGCTTTCTTTTTTCTTCAGTTCCTAGCAATCACAGTTTCAGGTCCCAGCAATGGAACCATTTTTTGGCACAGGGGTAGACCAAGGGTTCAACACTACAACAAAACACCCACAAAACCCTAACTACCATCCCTTTTGGCAACACTTGCAAAGAAGATCAAGTCTCACTCGAGGTAGAAGCAGGGGTGGTTGCAAGACTCAAGTTTTTGTAACCTAGCTGGGACCCAGATTTGTGATTACAATACTTAACATAGCACTTAGCAGTTAACATTCATTATCGTTTAACCCTTTATTCACATCGCAGGTAAAACCCTAATTACAAAACAATGTAGTATTCAACTGGATCTAACACATTCAAGCATTTAGCACATAGAAATAGAGAATATCTAACATTCATTCACATTACTAAGCAATACGATACTCTATTAGATGCACCTAACATACATAAAGATGACAACACTAAGCATAAATCACATGAACACATGAACGTCATAGCACAAAGCACCATAGCATAAGATATACGTGGTTCACCCCCAGCATGGGGCTACGTCTACCAAATCTTCTTCTATTTATTATCTTTGTTCAATGCATAGAGACACAAGACCCACTCTGTATAGGACAAGAGATCTGTGTGTAGCTCACAAGATCCTCCTTCCCTGAGTTTGGTATCGCATAGAGCCTTGTTACAATCACTTGCAATTAGCTCTACAAGTTCTCAACACACAATATGCATAAAGCCTATACAATCACAAACTTTAGCACTTATCACCCTTAGATCTACTCGATCTAGTGTCTCTATCTCCTCTTCTTACATCGCCTAGCTATCTATTTATACATTACAAATGGGGCCTGTTATACCCGATTTCTAGGGATAACTAGGAGATCATGTCTCGAAGCCCACAGGTCCTAGACATGGAGTACCGAGAGCAGGATTGACTTGAGTATGGCTCTGGAGGGCCCATATTTCTTCTCTTTCATCAGACTTGTCTTGTCAGCAGCAGAAGCATCCATCACCATCAGTCTGGTTATGTATCGGAGAATGCTCTTGCTTCATGGGGTAATTGGTCCAGGTATCATGGTATGTGTCATTTTTTATCATTATAACCTTTAGACATATGCATCTTACTCCTTTTATTTCTGACAATTGCTTAGATCTTACACTGACCCACTTGATCATGGTTGGGGGGATTGACAGGGTGCCCTAGCAAGCCTATACCCATAGGTTTTGGTTTTCCACCGGGGGGGATTTTTGAAGATCCATCATCTACTCCCATCATATTATCACTTTTTCATCTTATCTCCCACTCATCTGCCCCATTCCCCTAGTCTATCCATTAGGATGATTTGTTTGTGGGGTTGCACCTTATCTAGTGGGAATAAGGGGCTAAAGGCCCATAAGGTAAAAGTAGCTGGTAAAAGATAAAATCCAATAAAAATAAGACCTAGAGATGCTTCACCCAGGGATCCCCGAGAAGGCAATAAAAGGCCTCTCAACAAGAAACAAGAGGGACCCAAGAAAAATAAACAAACAAGACCTAATTAAGAGTATAGGGGGTCTCATCATGAGCCAACCTATTATGTTCATGGGTACTTAGCTGTATGACATTGTCATCATCTAGTTACCATGCAAGGACAATGACCTTTAGTTGCATGGCCAAGGGAAAGGGGGTCTCATCATGAGCCATCCTTATCATTTAGGTGAAGGTACTTATGGGTAACATTGTCAGCTCTAGTCACCACACCAAGGTAGTTTCCTCCGATTAGTCCTTGGATAAAAAGAATGAAAATAAAAAAATGAATATAAGAATAAAAGGAAAAAATGGGCTTGGAAAAAACTCGCATCCATGAAAGGTACAACTCACCTTCTACAAAGGCACTCACAGGTAAAACCCTAGCTCTCACTCTACCCTAATTCTAGACATCCCTTGACCACATCACCTTGATTTACATGGATTGGATGATACCCCTTGGAGACTTTCCTTTCCTTATGGATGTTGGCCCAATAGGGTATTTTTCCTCTTTCTTCAACTTTGTATTTTAGGTCTTTGTAATATCTTTGAGCTATTGAATGATGTATCAGGGTTTTTATGCATGTGTTTGATAAAATTAATGATGAAACGTAATTAACATTGTTATGATCCCTATGACTAATGATCCCATGGAGGGAATTTTTTTTGATGTGCAGGACCATGCCTGACGGATAGGTACCAAGTGGATCGGTACACATGGGGAGATGATTAGTTCAGACCTCCATGGGAATGAAGAGCCCATTAGATGGTTGTTGGGACCCCATCAAGGGCATAGATAGGAAAATGATTGGTTGAGCTATTGCACCTGAGAAGAAGAAGGATGTTTCATCCAGGACACTTTGGCTAAGCCCATCCCAAGGGGGTTGACCCACTTCAGGTGGAACGTGTCCCTTTGATGGCTTAGAATGTCATCTAGGAGCCATTGACGTCACCTCCAGTGCATGGTAGTTTGAAAGGGAAGTTTGGCACGTGTGGCAGAGTTTGGAGGCCCAAAGAGGGCCCACATTTGTTATTTAGTGTTGTATTTTTCCCTAAAAAGGGCCAATGTCTCCCTCAGGAGGGCTTGATGTCTTTTTTATGCTCATTTAGGGTTTTAACTTAACAATTTAATGTAAAAATAGTATGATTTTGGTTTGTAGCCTTATCGGCTATTTTTAATGACCTAATTTTAATTATAGGTCATGATACACTATATATTTAGGATGTTTTCCCCTCATTTGAACATAACAAAACAACTCACACATGTGAGGTCTGATTTTTGTGCCCTACTAGGGTAGTTTTGTCTTCTAAGTGAGGCGCACTTGTTTATGGAAGGATTTCTTGGCATATTTTGGTGTTTCTCTTGAAGGAAGGTTTACAACTAGGGTTTTCACATGCTTTTCTCCATGATATGTAAGTGATTTTCTTTCAAAACTTCTTAATTGAATGGTTGTAGGTTTATTTTCTTGCATTTTCCTATTAAATTACTGATTTGAAACCCTAGGTAACAAGCACACAAGTAGGTCCTTGTTTCATGTCCCCTTAGAGAGAAAATTTTCAGCCATTGAAGAAGAGAGATAGAGCCTATCCTTTGCTACACTCTTCTTGCTTCTTCCCTTAAAGATATCTTTGAATTTTAAATTTTGAAAAGGGGGTGACGTCCCTAGAAGATGGCGGCCCTAGAAGATATCTACACCTAGGGCCGCCATCTTCTAGGGTTTGAAAGCCTTGCCATCTTCTAGGGTTTGAAAGCCTTGCCATTGCGACACTTTCTATCACCTCATCCTCTATACTTATCATTTATGCTAGATGTTTTTCCAAGTTTACCTAAGGAAGGAGGAAAGAGCATGAGGCCTTGCTTAAGAAACAATGGAGTGAGCCTCTTTCCCCTAGGGTTTTGATTCTAGGACCCTGCCATTGCAGCACTCTAGAACCCTTCCCTCTTGTCTTTAGTTTTATCCCTCCAAATTCTTGTGCCCTCTTCTTATTTGACTCCATCTACCCTTAGGCATTGATCTTAGACACACAACGTTGAAGTGAAAGTGCTCAACACAACTCTCAAAACTTTAAATTTTTGAAACCCTAACTAACTAGCTAACCCTAACTAGGCTGATGTCATACTAGGATAATCCATCTTGACGTAACAAATTTTGATTATAAGCAATATGATGATGATTTAAAGCATTTATTGAGTAAAGTATTGGTTGGATATATTGTTAGCTTTATCATATCGATAGTTATTGGTGAATTGATGTTGTTTCATAGCTAATTGACAAAACGTTGACCTCATTAATGTCTATTGTTTTACATTTCTTATTTTGTTGATATCAGATAGTCATATGAAGTACTAACCCACTAAAATATATTCTGCACATATTATTTTTTATTGTCTTGTTCTGAGCAGGTGATCTCTTTGGGCCTACACTTCTTTACTGGCTGATTAGCCCGACCTTCTAATCCTGGTGGTAACCTGTGAGGAGGAAACTTTGACCTTGACTTTATACCCTAGCCTCTTCAAAACCCTAGGTTGTCGGGGACATCTCCCCTAGGTTAACCTCCCTAAATAGAAATAACCTCCCCATTGAGGTGACATTGGGTGGGGAAGGTTCCTATTACACCAGTTTGGGATCCATCCTTTAGCCTTTGACCTAAACTACAAACTGTGCGATAACAGGGCCTAAACATGGGTAAACCCATGGGACAACATCCCATACCCTTTACATAAACTCTAAACCCAAAATGGTGGTGAGATCTCGTGGTATCCACTTCTCTTGGCACTCCATATTCGACCAACCTGTCAAAGTCCCCAAAATTGGTCAAACATGACTAGCATTTCCACAAAACTTGGTCAAGGGCCAACAAGTGATTTAATTAATTAATTAATAATTAAAAAGAAAAGTCACTTTGGAGAGACAAGGTGAGAAGGAAGTACAAAGTAGAGGCACGATCCTCTACTCTCGGATTCATTCATGTATGTTTATCATTTATATATATGGATTCTATCTAGAGAACCCATACCTTGGGGGTTTTGAGGGTTTTTACTTAACAAACCCTGGAGGACAATTCAATGGTGAAATATTCAACCTAGCTTGTCCCAATCTTGGTCTCCGGGATGCAATACTCCTCCACACCATTATAGTTCAGATCTGTTCAGTGTAGGAGGGTTCTACACTAGCCACATGCATAGGAAGAGAAGGAGGGCACACCATTGGGGGTTTCCAGCAAGAGGGGTGCACCATCCATTGAGGGAGATTCATTGCATGTGATTGGTAGGGATTCTAGAGATTCTATCATCTGGGTTTTCATTGCAGGGTATTGGCCATTAGATCTAGTGCATTCTAGAGGATTTTTATGCCACAATTGATTTATTGGATGCATCGGATGAATTGGAGGAGAGGAGCACACTTCAAAAAGTGATTTCATCCATTTGGTAGATCAAATATTCATATTTTCTCTCGGGACTTCACCAAGGAGGTAAACAAGCCTTGATCTATCGTTCTATTGGTTTTGTGGAGCATTTGAAGGTCTCTAGGAGGGAGGCCAAATTATCTAGTCTTTCAGGCATCTAGGGGGATGCACCATTCCTTGGAGGAGAGTCATATCCATGAGTTTGAGAGGGATCCTAGAGATTTGAGCACCTAGGTTGTTCTTGCCCTTACCCGATCTACTTTTTGGCATATTTACCGAAGTGATTGGACATCTTTGGCTGCAGGGATGAATTATTGAGGCTATTCAGTGTTCCAACAGGGCGTGGCATCTTCTAGCTTAGGGGTTTGGCACTTCATATGACTAATATCTATTATTGCATTGGTCTTCATTATTATTCAGATTTTGGAGGCTTTCATTGTCTTATAAAAGCATTTTGTAGTAGCTCTTATCATGTGTATTTGATCCATCTATTGATCATTCTAGATTTGCATCATTCTTGTATTCAGAGGCTTCTTCTATTTATGAATAATAACAGATCTGAGGTATTTTGGCTTGTCTATCATGATGTTGATATTTCATATGGTTGAGGTATGCTCCATTACTGTATCTTCTTGCCTATTGCTACAAACACACGATAAAACCATCAGTATAACCCTAGCTCCACCTAAGAGACAATAATAAGCAAAGTGTTTGAGGAAACACCACACTCAATAAAGGTTTAAAAATGAACCAAAGTCATGATGTTCATGTCATAATGGCTTGGGAACATTACATTGATGTTGAGGAAGCATATGATAAACCTCATCGAGGCCATGAAAGAGAGGGAAATATATGAGATTATGTAGAGAATGAGACCTGAGTAGAAGGCGATGAGCTTGATTCTAAGGAAGCACCTGATAAAACTCATGGAAGATGTGAAAGAGAAAGGATCGTTGAGAATTGGCATAAATTACCTGGTGATATCATGGCTTGGAACAGGGGTGGCCAGAGTGCTAAGAATGAATGCCTTTGAGCCTATGGTTGGGTGGAAAGGAAAACACCCAAAGTCATTTAGTTGGATACAACCTGTAATAGATAAGTATTCTCACCTCATGTGTATTTAAGTGATAACTATGAATTAAAGTTGGATATCCTATGAATTTTGCAGGGATGTGCATGTTTTCTCAATGGTTATATTGTATCCCTTTAATTATGCCTAATTGTGTATTTAAGAAAATAAGGAATTCGTTGGCTTGTACACATAAATGCCCAAGCCCCATGGTGGCTCAAGTTAAAATAAATGAACTATGAATTTGTTGACCTTGGGTATAGCCTCACGTGTGCATGCCGACACTCCTAGTTGTTCTGAAGGAAGGAGTCTATTAAGCTCGGGAGAGGTAATGCATGTATGCACAGAGTCTTTGCGAGGCGAGTAGATATTGAGAACCCCCTTAAGTTCTATAGTTGATAAATGAGCGCAAGGGGTGCGTAGAAGATTTCTCTAAGTGTTAAGTTAAGGAGAAATAGTGGAAAATACCTAAGTACTTAAGGAGCTGACAAATATCAGGAAGGATAGAAAGATTCAAGCCCCCAAAGGAGAGATCCTTTCATTTGGAAGATGAATGGATGATATTAGCTCAGAGGAGATAAAGTTCTCCACGATCATCGAATCTGGAGAAGGAACACAGGTGTTAAACCTTAGATCCCTTTAGACTTCACAGGTCTGACGAATTGAGCATATTCACCGCACGGGAGGTGAATCCCCCGATGTCCCGAAGTCCTGAAGTTAATCTAGGCCATATATCTAAGGATGCCTGGAAACTATCCCCATCATTAGATCTATGATATAGTCATCCCGACATTTACCACTTCGAGAGGACAGAGGTTTGGTAACACCAAAACCCCCGAAGTCTCGAAGTTAATGTGAACAGTGGATCTAAGGATTCTTCAGGATCCCTCACGACCATTCGATCATGGGGACACGTGTATTACGTTGAGATCATGTGGGGGGCCATGTGTCGAGTGACGAAATTTCTAGGTGTCCCTCTTGGAGTGGCACACATTGGGACCCAAGGGACCCTTGAATGGAAGTTACGATCCGTAGATCAAATGGGTCACATAGATACCCTTGGACCGTCAAATTGAGGATGTGGTCAGACTCCTCCCTCTACACTCTTTTTCCCACCTAAGCCTATAAGTTTCCTCTTTGAATGACCCACCGACCCAATAAGGCGCTAATGAACTCTGGGAGAAAAGAGGATTTTGCATCGCAAAACTCCCGAAGAGATGGGAGCTGAAGCAGATCTGAGTCATCCAAGCCAAAGGGACAAATGTCATCAGATCATACACTCCACAGATAAGTCACTCCAAGAGAATTGAAGTGTGAAGGCATGAGGGTTTCCGAAGGTCGGAGTCCCGAAGTAATCCTAATCATCTGTTGGAAAGGGACACGTGGTAGAAGATCTTCCATTTCAGAGAAAAGTCACCCTAGGAGAAAAGGGAGTGTGCTAAACAAGAACTCCCAAAGGCTAGAGATTCGGAGTTCATTTGAGTCATCCGTCAGCTAAGGATAGGTGTCAGCAGATCTTCCATTTCATAAGATAGCCACTTTGGAGGAAAGTGGGGTTGCATGAGTTGATAACTCCTGAAGCTCAAACTATTGAAGTAAATTGTGACCATCGATATGAAAGGGACACGCGTTATCATATCGTGGAGTTTGGAAGTGAGAATTCTAGAGGAAAGGAAGTGGAACATTGACCAAAAGTTGTCAGAAGATCCAAAGGTAAGGAATCATCCTAGCCATCCATTGTTGGAACACGTGGAGACTGGAGATTTACTCTGGGGGAAAGTTACTCCATAGGAATTGAAGAGTAAAGACATGAGAGCTCCCAAAGGCTAGAGCAACTGAGTTCATCAAAACAATCCATTTGAATAGGATGTGTGGCGTGAGATCTATTACTTCGAAGGATTGGTACTCTGGAAGAAAGAACGCGGAGGAGTGTTTACAACAAGTTTCCCAAAGTGGGGCAAAGGATGGATATCGACCGTTGATTGAGGAAAACACGTGGCACTTGATATGTAACTCTAGGTATGGAGAAATTCAGAGGAAAGAGGTGTTTAGAGCGTCGAAACTCCCGAATGCCGAAGTCCCGAAGTAAATCTCAGTCGTCGGTTGTGAAAGAAGTGTGGAATGTAGATCTCGTCTGTGGGTGTTCGTGAGTTCGGAGCTAGGAAGATTTGGAGTTAGCTTCAACTGTGGTTGCATTGTTGCTTCCTGTTTCTTTGCCTCCAGGAGCTGTGATTCCAATGTCCTTAGTTCAAGGTCCTCTTCAAGGCACTCATAAGTCTACACACTTCGACTACTAAGTTTCTTGCATTCCAAGACCAATACCTTGATTCTTTTGACTGCGCTCTTGGTAGTTTCCTCTCATCAATGAAGCTTATGCTCCTGCAGAAATGACCTTCTCGGCCATGAGGTCTATGAGAATTGCTTCGATGGATTTTTCTACTACGTTAAAGTCACCCGACATACATGCTCGAGATATGATATCTCAGGTTAGTCCACAAATAGTTAAGGTAGAAGAACGGATGGTGAGGTCTCAATAATCACATCATGGTAATAGTAAGCTCTTTGTGGGCTCAAATAATCACAATTGGAAAAAGTGTCCACGGTAATACATTCGACGGATTAAATAGATAACATCGTAATGAGTTCTTCCAACATGTAGGAATGCTTCAATCAATGCAATTCCATCCATCATGATGTGGTTCAATGGTCCAATGGTGAATGTTCCAATCAATAACCACGTATCTATCCATTCTGGAGTGTTGTTATAATGGTCGGGATGCCTCCAACAATCATATTGTTTCATCGTGGCAAAGTTCCAATTGGTGTTATTCTGTTATTCCGGCGAGGTTCGAGTTATGAAATTCTTCCTTCTGCGAAGTCCTCTCTGGAACCTCTTGCAAATTTTCTAGCTTTGTTTTCTTCTTACTGAGCTTTCTTACTTTCTTTCCTGTGAGATACATCTTTGGATTCCTCTTTCCATTCTTGTTATTATCTTCTCTTGGTATATTAACATCACATAGTTGAGAATCTTTCACAAGGTTCAAGGATAATACTTCTTCTCTTACTGTTTCTGGAGTAGATGCTCTACTCTCTTGCATGGCTACGTTCTTTAAGCCTTTTTGCGTTCTTTCAACTTTGAAAACTAGGTATCTGGCCCTCAATTGCTTCGACTTGTCCTCTTGTTCTTTTAGTAAGTGTGTTATTTTATTAGCCAGGAAATCCCTTAATTCTTTCTTTTTCTATTCTAGAGCTTCCTCTTCTTGTTTCTTTCATATCTAATATTTCTCAATCCATATTCTTCCTAGAAAAAGATCAAATGGGGTGTTTTTCTCAACAAACTTAACGACCTCAAATTCTTCTTTTGTCGATGCTCCATGAGCCATCATAGGTATCTAGGTAATTTTTCCACATAGGGTTATCAATTTTCCTTTAAACAATCATATTCCTCCCAATGAAGGAACCATAGTAGGCTTTCCAAAAATTTCCCAAGTTCTGTCTGTCATGATATTCACCTATGTTTCCTCATCCAGAACATAGTCTATGTTGAAGTCTCCTATTCTTTTTTTTATGCACTCTTTCTCTTTTAAAGTCTCTGATAAACTGAGGTCTTTGTGATCATTCGTTGTTTCTTTCATATGTAATAATATAGTCTCTGATTCTTTCTGGTTCTTTAGCATATTCTTAGTCTCTTGACCTTCCTCATGGTTTTCTTGTCTCGTGTTCATATTTTCGACTTTAGAAATCATTCTAGGGAAATCCAAAACTTCATGTCTAGTATCTTTACAACAGAGGCAAATAGGACCTCTACTAGGGAATTCCTTAGAAATATGTCCTGCTCTTCTACAACTATAAGAAATATTCAATCCTCTCTTTCTCTTAAACAATCCCGAACCTTTCATGTACTGCACACTGGGATCACAGTGGTGGGCCTACAAAGAATTCTTTCTAGGATCTTGCATCCACTTGTTAGTCCAAAAATTATTTCTATGCATAGGAATAACATTTCTTTCACTATTTCTACCAGATCTATTCATATCATATCTTCTTTCTTCAAGTTGTGCCCTAGTTTTCAGACTAGGACCAAATCTATTAAACATACCTAGATCCATTCTTTCGAAGAAAAAATTTCTACTTATCTTACCTTTATCAGAGCACAAAGAATTAATCTCTTACCTCTTTTCTTCATATCTCATTCCCTTCTTAGCACAAATCTTCACAAGTCAAGTAGAATACTGTGCACTATAGCAATAGATCTACACGGAGATCTTTCTCTTTTCTTCAGTTCCTAGCAATCACAGTTTCAGGTCCCTTTAACGGAACCATTTGTTGGCATAGGGGTAGACCAAGGGTTGAACACTACAACAACACACCAACAAAACCCTAACTACCGTCCCTTTCGACAACACCTGCAAAGAAGATGAAGTCTCACCCGAGGTAGAGGCATGGGTGGTTGCAGGACTCAAGTTTTTGTAACCTAGCTGGGACCCAGATTTGTGATTACAATACTTAACAAAGCACTTAGCAGTTAACATTCATTAGCATTTAACCCTTTATTCACATTGCAGGTAAAACCCTAATTACAAAACAACGTAGTATTCAACTGGATCTAACACATTCAAGCATTTAACACATAGAAATAGAGAATATCTAGCATTCATTCACATTACTAATCACTAAGATACTCTATCATATGCACCTAACATACATTAAGATGACAAAACTAAGCATAAATCACATCAACACATGAACATCATAGCATAAAGCACCATAGCACAAAATATACGTGGTTCACCCCGAGCATGGGGCTACGTCCACCAACTCTTCTTCTCTTTATTATCTTTGTTCAATGCACAGACCCACAAGACCCACTCTACATAGGACATGAGATCTGTGTGCAGCTCGTGAGATCCTCCTTCCCTGAGTTTGGTACCACACAGAGCCTTCTTAAAATCACTTGCAATTAGCTCTGCAAGCTCTCAACACACAATATGCACAAAGCCTTTACAATCAAAAACTTTAGCACTTAGCACCCTTACATCTACTTCATCTAGTGTCTCTATCTCCTCTTCTTACATCACCTAGCTATCTATTTATACATTACAAATGGGGCCTTAACATGGGTAAACCCATGGGACAACATCCCATACACTTTACATAAACTCTAAACCCAAAAAGCCAGTGAGATCCTCTGATCTCCACTTCTCCTGGCACTCCGTCTTCGACCAACCTGTCGAAGTCCCCAAAATTGGTCAAACATGACTAGCATTTCCACAAACCTGGTCAAGGTCCAACAAGTGATTTAATTAATTAATTAATAATTAAAAAGAAATGTCACTTTGGAGAGACAAGGTGATCAGGAAGTACAAAGGAGAGGCAAGGGCCTCTACTCTCGTATTCATTCATGTATGTTTATCATTTTTATATCTGGATTCTATCTAGAGAGCCCATACCTTGGGGGTTTTGAGAGTTTTTACTTAACAAACCCTAGAGGATGATTCAGTGGTGAAATATTCGACCTATCTTGTCCAACAAATTGAGCATATTCACCACACAGGAGGTGAATCCCCCGAAGTCCCAAAGTTAATCTGGACCATAGATCTGAGGATGACCAAGAACTATATCGACCATTGGATCTATGATATAGTTAGCCCGACGTTGACCACTTAGGGAGGACAGAGGTTTGGTAACACCAAAACCCCTGAAGTCTCGAAGTTAATGTGTACCGTGGATCTAAGGATTCTTCGTGATCCCTCACGACTGTTCGATCGTGGGGACACGTGTATTACATAGAGATCATGTTGGGGGCCATGTGTCGAGTGACGACATTTCCAGATGTCCCTCTTGGAGTGGCACACATTGGGACCCAAGGGACCCTTGAATGGAAGTTACAATCTGTAGATCACATGGGTCACATAGATACCCTTGGACCGTCGGATTATGGATGTGGTCAGCCTCTAACTTTTCAATAGTGAAATCATCAGTCCAAGGCACCCCTAAGCTCTCTCTTACCCACCTAACTCCTCCCTCTATGCTCTTTTTCCCACCTAAGCCTATAATTTTCCTCTTTGAATGACCCACCGACCCAATAAGGCGTTAATAGACTCCGGGACAAAAGAGGAGTTTGCATCACAAAACTCCCGAAGAGATGGGAGCCGAAGCATATCTGAGTCATCCACGCCAAAGGGAAAAATGTCGTCAGATCCTAAACTCCAAAGAGAAGTCACTCCGAGAGAATCAAAGTGTGAAGGCACAAGGATTTCTGAAGGTTGGAGTCCTGAAGCCATCCCAGTCGTCCGTTGGAAACAGACATGTGGCATAAGATCTTCCATTTTAGAGAAAAGTCACCCTGGGAGAAAAGGAAGTGTGTTAAACAAGAACTCCTGAAGGATGGAGAACTGGAGTTCATCTGAGTCATATGTTAGCTGAGGATAGGTGTCAGTAGATCTTCCATTTCAGAAGATAGCCACTTTGGAGGAAAGTGGGATTGCACGAGTTGAGAACTCCTGAAGCTCGAAACGTTGAAGTAAATTGTGACCATTGATATGAGAGGGAAACATGTTAGCATATCGTGGAGTTTGGAAGTGTGAATTCTAGAGGAAAGGAAGTGGAGGATTGACCAAAAGTCGTCAAAAGCTTCAAAGGTAAGGAATCATCCTAGCCGTCCATTGTTGGAACACGTGGAGACTGGAGATTTACTCCGAGAGAAAGTCACTCCGTAGGAATTGAAGAGTAAAGACATGAGAACTCTTGAAGGTTGGAGCAATGGAGTTCATCAGAAAAATCCATTGGAATAGGATGTATGGTGTGAGATCTATTACTTCAGAGAATTGGTACTCTGGAAGAAAGAACGTGGAGGAGTGTTGACAACAAGTTTCCTTAAGCGGCGGAAAGGATGGATATCGACCGTTGATTGGGGAAAACACGTGGAACTCGATATGTAACTCCGGGTATGGAGAAATTCAAAGGAAAGAGGTGTTTAGAGCATCAAAACTCCTGAACGCCGAAGTCTCGAAGTAAATCTCAGCCGTCGGTTGTGAAAGAAGTGTGGAACATAGATATGGTCTGTGGGTGTTCATGAGTTCGGAGTTAGGAAGATTTGGAGTTAGGTGTGTCGAGAAAACCCAGAGCTGGAAGCTCTGAAGTGCCTCTGAGTTGGAACCTAGGCACAACCCAAGGTCATATGAAGGAAGGGGCCTAGCATGGAAAGCTAGTTTCTGCTGTTCAAATCCTTCAAAGGGCCCAGGAAAGAGCCCGTGGGTTTGGAAGAACCTACACCTTGGTCAAAGGGGAACCTAGAAAGAGTTAAGGGAAATTTTTTTTTTGATGTTGCACCCTTTAAAAGAGAACCTATGGGGCCAGTGTGTTACATGAATGATCATGCTATCTTACACATTTAATATATTGTAGTAGGAGGTTTCCCCAAGGTTTTCATTTTTTCATTCTTTTACTTAATTCAACTGTAGAAATATTGAATTGGTTATATTTTCTCTAACCCACCCTCCTTTGATATTGTGTTAGGTGCTACTCATTCTAAAAGCAACAATGAACCTATCCTTCTCAATATGATGTTATTCTAAATATTTAATCATGGCTTTTAGAGTCTATAAAATTTCAATTATATTCCATCAATGTTGGGATAATATAATTAGTCCAATTAATCTAGTTAGTTCAATTATTTATTGTTTATGCATCTTGAGGTTGATATGGTCAAATATGATTATCATAATCATAATTATTAATGAATAATCATAATTATAATATGATTATCATGCCAATAGTCCATCCGATCCGGTATTTACTACACATCAATCTTGCAAAGGCTAACTTCATGAGAATAGCATAACCATTAATGGGCATGCCTATTACAGAATTGAATTGATATAGTGGATGCATCATTCCACCCTAAATGAACCATAAGTACTTCATCATACAAACACATAGTCAGTCAAACATCAACGCACAATCCTTGACTGCATTTATTTCTTTCCCATACCTACAATGCAAAAACAACCTAAATCATGACATCTTTGTACAGATTAAAAAAAAAGGCAAAATCATGACACTTTTGTTTGTATACTGCGCTCAAGAGAATAAATTTTACAAAGGAAAACAAAAGCTACTTAGTATAAGTTGGCCATTACCTGCTATAACTTGGTCTAGAAGGAAAAATTGGGCTGGTATTGGGTGTCAGAGTTGTTGGCCTGTTTGTCGTAGTTTCCTTGGATGTTTTGGGTGCCTTTGTCACCATGGTTGTTGACTTATTTTGGATTTGCTTAATTTTATACTAAATCTAACAACCAAACCATTAAATTCAAAGTTTTCATTTCATCGGAAACCATTCAGTCACATTAAATGCTTTCAACCCTTCACTTTTTGGTCTGTGGGTTCTCTGTTGATTGCTATTGGTCTGGGTGGCGAATACATATGGATTCTTCGGACTTAATCGATTTCTATTATTATGGGGAGACCACATTGGATTATGGTCTAAAGATTCTCCGTTGATTGCAAGTGGTGGAAAATACACATGGATTCTCTGAACTGATTGAAATTGGTTTGGGGAAGTACATTTGGATTATAAAAAAATATATATATTCATATTCATGTAATCCATCCTTTAACTTTTCACTTTCAAGTTGAAGCTGAATGGTATATATTCATCATGGAGCAACATATAGAAAATCTATAAAGATTAGTATCAAATTTGAAGAAACATTTTTAAGTTGTAGTGTATATATTCATACAATCTTTCCACTTTCAAGGATATATGTTCATCCAATCAAAAAATATAAATATTATAATTGACAATCTTTTATAATGAAAAGTTTCACTAATACATAAAAATATATAATATAGATATTTTAATTGACAAGAGTAAGTTAGTCATATACTTCATAAAAATAATTATTCTAATAAAATATAGCCTTTAAAATTTGTATAATATTAAGTAAAAAAAAAAAATTATAATTAAAAAAAAAATAATAATAAATTTATTTTTTAATTTCAAACATGTCTTTAATATGAAGGGTCATTTTTACTTTTAAGTTGAGGGTTATATATTCATCCAATATGTGTTTAATTTGAAAAACAAATTTTACATTCAAGTTGAAGGTTTAATATTCATTCAACCCTTGAAAAGTTGATAAAGTATGGATACTTCAACAAGAACAAGAGTAAACTAGGCATATACTTCATAAAAATAAATATTCTAAAAGAATATAGGTCTTTTATTTTTTTACAACTTTAAAAATTAAACAACCAATAAATAAATAAATTGTAATTTTGAAGAAACTAATAATAAGCATACTTTTTAATTTAAAATGTAATTTTGAGATGGGTTATATGTACAGTAAAAATAAATAAATTTCATAGAAAAATAGTTATTGTTTTCTTCATAGAAATTTTAAAGTGTTGGAAAAAAATATTAAACTTCATATGCAACCAAAGAATCAAACATTTTTGTGGACACCCATATAAGAGAGGATTTGTTCCATGTACCTACATAATACTTGAGGAGTCTGGACTTCATCTTGGATTCATATCTTAAGCATATCACAATCATGATTAACCATGGAAGCCAAATCATTTAAATTTCCAAACACATTTGTAATGTTCATTGTAGATTTTATGAGAAAATAAGAAATTGTTGTAAATATTAGGCATTTATTGATCTAGGAGGATCCAAAGAACGCTCACAGAGGTCCAAAAGGATTTGGAATGCTCACAGAGGTCCCAAGGGATCCATAAATGCTCAAAATTTGACCGTCTCAAATTGTCCCAAAAAATGCAGCATTGAGTAGAGCTCGTCGTCATATTTCCAACGACGCAAATGGCACCTCAAATAGAGTTCATATGGAAAAGGTATAAGCGGTCAAAGTTCCAGTCAACCGGGTCAAAGTACATGGGAAAAAAGAGGTCACACAATTCATCACTGCAAGGATGAGACATGGCACATGGTTATTGGCAGCTGAATGGGAAGATCATGTTAGAAAAACATGACCACGAAGCAATAAAATAAAACAAATGTAGAAACAAAACATAGAAGATACACAATACAATAGAGACACATATTTACATGGTTCACCTAGTGTAGGATACGCCCACTAGAGAAATTGACAGGTCCTTCCTTTATTATTATCTATCAAATGAAGGGATACAACCTACAACAAAACTCGTTGTAACTTCCTCTTCTTTCTCTCACAGTCTCCTCTCTTAGAATATAATACTCCCCATAATGCATAGTCGCAATACATTTCCCTCACAACAGAGGGTTGCCTTTTAGGGAAAAAAACCCTAATATAATTTATACTGTTAGATCTGTGACCTTATAATGAATGGTCCATATTTACAATGAAATTACAATATACATTTACAAGGAAATTTTTCCTTCGGGGGATTCAGCCCCGAAACCCCGTCGGGGGCCCGCTTACCCCTGAACCCCCTAGTCGGGGGGATAGCCCCCTCAGACCCCGCAGAGGGGGTACCCCCCCTTTGCACTCCCCCACATGGAAGAGTGTACATACTTCTAGGGTGTAAAGTCTTCATGGAGTATAAACATGGCTAAAAGTAAGGACCTCTGAATCAGGAAGATAATCAAGCTCCACAACCAACAGATCATACCTCAAGCTGGATGAATTTTAGGTGGACAAGTGAACAAATTGTATGATGAAACATGGCATTGGAGAGCCAATGAGAGGTTGTCATGTGGCCTCCCATTGGCCAATATTGGTTAATTTATGTTAAAATTATGGAGTTGAAGGGGGTTGAACCCACGACGTCCATAACCTCCCAAAGGTCTAACACAAACCTCCATTACCAATATGCCACCATATGTTTCTTAACTATTGTATGTTGTGAAGTTTATTTGAATTAGTGTTAAGTTTCATGTGGAAGGGGAGAGAATTCAAGAGTTATCCCTCAGTCCCTGGTTTAAATGTAGTATATACAATATATAATATATAGTTTCAACTATATACTATATATATAGTTTAAAACTTTAACCACCAACATAAATGCTAAGGGTCGTGAGGAATAGAACCCTCGACCTCTGCCATTTTAGCCAGAGAATTAACCATTATGCCAATGACCCATTTGTTACACGATCCTCAGTAAATATAGCATTGAGTTTCCAAATTGCGTGTGGAGGAGGTTGGAGACCCATGCCTATATAATGGGCAAGGATCCCAATGCATTACATGCATTCCAATGCATAGATTTCAAGGTCTGCATGAATCACGAGGTGACACATTTTTCAATACATGGTATGGATTTCAAAGTTGTATGGATGTATTGATTTGCATTCCAAGAAGAGATTAAATATGTTGTGTCGTAAAGCATGCCATGAGGTATAATGACAACACCTAGGCAACTTTATACTCATTTTTCACAATTTTTCGCAACGATCATGAATTTGAGGTCTTTTTTGTGATTTGAAGTCATTTGTAAAATTCTTCACTCAATTTTCCATTAATGAGCACTTAATGCATTTTTTTGCATGTCAAAGAGGGTGAAATTGAGTCAGTTTGGGAATTGGTTGACTTTGTCGTAAAAAATCTCAAAATTTCACAAGGATTTCAATGGTGAAGTTATTTTCTTTTTTTGAGAAATGAAATTTAATAACATCCATTAAATTAGCATATGTGATTCAGTTTACATGTGATTTTGATATTTGAGATGAAGGAAATAGTTTTTATTGGCTTGAAGGGAACTTAAATATGAAACAAAAGTATGTCATATATTTATGTAATTTGAGTTCATTATTTTCTATTGTGTCATCTCACTATTCAACAAACTAATTATCAATTTATGAGTTTTTTGGTAAAAATCACATCGTCAGAATTATGCAAACCACCCCAATATGATTAGTAAATTTTTCTAGATTAAGTTAGATAATTCATGTATATACTTAAATCAATAAGTGGTGTCTAAGGATTTTGGGATCAAGTGGTATCAGAGTTAGTTTTGGCATGCGTTGCAAGTTTATGATGTGACATGAGATCCAAGAGTTTAGGTGGTGGATATTTTGAAGGCTCTTATTAAGAATTCAAGATCACTAAAGTTATTATGAAATTAAGGCTCCATAAGAACATTAATCAAAAATACAGAAGGATAATTATGATTTGAGAATGTAGTTGCAAGCTCTTGAGGAGGAGAAGTAGAGACTGGAAGATCGACTATTATTTCATGAAGATTTTCACCTGAGTATTTTTCATGAATTAGAAATAAAGTTTCATATATTGTCACCATCAATCAGTACATCTAGACAAGAAGAGTATGAGAAGTTTCCATTGCAAGAGAGACTATCTCCCTCAAAAAACATGATCAAGAAAGAAAACTCTTCACATTATTCTTCCTCCCATCATGATGGAGAATGCTCGAGGGTAGATGAAGCAAAGAGAACTTCAAATGAATAATTCCTACATAAGTAATTGTCCTTTCCTTCTAGTCGAGAGAAGAGTAACATGTGTAAGGCATATTTAGGTAAATATTTGCATGCTACAAGAGAAGGAATGAAGACTTTTCCCACTGGTGAATGCTCTAGTTATTCATGTGCTTCTTGTGGAACTAACAACCATGATGTGGAGAAGTGTCAAAGAAGACATTTTGTGCCAGTAAATCCCTCCAAGAAGAAGGTGAATCACTTCTCAAGTAAGAGGAAAAGGAGGAATGATAAGAAGAGATCATGGAAAAAGACAGTCCTCTCTTATTATGGTAAGAGTGGATACCAGATCGAGAAGTGTTGGACACTTTACCCACACATGTCCAATGCAAAACGTAAAGGATGTAAAAGCACTTGAAAGAAGACAAGTAGAAGGTCTAGATGGAGTTAATGGTCTTAATGAAATGCTTGGGAGAGAATACTTCCTGATGGCGGGTCTTGGAAAAGTGATGTATCAAGACATTGAAGAATAGTTCGTGGACAATGGCTCACCTCACCACATGACTGGGATGAGATTAGTATTTATGAATTTCTTAGAATCTGACATATATTTCTTTGTGGGATCTGGAACCAATACCATAAAATCAATAAGAGAGTATGGATATGTAAGATTCCATCTCGAGTCAGGAGGATTTATGAGAATCGAACATATGTTATATGTTCCAGAATTGAAGGTAAACCTACTCTCAATTGCAACATTTGAGGATGGAAGTTATGTAGTTGCATTCCAGAATGACCAAGTGGATATGTATTAAAGAGAATCTACTCCAGACATGACAATAGTGTTTGGTATTCTCAAAGAGAGGTTATACAGGTTACTGGGAAGACCTATAGTTTGGTCTAATGGTTACTTGGATTCAACATTAGATTCAACATTAGATTCAATGTCAGATTCAACATCAACATTAGAGGCATTATCAGAGGTCGGAAGATACAAGGATCCTCCCAGTACACCGGGGAGAACAAGTCCAAAAGTAAACCATATTTAAAATTTTGTAAATATGTATATTTGTAAATCTATATGCATATGTGTATATCTCCTAAAGTTTATTAGAAGGATTGTAAGCCACTCATTGTAAATTATAAGAGTGGGAGGGACTTTGTAAATTTCTATATTGGCACCTTCTATGAGTGAGAGGAATTTTGTAAGAGAGTTAATATATTTCCACCTTATATGACATTGAGAGTGAGAGGAGTCTCATTATAGATATTTCTAGATAGCCATATTTACATATTGTTATAAAGTGAGAAGAATCTCCTTGGGAAGATTTCTAGATACCCACCTATGCATATTGTTTTACACTAAGAGGAATCTCGTTATAAATATTTCTAAGGCCTTTAAGAAAACAATATGGGAAATTGTATTGTCTTGTAATATGCTAAATGGCTACATATATATCGAATTGTCTAAGACAAAATTCTTGATTCTAAATAATTGAAAGTGAAGAAACATAAGGATGAAGGAAGTTGCAACATGTAGATCAAAAGCAGAAAGAGCATGAAATTAATGCAAAACTTTCTAGAGCTGGTAAATGAGAAATAGTACTCTTCAGAGAATAAGAGGCATTAAGGTGCATGCCATATGCATCTTTATAATAGTATGCCATGTTTGTGTGGATGTATACCTTGAACAAAATCAAATCAGGTACATATGATAATAGTACAGATCAAGTTGTTTTTCAAGGAGGGAGAGTAATGGACATAGAATTCATTCAAAGACTCCTATAGATACATATGAAATATAGGAACACTGAGTCCAAAAGGGAAATACATATATCAACATTCGAATTGGTTTCATATTTTTCAAGATAGACTACCTTCAAAAGAATGATATGGGAATGGATTTTGAAATACATGATACATGTATTGCAGAGATTTAGTGAACATGAAATTTGTTGTCAGGGAATCTATGAGACAGAACCAGAGCTATTAGCATCATGGCCAGATTCATAGATATATTSCAGAGAAGGAGACAAAATTTCATTCATCTAGTACCTAACATCAAAGACCCAAGATGAATACTAAATTCCAAAAGAGTCAACAAGATGGAAGAGTGAATTATTATCACTAAGTTGTTGAAAGTCTATATTGTTGGAGGTCCAAAAGTTCTTCAGTGGGAAGGTGTGATACAGGAGGATATAAGGATGGTAATAGAGGTTCAGGAGGAACTGGAATACTCACAAAGGTCCCAGGGGATCCATAAATGCTCAAAATTTGACCATCTCAAATCCTCCTAAAAAAGGCATCATTGCATAGAGTTGTTTCTATCAGCACAAATGATGCCTCAAATGGAGTTCGTATTCAAAATTTATAAGCGATCAAAGTTCCATTCAACTAGGACAAATGTCAAAGTACATGGGAAAAAAGGTGATACATGTCATCACTACAAGGGTGACACATGGAACATGGTTATTGGAAACTTGTTGGGTAGATTGTACTTTCAGGTGGACAAATTTTAGGTTGACAATCGGGTGAATTGTATGATGACACATGGCATTGGAGAGCCAATGAGAGGCCACCACATGGTGACCTCCCATTGTCCAATATTGGTTATTATATGTTAAAATTATGGAGTCAATGGGGTCAAAGTTGCGACCTCCATAACCTCCCAAAGGTCTAACACAACCCTCCATTACCAATATGCCACCATATCTTTCTTAACTCTTGTATGTTGTAAATTTTATTTGAATTGGTGTTAAGTTTCATGTGGAAGGAGAAAGGAGCCAAGAGATATCCCCTAGCCTCTAGCACCTTGTTTAAATGTTATACAACATGATTGTTCCATAAAGTTCCTGCGGGGTTTTAAAACCATACACCAAACATTCATGCAGGGGTATATACAATATATAGTATATAGTTTCAACTATATATTATATATAGTTTAAAACTTTAACCACCAATGAAAATATCAAGGGTTGTGAGGAATAGAGCCCTCGACTATAACGTACCCAACCACCCACATGCCAGGAACACTGATGAAAGAGCATCACCTTCAAAGTCAACAACACACATGTGGAGGCAGACAAATGACATCTTGACAATGCCGGAATTTCAAATCAAGCATTTAACTCGGAATTTAATTGGTTGTTGAGATATTTTTTAAAACAACATTTTAAACTATAACTTGTTTGTAAAGTCTGGAAGAACTATAAGAAACTGGATATATGGAGTGTCGACTCTATATGGAAATAAATAGTACTTATTGTAATAGGACAAAGTAGGTAATAGATTTGAATTTGAAATGATAGATTTCATAACAGGACGAGAGAGCTCGTAGAGCGGTCCTTAGATATCTTTTCATTGTTTCATTGTAAGAGAATATCATAGAATATGTATGAGATCAGAATGGATAGACAAAATACAGAGATCAATAGAGAAGAGTAGAGTAGCAGAAATACTATGTATTTTGTTTTTTCATGAATGAATAGAACAGACAGAAATTGTCCCAAATCCTTTGACTGTGTTCAATTCATGTGTTATTGAATGAATGTTATTACATGTGTGTATGGTTTATTTAGATTCATATGTATTATTGTTTGATATATTGACTGTATGATTTCGTGACCAAGTTTGTTGAGTTTCAATCGTTTCTCTACTGATACTTGTATGCAAGGTGTACATGTCAACGCAAGGAGTGCATCGAGTGAGTCTTAGATTGAATCAGAGAAGTTCAGAGAGAATCAGAGAAACTCATACCAGGTTCAAGGTGTGAAAAATGTCTAGAAGACAACAAGATTCAAAGAACCAGTGCAGAAGAATGCTAGGTGGGGGAGAAGCATTTTATTTTCAAGAAAATCCTTCGAACTGAGTTATTCGAAATCCCGAGAACGCAAGGTGTGCGTGGGAGATCAAAATCCTTCCAAGGATAGGATCTCAGAAGAGATAACAATTTTCTCAAGTGTTTATGAGATTCCAAAGATGAATTTGTCAAGAGAACAAAGGTTTGGAACCTTTTAAAGAGGATAATTATTCCAAGGCAATGATATATCAGAAAACTCAGGAAGTTGAGCAAAAATGTGTGCAAGGAAGAGTTCTAGAAATATTCTAAGGGAGAAGAAGGGCCAAGTACTTTTAGAGAATATGATTTATTTTGAAATATCATAATAGATAGCATGAGGAGTGTGCACAAGTGGACTTATTCCAATTCCCAAAGCTCAGGGGAGACAACGTCTTCAGAACGTGGGTGAGACCAAAGTCACAGTGCTCATAGGAGAAGAATCAAAGGATGCAGCCTTTGAAACATTAGAAATCTTCCAAGTTAGGAATAAATTGAAAGCTCAGGAGGAGGAGTGTCAAGAGACATTAGATCATTTGTATAGGAGTGATCTAGATAGTTGAATCTCATGTCCAAACACCTAGAATAACACACAAGAGGGAACATATCTCAACTGTCAGATATCAGTGAATGGACCAACAACTGTTGGATCCATAGGAATGTGCATGAGGTTTAATACCTCTAGAGTTGCATAAGAGAGTGGATATCACGAAACATGAAATCCCAAAATCATCAATACCATCCATCATCGGAGGACAAGTGGTATCAGATCAACATTTCGCTGACTCATAGATAAGAAAAGTTGAAGGGGAGAACCATGAGATCTCACAATACAAAAAATTGTGACTTGATCATAGCCATTGGTTGAGGATAGGTCTAGACCGTTGGTTGTCCAGGAAGGAATTTTGAATTTTAGATATCAGGAGAACATAAGTGAATCGCATCAAGAGCTCCCAATACATGAAATCCTGACATGCTCAAAGGATGGGCCCTAGGTCATGGAGAATGGTCATATGAGCGAAGATAAGGAATGAAGATAACATCTGTTAAACCTTTTAGGAGTTTAGGGAGTCAAGGATTCAGGGTTAGATCATACATAGAAGACCCGACACTCGAAATTGTGAAATGCCTTTTGTACAGGCATGCAATCATAGCCCATGGTCGTGTGGAGGTGAGGCTCAGGCTTGGTGTTTAGTCACGTAGGGAAAGTTTCATAAAAGGACCCGTGGAATTTTTCATGGGGTTCCACCAGGGAATCAAAGAGTTCTTCCAGCTCATAGATTTGAATGATCTAGTGACCGAGAGGTCAACGAATCCTGTCGAGGTAGGGGGTTTGCATGAGGTGGTATCAAAGCTTATTTTTCATCTATATATTTTAGTCAAAGGAGGAAAAGGATATTTTAAATTTGTTTGCAGACAATAGACAAAAGGAGAAAGGGGGGAAGTTGGTATCATTTGTGGTATCAAAGAAATTTGATTTATGTTTGTAGGTGACATAGTGAAATCATGCCACCCCAAAGGTGTAGAGTGAATTCATAAATGGAAGAAGAAATGAGGCAAGTCCAAATGAGGCTGGACACCATGGAAATAACACAAATAAGATCACCAAACACTGTAGATATTAGTGAAGCTGAGAGCGAAGAAGAAACTGTTGACAGGCGAAATTGACCGTCCGTCAACTGGGATAGTGGAACCGGTCCGGGGTTGTCTAAATAACCCAAGCCGTTTGGAATGGACCACCCTGATGAGTTTAACGGCTCCATTGGATGCTCTAAGGTCTTCTATGAAAACCAAAGAGAGAATTGATCTGAGCTAAGCAATCTAACTAAACTAATAAACAAATTAAACTATAACTAAAAACAAGAAACTAACTAAAATAAAGGAAACTAGAAACTAATAAAACAAGAAAAGGAACTAATATACTAATCTAATTTAAAGAAAACTACTAAATAAACTAAAACTAAATACAACTACTCTAACTATTATATATAAACTACTAATTACTCTTATAATAACTCAAATCAACTATCTAATTATCAACTACAATATTTCTTATTCACAAATGTACACTATGAACAACCTACAGATTTGATTAAAACCTGCAAAAATCATGTGTATTCTACCCTAAGACAGCCAAGAATCTCTTTTTTAATTTTTTATATTTTATGAAGAAGAAACAAATATAACTGAAATTAAACAATCTAATTAAACTATTTAATCAAAACAGTAAACAATAAACCAATTGACCTGGAAACGCTCCAAGTCTTCCCTGCGTATGATAACTTCTAAGCTGGTTGGAGGAAGAAATTCACACCGTTAAGTCCTTAAGATTTTCGTAAACGATCAGCTATGCTGCTCCTTGAAGTGTTATACAAGACAAACAAGACATAAAAGAAAATCATAACAATTTTCTGATGATAAATCTCTGCAATAAGGGAAACCTATTATGTAGAAAACTTATATGTAATAATTCAATTCATGAAGAAGACAAAAGCTATCATTCACTAAAATGAATCAGTAATCGTTATGTCTTTTATTGATTTGAAAGAAACAAGGTATAGATAACAGTAATAAAATTATATCATTTGAATTTGATTTAGATAGCAAAAGTAATCATAAACCATAAACAAAATGATATACAAAACTTGAAACAAAGTGTTGATATATTGAAAAGAAAAAGCTATGACAAAACATCAATTCTGCTCCAGTGTGTAACAGAATTCTATATCCTTGTTCTCTCACAACTGAGGATGCCGATTATTACAAAAATCATAAGTATATATAGGTTCCTTCACAAGGTAAAACTTCCTTGTGGATAATCTCAAATAGTTTTACACAATCTGGGAGATATCCCAAAATCATCTAAACTAAGGAAATAAAATGCAAGTAGAATCTGTGAAACATCTCCTAACTGCTCATCATATCTATTGCCAATTCGAATTTGCCTGCAATAGAACACAAAGATCAAATTAGAAGGATATTTTATTAGAAAAATAATAAAAAATTGACTTTACAGACTTAGCTACAGAATCATCTAATTCTGTAGCTAGTCAAAAGTAGCAAATAGGACCAGATCTCAATCAAATCGAATCATCCTTTAATAATCCTCAACAAACAAATTACTAAAAATTCAAGTGAAATTATCCTTTAAATCAAATCATATCAAAATACATGCAATCGGAACAGAGTAAAGAACGTTGTGTTTTTAGTTATAAAATCAGAGCAAATAACAATCATATTGTTTTGTATCCAAATGCAATTACAAGCCAATCGTATGATGTAATCCAAAATAGAAATGATAATAATCGATCCTTATCACAATCGATTGGTTACAGCTGTGTGAAATTCATATCGTTTTATCCAATTGTCAAAATGAACAGGCTGTAGCAATTACAATCAAAACGGAACATATCCATTAAAATTTGTTGTAGAATGCGGTTGCTGAGTATCGCATTGATCAGGGGATCAAATTTTGCTCAATTTTCAAAGTGCTCAGAATGCGACAAAAAAAGTTCCATTGCGTCCGTCTCGTTTTCGTGATTCCGGCAGTATATTTATTTTCGCAAATGGAGTCCGTATGGAGGAGATATCGCGATTTGACCGCCAAGTCAAACAGGGAAAAATTTGGTATGTTGATTGAATCTGTCCGTACAGTCCATACGGCCACGTGGAGGGCCATACCATCATGATGATGTGGTTTATTGATGATGTGGCATAATTTTGTTGGATGATCGTTGACCAGTGATGCGCTGACATGTGTCACTATGTGGCTGGCCTATATGTTTGTGTTTGTATAAAATGGTTTGGAGGTCGCGGGGTTTGACCCCCGGACCTCCCCAAACACCAAAGTTTTCATAACACTATGCTAGCCAACATTTCCGCACATGTTCCTTGTTATATATCCCGGTGCATATGTATTTATGTTTTGATTTTGTGCTATGTGGAAAAGGGCGCGGGCCGGGGCTTACGCCCCAACCCATGGTTTCACTGTAACACATATAACCGTATGATATGGCGCGGGGTTTGAATAGTCCACAGACTATATTATATATAACACATTGTAATATTAAAACACGTGCATTGTATATTGCAATACATTGCAATATAACATTGCATATATATGTTAAAGTTTGTATATTAAAAAACACGCACGGGGTTTTTGTTAACCTTTGGTTTATATATGTAACCCATGGTTGGTCGGTGTATAACCGCGCGGGAGTTTTAAAATGGGTTAACTACTTTTATGTCAAGTCTATGGTCGCGTGCACCATATGACCCAGTGCCGAGGCGGTTAGGGGCTGGAGGCGCCCTTACCGTTCTATGGTTTGTACCGGTGCGCGGTTGCGTACGGGTCTTGGTTTTTCCTCTTAAATGAGTGTGTGTGCCAGGTTTGGAGAAAAGGGTGCAGATTGTAGAACCAGAGATAGCAAAGAAGAAGGGGAGACTTCAAGGAGGCTATCTTCTTCATTTTTCGACCGTTTCAAGTGCCAAAAGAGCCTAGACAGGGGTTTTGGGACATTGCGGAGCCATTGAAGCAGTCAGTTTGTCATTTTGAGCACTGTAAGACATGTTTTTGAGCACTTTGAGCAATTTAATAATAATGATCCATTGGAAGCTGGACCAGGAGATGTAGCCCGCAGTGGGGTGAACTCCTTTATCAAGTTGCTGTGTTTATGTCTGATGTTCAATGATTTATTATGCTATCTATGTGTATCTTTACATAAGTAATCCTTTATTATGTGTTGCAAATTGATCCGGTTGCTTTAAAAACACATAACAATTTCACTTGCAATATTTATTCAAGTTTCAAGTCTTCTTCAATTTT
>ML784066.1:514405-542485 GCA_009831015.1 Picea engelmannii | reverse complement strand
TACACTCCACTTCCAGTTCCTTCTCACCCTTGGGAAAGTATTTCCATGGATTTTGTTGGTGGTTTACCTATGTCGAGAAAGGGTCATGATTATCTTTATGTTGTGGTTGATCGTTTTAGCAAGATGTGTATTTTGATGCCTTGCACTAAGCAGGTAACGACAGAATAGACGACACAGTTGTTCTTTCAAAATGTTTGGGTGCATTTTGGTTTGCCCAAGTCTATCATTTCTGATAGGGATTCTCGATTTGTTGGAAGTTTTTGGTCAAGTTTGTGGGCACTCATGGACACCAAGTTGAAAAAGAGCACATATTTTCATCTGCAGATAGATGGTCAGACAGAAGTGGTGAATCGTACAGTGGTACATCTTCTTCGTGCATATTGCAGCAAGCATCCTAAGCTTTGGGATGAACATTTACACTATGTTCAGCATGCGTACAATCGAGCTAAGCACTCTTTGACGCAGACGTCGCCATTTGAGACTTGTTTTGGATATTTTCCCAAGTCACCCTTAGATTTCATCTTTGGGAAAGATATTTCTGTTGATGGGCAGTATGATATTGATCGGGCAAAGAATTTCATCGAACAAATTCAGTCGATACATCAGGTGGTGCAAGAGCAGTTGGAGAAGAGTCAGGCCAAGTACAAAGCGAGACATGACAAGCATCGTGTTGATCACAGTTTCGAAGTTGGTGATGAAGTATGGCTTTACATCAGCAAGGAGAGACTTAAAGGAGAAGGTAAAAAGTTGAAACCAATTCGATATGGTCCCTTCAAAATTGTTGGCAAGATTGGTAACAATGCTTTTCGTTTAGATTTGCCTCCATATATGCAGATGTATGCAGTTGTTAATGTTGAGAATTTGAAGTTGTATGAGCCTCCGTTGATCGATGATCAAGGAGATCATGTTCAGATTCCTTCCATAGATGATTTTTCGCTAGAGTATCTAACAGAACTGCAGGAAGACACCATACTTGACAGGAGGATGTGAACTTCGAAGTGAGGGAATGTGGAGTATTTGCGAGTTGGTCTTAAAGGGATGAATCCAAGCAAGGCCAAGTGGATTGAGGTTGGAAGGGTGAGGGAACTATACCCTCATATTCACATAGACTGAGATAGGCTTTTGGAGGTCCAAAAGCTTCCCAATGGGGAGGTGTGATCAGGGGATCAAATTTTGCTCAATTTTCAAAGTGCTCGGAATGCGACGAAAACAGTGCCATTGCGTCCGTCTCATTTTCCTGATTCTGGTGGTATATTTATTTTTTCAAATGGAGTCCGTATGGAGGATATATCGCGATTTGACCGCCAAGTTAAATAAGGAAAAATTTGGGATGCTGACTGTACCTGTCTGTACAGTCCATGCAACCATGTGGAGGGCTGTACCATCATGATGATGTGGTGTATTGATGATGTGGCACAGTTTGGTTGGATGATCATTGACCAGTGATGTGCTGACACATGTCACTATGTGGTTGGCCTATATGTTTGTGTTTGTACAAAATGGTTTGGAGGCCGCGGGGTTCGACCCCCGGACCTCCCCAAACACCAAAGTTTTCATAACACTATGCTAGCCAACATTTCCACACATGTTCCTTGTTATATATCCCAGCACATATGTATTTATGTCTGGATTTTGTGATATGTGGAAAAGGGCGCGGGCTGGGGCTTACGCCCCAACCCATGGTTTCACTGTAACACATATAACCGTATGATATGGCGTGGGGTTTGAATAGTCCACGGACTATATTATATATAACACATTGTAATATTAAAACATGCACATTGTATATTGCAATACATTGCAATATAACATTGCATATATATGTTAAAGTTTGTATATTAAAAAACGCGCGCGGGGTTTTTGTTAACCTTTGGTTTATATATGTAACCCGTGGTTGGTCGGTGTATAACCGCGTGAGAGTTTTAAAACGGGTTAACTACTTTTATGCCAAGTCTATGGTCGCGTGCACCATATGACCCAGTGCTGAGGCGGTTAGGGGCTGGAGGTGCCCTAACTGTTCTACGGTTTGTACCGRTGCGCGATTGCGTATGGGTCTTGGTTTTTCCGCTTAAATGAGCGTGTGTGCCAGTTTTGGAGAAAAGGGTGCAGATTGTAGAACCAGAGACAACAAAGAAGAAGGGGAGACTTCAAGGAGGCTATCTTCTTCATTTTTCGACCGTTTCAGGTGCCGAAAGAGCCCAGACAGGGGTTTTGGGACGTTGCGGAGCCATTGAAGCAGTCAGTTTGTCATTTTGAGCACTGTAAAACATGTTTTTGAGCACTTTGAACAATTTAATAATAATGATCCATTGGAAGCTGGACCAGGAGATGTAGCCCGGAGTGGGGTGAACTCCTTTATCAAGTTGTTGTGTTTATGTCTGATGTTCAATGATTTATTATGCTGTCTATTTGTATCTTTACATAAGTAATCCTTTACTATGTGTTGCAAATTGATTCGGTTGCTTTAAAAACACATAACAATTTCACTTGCAATATTTATTCAAGTTTCAAGTCTTCTTCAATTTTAGATCATGCATGGTGAACAAACATGACAAAAATAATAATCATAACCATCGTTGAATTATTTTATTCATAGCAATAAATCGATATCGCAAAGATAGGTAAATCATTTAGAATGGAATCAGACTGAATGAGTAACAATCAAACGCATTTCGTTATTGATCACCACACAGTCAACAGACAGGGTCTTGATAGAGTCAAAAAAATCCATAATATAAACCGGGAAAATAACCGAAATGTATAATGCTGAGGTTAATTATAGACGCAAATCATAAGACTGAGATACGATCGATTCATTCCTCAAATCGAATTCAAACAATATATTTGTTACAATCGAATACAGTCCACATTGAGTCGGTTGGGTACAACAGTCACTATTCATATCTATTCGTAATTTGATTATGTAACAAAATGATATTCGAATTGGTCTAAACATAGAATATACGATCACAACAGCTAACCAATTTTGCCCCTCATATCGCACAGGATATCACCAAATCGAAAAGAGATATTGACTATATTCTAAGATTAGGATAAAAAAATAACCTGTGTTTAGAAAAGATATCAATAACAGAGTATTCAAATCAAATCCAATCATGATCAATCAAATTAAATATAATCAAAACCAATCCAAAAATTAATTAACAAAACTTATATACAACAAATGCATGACAGAGCAGGTCAACAATGTACACAGAGTTCATGAACATTCCATATAGATAGGTGAAAGTTATACCAGCGAGATTGCTGAGGCTATGCCAATTTGGAATTGATGATTTCCGTGGCTGACTCGACATTCTTGAACAGAATTGAACCAGTTGTTCCTTGTTTCTTGTCAGAGGGTTCCACCTTTGCGTTACGACCAGTGAGATTTTCCACTTGGTTTTCCAAATCATGGATTATGGATTGCAACATCGGCACATCCAAGTAGTATCTCTCCAACCATAACCCACACTGATCACAAGGTGGAATAGTAGGTTGAGAAGAAGGGGGTTTCGATGATTCACCGAGGGTTCCATGAGGTAGTTCAATGCCAGGGAACTCAGGATCATCCCGCAGATAAGGTGGTAAATTCTTGACAAAGTCATATGCAGGCTTGTCACACAAACCTTCTGAGTAAGGATACTCGTCAGCGAGAAAACGTTCAATCTCTGAATCAAAGTCTTCGCTGACCACGATAGGCTCAGAGTTGGCAGGGGTTTTAGGTATATTTATTGCCATGCAAGAGATTAATCGAGCATTTTTCTTGCCTTTAGCATTAGCATTAGCTTCAGGTTTTTTGGTTGCGGGTTTAGCAATTTCAACCTTTTTAGTCACAGCCATAGGCAAATTCGTAGGTGGGTCGGGTAGAGGTTTGGGTAGAAAAACGCTGTAAGGCACAGGGGGAATAGGCTGGGTTTTGGGCACCATAGGTTTATCAACCTGTGGAGGGTTTGATTCTTCAAAGCCATTACGACTGAAAAAATCATCCCAACAATCATGTCGTAACCCCAACTCATAAACCAAAATCATTTTAATCAACCCCAAATGGAAGAGGCTGGTGTCAATCTGGCTCCGCTTGTACCTTTTAGCCATCTTGAACAAACTTCTATGTAGGTAGTGGGGCATACTAAGTTCAAAACCCATAAAAACCATCAATAGACAAAGGTGAAACAAGAAAATGAACCTGTACCTGCCTTCACAAGTAATGAATTGCTTGATTATCATTAGGAGATCATACCAGCGTGGTTTTAACATTTTTGCAGGCAAGCCTTTGTCGCAGGAGCTCACTGTTCGAGACTAGAATAACTATGTCCATGGGACATCATCCACCTTGCAGCTTTTGGACCACTTCTGTCCCATAATAGGTAGGCTGGTTGCCGAGCTAAGAAACTGTTCATTAATTTCAAGTTGCACATCTCCAACTTTGGCTCGGCAGCCATCGAATGATAACGCAAATTGCTGAGCCACACTAGGGTTATGCCCATCAAATTTCCTTATGAATGAGAGCCATCCAAATTTTTCCAGGTCGCTATAAGTGCCATCGAACATCAACAATGCTTGGCACCCATTGGGCTTGGCCCTTACGACTGGATCCATGGCTTCTGTGCATAGTAGGGTTTGAACCAAACAAAACAATGCACAGGGTCGAAAAATGGTTACGGCTAACAGCTGCAGCGCTCAAAGAGGCATGTATTAATTGAATGCGTGCGAAGGTGGTGGGATTACCACCGCCATGCAGTGTATTAATGACTGAGTACAGCGATGTTCCATCCATAATCATAACGTTTAAACCATATGAATCGACCAACCAAATAGTTTGGGTGGTGATCAATGTATCAACTCACCATAGTATATATTACACCAATGTGCCATACCATAAGTTAAAACCATTCAATCGAAACCCATAAAACAACATACCAAGCAATGATCCAAATCAAAACCGAAAGTTAATCAGCGCACCATTGTATTAATCAAACGTTTTAAACCAATGTGAATTCAATCATGCCAATGTATAGTTTGAAACTATGATCATTCAATGTAAAATCAAACTCACAAAACAATGCATCAAGAAACGATTCAAACCATAAAATTGAAATCCAAAAGGTTGATCAATGCACCTTCATAAAACTCAAACCATTTCCATTTCATATCAAATCAAACTTATAATATTACCAATGCATTTGTTGCATATTCAAATGTTTATATTTCAAAGTTTTTAGAACATTGCAACAAAAGATCTCATACAATCAATAAGTCAAGAGCTCATAGCAATAAGGATCGAAGCATATAAGACCAAAATCAATCATGACCTTTATAGGATCAAATGTAGTCAATAAATTTTCATACTTAATGGCTTATCAATCAACTTGCGCAATCAAAATGAAATGGACATAGTTTGAAAAGGTCATTCTTGTCAAGTAACAAACAAAGGGTAGGTGCTTTCCAGAAAATTAATAAAAGACGACGACAGTCCAAACAATGATAGAGGAGTTTTCACACTTTCAGTTGTGAAAACTGAATCGAAATCAAACTGTAGTTGTCGCAAGAAATAGATAAATGTCTAGTTGAAAAATGCGACGATGACTTGTCATTTAGAAGATAAGAGGTGTAGGAAGATTTTTTAGAGAAATAAAAAAAATGAATTGGCTTCCAACAATGGCGACACACTGGGTGAAGCAGTTATCTCTGTCAAAAGAAACAAATTCAGATTAGGACAGCAAAGAAAAATTTGACTTAAAACAACAACCAGAAAATTGTACTAACATCATCATCTACTATCTTTTCTAGCGATGTTTTAAAAGATGCAAACCAATAACAATCTTAAAGATCAGCAAGTCATGATTTTTATGATAAAATCTTCAATACTGTTGGCATGGCCACTGCTGCCAGCAGGCATTCATAGCCTCGACAGGGTTGCCATTTAACCCACTCGGACATCTTTATCCTGTCAAGAAGTTCTAGATTAGAATAAAGGACTTTTCAAAGAGGTTTCTTATAATTTTACAGATTTTCATTTACCCGACATTGCTTCGCTGCCAGCAGGCCTATTCAGTACCCCGGCGAAGTTGCCTTGGTGCCATGCTTGCATTTACCCACTGCCAGCGGACCTGTTTAGTATCCCGGCGGGTTTACAAAATTTTTATTTTTATTTTTACAAGCTCTGAATATTTTTATTTTGTTTTTCTTTTATAAATAGCTGAGCGGGGTGATGCTGAAAAATCTTGATATTTTCTCATATTTTTCAGACCTCATCGGAATTTTTTAAGTACTGTCCTTATTCAGCTCCAGAAATGTTTTATTTCTAAAACACTTACTTTGATAGGGAGATATCCTTTTGAGTCATTCCTTTACGAAAAAGGGATAGCGTAAAAAGATAAAGATGATCACGACAAACTTCACTTAGAGATTGAAATAGTAAACTTCTTTCAAACAGAATTTTCCAACATCATTTTCATTTTTTTAGAAATATATCACTGATGTTCGTACAACTTTTCAGAAGTTATTTCAGCGAATAAATTTTCTTATAGTCTTTGTCTGAGTGGCTCAGTGCTCAGGCATGCATATATTTTACAAAACACACCAAACTGATTAATCAAATCAAAAATCACAAACGAAAACGAAGGCAAAAATAAAAACAAAAGGAAATATTTACATAATATACAAGGATAAAAATCAAGCAAAGTATATTTTCAGGGCTTGGCCATTCACCGGATAGGTGTCAAGCTATCCTTCAAGATTCTACAAACGAAAGGAACTAGGACCCAACTTTTCAGCAATAAAAAATGGCCCAAGCCACAAATTTTGAAATTTAGTGTGTTCACCCTTCCTTTTGTGTGGTTTGTCCCACTTTAAGACGAGATCGTCTACTTCAAAATTTCTATTAGAAGCAGAATTAGAATCGAACCAGCTTTTAATCAGTTGTTGATGTTGATCTAGTTTACACTTGGCTTGAGTTCTTACTTCTTCTAACTTCATCAAAGCGTTTATACGACTTTCTAAAGGGGGACATTCTTCTTCTTGAACTTTTTGTGAAAATTTGAGTGAAGGAAGAAGAACATGAGGAGGTAAAATGGCTTCTCTGCCATAAACAAGGAAAAAGGGAGAGTTACCTATAGCAGCTTTGGGTGTTACCTTATCAGCCCACAGTGCATTAAGTAGCGTGTTGTGCCAGTTCTTGTCATTTTCAGCCACGGTTCTCTTGATAATCTTGATCAAGTTCTTGTTTGTTGATTCTGCTAAGTCGTTACCCTGGGGGTAGTAACTCGCGGAATACTTAAGCTTTATTCCTTTTTCTAAGGCAAACTCACTCATCTCAAGAGAGGAAAAGTATGAAGTGTTATCAAAGACTAGACAATCAGGTATGCCAAAACGGGTGATGATGTGAGAGTTTAGAAAGGCGATAACCTAACTTGTGTTAACAGTTCTTAGCGCGGCGGCTTTAGACCATCGAGTAAAGTAATCAGTGGCTGTCACAATGTATTTGTGATGTTGTGAAGATGGAGGGTTAATAGGACCAATGATATCAAGCCCCCATTGCTGGAAAGGAGAATCGACTGTAACGGGTTGCAAAGGGAAGGCTGGTTTTTGCAATCGCCCTGACGCTTTCTGACAAATGATACATTTACAACACAAGGTGTGAGCGTCTCTAAAAAGCGTCGGCCAGTAATAACTGGCTCTTAAGACTTTATGAGCAGTGGTATCACCACCGAAGTGACCACTAGCTTCACCTGCATGCAACTCAAGGAGAACTTTCTCTGCTTCATCCTTTTCAAGACAACGCATCAGTACGCCATCAAAATTCTAACGAAACAGTATATCGTTAACTAGATGAAAGGAGGTAGACCTTAGCCTCAAATCTCTTCTCTTGGCAGGGTCAAGGTGACGAGGTGCTGATCCAAGTTCGAGATAAAATCTAATATCGTCGTACCAAGGACTTACGAGGTTTTGTGTGCAAAAAATCAAACTCTGATCGTGATGTTCTAGGTCTGACATATCATTATCTTCTTGTTGTTCAGTTTTTGAATCAACTACCAATTTACACAACCCTTGGCCTCTCATGATCTAAGCTGGAGTGATTTCTAATTCATACTCCTGTAAGGAGGTGACCCAGTTGGCTCTTTTCTCTCCTAATTCCTTTTGCACTAACAAGTTCCTAACAACAGGGTAGGGGACAATGACCTTGGTCCTTGACTTCAAAAGATAAGACCGGAAATGCTTAACTGCCTTGAAGACAGCGTAGGCTTGCCGATTGACAGCTGGGTAGTTAAGTTCAGTGCCTTTGAAAGCAGAGCTCATAAAAGAAATGGGTACTTCATTGGTCTCGGCATTCTTCTGAGTTAGAACCGCAACATAGGAACGATCAGAGGCAAAAGTATAGAGTGTAAAGTCTTGAGAGAAATCAGGGCTCATTAGAGACGGAGCATCAATTATAGCCTTCTTTATATCATTAAAAGCTTGGTTTTTAGTGGGTCCCCAGTGATATTGGGTGTCCTTCTTTATCAGGTTCTGGAGAGGCCTGACCATTTCAGAGAAACTGGGGACAAACCTTCTCATGAAATTAATCTGGCCTAGGAAAGACTGCATAGATTTCTTGGAGGAAGGTGGGGAAATTTTAGCGATAACTTGGGTCCTCTCGAGGTCAATAATCATTCCATCAGTAGACATAATAAATCCTAGTAATTTACCCTGTGCTACTACAAAGATGGACTTCTTGGGATTCAAGGAGATGATGAATTTATGACATCGTAGTAGAACGGCTCGTAAGTGAGCTAGATGATCGTTTTTGTTTTTAGAGTAAACGGTCACATAATCTAAGTAGACTACTACGGAGTGACTGATTAAGCCTTGGAAAGAAATATCCATTGCTCTTTGAAAGGTAGCACCAGCGTTAATCAATCCAAAGGGCATCTTGCGATAAGCATAAGTGCCCCACAGAGTATGGAAGGTAGTTTTTAACTGGTCTGATGGAGACATCAAGACTTGGCTGTATCCATAGAAACCATCCAATAAGGATAGCCTCTCGGAACCAAATACTTGTTGCAAGATCTGTTCCATGGGAGGGATAGGATAATTATCTTTATTAGATGCTTTGTTGAGATTCCAAAAATCGACACAAAGTCGAATTTCCCCATTTTTCTTCCACACTGGGACGAGGTTGGATACCCATTGAGTGTGTCTAACAAGAAAAATTATTTTAGCACTTAGGAGATTATTCAATTCTTTTTGTACGGTCGGTTCTAGCTTAGGATGCATTTTCCTCAGTTTATGTTGGAAGGGCAAGGTTTGGGGCTCCATCGGGATGACATGCTGTATAATATTAGGATTGAATGTTTTAAGATCTTTGTAAGTCCAAGCAAAGACATCCTTAAATTCTTTAAATAATTTAACAAAAGAAGCTTTTTCTTGCCTAGAACATCCCAAGCCTAAGTTGATACACTGAGGGTTTTCATTGGTTCCTAAATTGACTTTTTCATAAGACAATGAGGAACTGTTGGTTTTACAATTGACCGTTTTTTTAAATCTATCTTCAAAATCATAAAAAATTTCTAGTCTGGCAATAGATTTGGGTAAGGAATTTACCATGTCTGATAGAGCTTCAGGAGATTTCAGATTAGGTATTACCGTAAAGTCATGCAAATTGTCATCATGCATTTGTTCATCTATCACAGTGCCTTGAAAGGTTTCTTCCATGTGCAGAAAGTTAATGATCTGCTGATCATCATCAAATACTCTCCAGTTTGTGATATTGTCTGGAATAGATGGTCGAAACAATAGCTCCACGGAGAATGCATTTGGGGATAATCCTTCTGCAGGAAGAAGTTTAGAGGCAACATTAGCAAGTAGATCTGCTTCGGCATTATTTGATCTAGGAATGGAAGTTATATTAAAAGAAGAAAATTTATTTATCAAACTCCATACCTCAGACTGGTAACATTTGAGATGCGGGGAAAGACAATGGATGGAATTTCTCACCTGCCTGACCACTATCTCAGAGTCGCCGAATACAATTAGATTTTGAATGTGCATGTCTAAGGATTTTCTGAGACCTTGTAACAAAGCCTCATATTCTGTGACGTTGTTAGTGCATTCAAATTCTAATCTACAAGCCAATAATGTTTTATTACCTGCCGGATCAATAATGATGCAGCCTACACCAGCTCCTTCTTTTGACTTGGAACCGTCGAAATATAAAGACCAAATTTGATTTCCATCGGATTCACAGGATTGTTGGATAGAAGCTGTTGGTTGCGTACGTACTAAGATCTCGAACTGTTGTTCTGGATTGTTGATAGGTGAAACTTCAGCCATGAAATTTCCAAAGTAGGTGTCCATCCCTTGGACTTCAGGTGAATCTGTCGAAGATGTATATGGTTCATTGGGGTCATTCAAGTCTATTACCGTGAACTTGAGGTAATGCTCACGATTCACCCTGATCTTGTTAGGCTTGCTATTTTCTGGAAGCCATAAGTGAGACCAGTCCGTTGCGAAGTAACCATGTAGCTGCTCCAACCAGTCCCTTCTCAAAAACATACCATACACTTCTGGGATATCCACCACAATTATATCAATAACTTGATGAACCTTTGGGTTAGACGATAATATAATCAATACATTTTTTAGTTCACCTATAACTTTAACATATGTTCGATCAAGTTGTATGATTTTCAAAGAAGATGGTTCAACTTCGGCATTAATATTTTGGCAGATTGACCAAGGCATCACGTTTGACGATGCTCCTGAGTCAACCATACAATTATGCACATTTCTGTTGAAGATTTTGAAAGTTAAAAGAAAAGGAGGAACATTCTTGCGAGTATTTAGAGTTGTAGCTTGAGGTTTCTTACTCGCATTTTCTAAGACTACTTTATCTGAATTATTCACACTATTTACATTGTCATTTACATTATTTACATTATTTACAGGAGTTACAGGAAGGCTTCCTTTATCTTGAGTATCAGGATTGTTTTTTGTGGAAGTCTTCTATGGAACTTTGCTTTGCACAACCTTATTACCGTTTGAATTACCATTCTTTCCATTGTCTAAAATATTCTGTAACATCTTCTGTAACAAAAATGGAAATTTCAACAACTCATAAATAGAAATGTTAGCCCGTAATTTCTTAAGATCTTCAACAACATCATAATCTATTTTAGGGCTAGCATTACTCTCTTTAGCTTCTTCTGATTTAGATGGCTTTGGAGGTAGAGTTGTGGTGTTATCGACAGGGGGTTTGTTTGCGGTCTTGCTCCTAGTATTGTTAGGGTGCATAGTCTCGAAGTTAGCTTGGAAGATACTATCCAAGAGGTGACCAAAGATATTTGGAGAAGACTCTTCTTCTTGGGTTGTTTCCTGCTCGACTTCCTCTTGAGGAATGTCAGGAGGGATCAAGTCATCTTGGGCTCCTAGAATTGTCTGTAGAGCACATTGTAAACTTTCTAGGTTTAAGCCTTCAGGGTTTGGATTAGGCCGGTTTGTTGGGAAAGGCTTCCAGAAAGGAGGTTTGTAGGGTCCTTTACTTGAAGAGGCTTCCTCAGTCGACCTTTTTAAGTCTATAACTTGATTAGATAAATTTTGTACAACTTTGGTTAAATTTTCCAAATCAGAATTTTTGGATTATGCTTTGTTTTGCGTAGGTCTGGGGAGAATTTCAATCTTTTTCTTGGAAGAAGAAACAATCTCAGTTTCATTACTAGAAGAGTCTTTAAGGCTGAGTATGTATTTTTCAATTTGCGTAGATTTTTCAAAGGCTTCTAACAACGTGGCCTTTTTGGATCTTTTCACCCAAATAGCTATACTTTGATGTAGAGCCTTGGTGTAGTAATCTATTACAAGACTTTCAGCAGGCATAGAGTCTGCAGGGATTCTATTCTTAAGTGTTAAAAATCTTTGATTAAAATATTTAAAATTTTCTTTTGCATTCATTTTTAAGTTTGAAAGATCCATGACTAAGACTTCAGGAGGTTTTCCATCTCTGAATTTCTCCAAGAAGCATGACTCAAACTTTTCCCAAGACACTATGGTGTGAGGCTGTTGGGAAAAGTACCAAGTGGATGCATTACCCTCAAAGGTGTAAGGAAACAACCTACAGACAACATCTTCATGTTCAACGTTACGGAGTCTGATGGCTAACATAATTTTTTTGATATGATCTTATGCTATCTGTTTTGAATCGGGATCAAACTTAGGAAGCCATTTCTCCACGTGCTTAGGTAAAGGGTGCTGGGCTCCAGGTATAGCTACAGCGTCCTAGTCCAACCAAGGTCTAGCAGGATTGTTCTAGTTTTCCATTGGGGTAGTTGGTGTAGAAGGCTGAGAAGGTAATTTGCCTTCGTCAGAAGAGGAATCTCCTCCAGAAGAAGAAGGAGATGAAGGAGGTGGTGAAGGAGGTATCCCAGATCCTCCTATAGCAGGATTTGTGTTTGGATCTGTAGGATTTACAGAAAGTTCTATATCACCTAGTCGTTCTCTGACTTCAGATAAGTCTAGAGGTTGAACCCCCCTGGGCTATTTGGTTGCCTAAGACTAGCAAAGGGTCTATGTGATTTAATAAGAGATTGTCTAAAAATTTCTTGTATATCACCACCTGTAGGATTAGGGGTTGCTGGCTCAATTGTGATCTGAGGATCTTCGGTTGAAGTAGTTGTTGTTCGAGGGGGGATACTATCGAATGAACGGATTCTATTGACTATAGGGGAGCGATTAGGGGGGGGAGGAGTCTTGCGACTACCTCATTCCATTAATTAAGTTCAATCCCTCCTTCTAGCGCCATTTGTTGACGGGCGAAATTGACCGTCCGTCAACTGAGAGAGTGGAACCAGTCCGGGGTTGTCTAAATAACCCAAGCCGTTTGGAATGGAACACCCTGACGATTTTAACGGCTCTGTTGGACGCTCTAAGGTCTTCAATGAAAACCAAATAGAGAATTGATCTGAGCTAAGCAATCTAACTAAACTAATAAACAAATTAAACTATAACTAAATACAAGAAACTAACTAAAATAAAGGAAACTAGAAACTAATAAAACAAGAAAAGGAACTAATATACTAATCTAATTTAAAGCAAACTACTAAATAAACTAAAACTAAATACAACTACTCTAACTATTATATATAAACTACTAATTACTCTTATAATAACTCAAATCAACTATCTAATTATCAACTACAATATTTCTTATTCACAAATGTACACTATGAACAACCTACAGATTTGATTAAAACCTGCAAAAATCATGTGTATTCTACCCTAAGATAGCCAAGAATCTCTTTTTTAATTTTTTATATTTTATGAAGAAGAAACAAATATAACTGAAATTAAACAATCTAATATATTTACTGAAATTAAACAATCTAATTAAACTATTTAATCAAAACAGTAAACAATAAACCAATTGACCTGGAAACGCTCCAAGTCTGCCCTGCGTATGATAACTTATAAGCTAGTTGGAGGAAGAAATTCACACCGTTAAATCCTTAAGTTTTTCGTAAACGATCATCTATGCTGCTCCTTGAAGTGTTATACAGGACAAACAAGACATAAAAGAAAATCATAAAAATTTTCTGATGATAAATCTCTGCAATAAGGGAAACCTATTATGCAAAAAAACTTATATGTAATAATTCAATTCATGAAGAAGACAAAAGCTATCATTCACTAAAATGAATCAGTAATCGTTATGTCTTTTATTGATTTGAAAGAAACAAGGTATAGATAACAGTAATAAAATTATATCATTTGAATTTGATTTAGATAGCAAAAGTAATCATAAACCATAAACAAAATGATATACAAAACTTGAAACAAAGTGTTGATATATTGAAAAGNAAAAGCTATGACAAAACATCAATTCTGCTCCAGTCTATAACAGAATTCTATATCCTTGTTCTCCCACAACTGAGGATGCCAATTATTACAAAAATCATAAGTATATATAGGTTCCTTCACAAGGTAAAACTTCCTTGTGGATAATCTCAAATATTTTTACACAATCTGAGAGATATCCCAAAATCATCTAAACTAAGGAAATAAAATGCAAGTAGAATCTGTGAAACATCTCCTAACTTCTCATCATATCTATTGCCAATTCGAGTTTTCCTGCAATAGAACACAAAGATCAAATTAGAAGGATATTTTATTTGAAAAATAATAAAAAATTGACTGTATAGACTTAGCTACAGAATCATCTGATTCTGTAGCTAGTCAAAAGTAGCAAACAGGACCAGATCTCAATCAAATCGAATCATCCTTTAATAATACTCAACAAACGAATTACTAAAAATTCAAGTGAAATTATCCTTTAAATCAAATCATATCAAAATACATGCAATCGAAACAGAGTAAAGAACGCTCTATTTTTAGTTATAAAATCAGGGCAAATAACAATCATATTGTTTTGTATCCAAATGCAATTACAAGCCAATTGTATGATGTAATACAAAATAGACATGATAATAATCTATCCTTATCACAATTGATTGGTTACAACTGTGTGAAATTCATATTGTTTTATCCAATTGTCAAAATGAATAGGCTGTAGCAATTACAATCAAAACGGAACATATCCATTAAAATTTGTTGTAGAATGTGGTTGCTGAGTATCGCATGGTGAACAGACATGAAAAAAATAATAATCATAACCATCGTTGACTCATTTTAGTCATAGAAATAAATCAATATCACAAAGATAGGTAAATCATTTAGAATGGAATCAGACTGAATGAGTAACAATCAAACGCATTTCGTTATTGATCACCACACAGTCAATAGACAGGGTCTTGATAGAGTCAACAAAATCCATAATATAAACCGGGAAAATAACCGAAATGTATAATGCTGAGTTTAATTATCGATGCAAATCATAATACTGAGATACGATCGATTCATTCCTCAAATCGAATTCAAACAATATATTTGTTACAATCGAATACAATCCACATTGAGTCGGTTGGGTACAACAGTCACTATTCATATCTATTCGTAATTTTATTATGTAACAAAATGATATTCGAATTGGTTCGAACATAGAATATATGATCACAACAGCTAACCAATTTTGCCCCTCATATCGCACAGGATATCACCAAATCGAAAAGAGATATTGACTGTATTCCAAGATTAGGATACCAAAATAACCTGTGTTTAGAAAAGATATCAATAACATATTATTCAAATCAAATCCAATCATGATCAATCAAATTAAATCTAATCAAAACCAATCCAAAAATTAATTAACAAAACTTATATACAACAAATGCATGACAGAGTAGGTCAACAATGTACACAGAGTTCACGAACGTGCCATATAGATAGGTGAAAGTTATACCAGTGAGATTGCTGAGGCTATGCCAATTTGGAATTGACGATTGTCGTGGCTGACTCGACATTCTTGAACAGAATTGAACCAGTTGTTCATTGTTTCTTGTCAGAGGGTTCCACATTTGTGTTACAACCAGTGAGCTTTGCCACTTGGTTTTCCAAATCATGTATTCTGGATTGCAACATCGGCACATCCAAGTAGTATCTCTCCAACCATAACCCACACTGATCGCAAGGTGGAACAACAGGTTGAGCAGAAGGGGATTTCGATGATTCACCGAGGGTTCCATGAGGTAGTTCAATGCCAGGGAACTTAGGATCATCCCGCAGATAAGGTGGTAAATTCTTGACAAAGTCATATGCAGGCTTGTCACACAAACCTTCCGAGTAAGGATACTCGTTGGCGAGAAAATGTTCAATCTCTGAATCAAAGTCTTCGCTGACCACGATAGGCTCAGAGTTGGCAGGGGTTTTAGGTCTATTTCTCGCCATGCGAGAGATTAACCGAGCATTTTTCTTGCCTTTAGCATTAGAATTAGCTTCAGGTTTTTTGGTTGCAGGTTTAGCAATTTCAACCTTTTTAGTCACAACCATAGGCAAATTCGTAGGTGGGTCGGGTAGAGGTTTGGGTAGCAAAACACTGTAAGGCACAGGGGGAATAGGTTGGGTTTTGGGCACCATAGGTTTATCAACCTATGGAGGGTTTGATTCTTCAAAGCCATTACGACTGAGAAAATCATCCCAACAATCATGTCGTAACCCCAACTCATAAACCAAAATCATTTTAATCAACCCCAAATGGAAGAGGCTGGTGTCAGTCTGGCTACGCTTGTACCTTTTAGCCATCTTGAACAAACTTCTATGTAGGTAGTGGGGCATACTAAGTTTGAAACCCATAAAAACCATCAATAGACGAAGGTGAAACAAGAAAATGAACCTGTACCTGCCTTCACAAGTAATGAATTGCTTGATTATCATTAGGAGATCATACCAGCGTGGTTTTAACATTTTTGCAGGCAAGCCTTTGTCGCAGGAGCTCACCGTTCGAGACTGGAATAACTATGTCCACGGGACATCATCCACCTTGCAGCTTTTGGACCACTTCTGTCCCATAACAGGCAGGCTGGTTGCCAAGCTAAGAAACTGTTCATTAATTTCAAGTTGCACATCTCCAACTTTGGCTCGACAGCCATCGAATGATAACGTAAATTGTCGAGCCACACTAGGGTTATGCCTATCGAATTTCCTTATGAACGAGAGCCATCCAAATTTTTCAAGGTCATTATAAGTGCCATCGAACATCAACAATGCTTGGCACCCATTGGGCTCGGCCCTTACGACTGGATCCATGGCTTCTATGCATAGTAGGGTTTGAACCGAACAAAACAATGCACAGGGTCGAAAAATGGTTACGGCTAACAGTTGCAGTGCTCAAAGAGGCATGGATTAATTGAATGTGTGCGAAGGTGGTGTGATTACCACTGCCATGCAGTGTATTAATGATTGAGTACAATGCTGTTCCATCCATAATCATAACGTTTAAACCATATGAATCGGCCAACCAATAGTTTGGGCGGTGATCAATGTATCAACTCACCATAGTATATATTACACCAATGCGCCATACCATAAGTTAAAACCATTCAATCAAAACCCATAAAACAACATACCGAGCAATGATCCAAATCAAAACCCAAAGTTAATCAGTGCACCATTGTATTAATCAAACGTTTTAAACCAATGTGAATTCAGTCATGCCAATGTATAGTTTGAAACTATGATCGTTCAATGTAAAATCAAACTCACAAAACAATGCACCAAGCAACGATTCAAACCATAAAATCAAAATCCAAAAGCTTGATCAATGAGCCTTCGTAAAACTCAAACCATTTCCATTTCATATCAAATCAGACTTATAATATTACCAATGCATTTGTTGCATATTCAAATGTTTATATTTCAAAGTTTTTAGAACATTGCAAAAAAAGATCTCATACAATCAATAAGTCAAGAGCTCATAGCAATAATGATCGAAGCATATAAGACCAAAATCAATCATGACCTTTATAGGATCAAATGTAGTCAATAAATTTTCATACTTAATGGCTTATCAATCGACTTGCGCAATCAAAATGAAATAGACATAGTTTGAAAAGATCATTCTAGTCAAGTAACAAACAAAGGGTAGGTGCTTTCCAGAAAATTAATAAAAGACAATGACAGTCCAAACAATGATAGAGGAGTTTTCACACTTTCAGTTGTGAAAACTGAATCGAAATCAAACTGCAGTTGTCGCAAGAAATAGATAAATGTCTAGTTGAAAAATGCGACGATGACTTGTCGTTTAGAAGACAAGAGGTGTAGGCAGCTTTTTTAGAGCAATTAAAAAAATGAATTGGCAGCCAACAGAAACAAAGGGCGAAGAAAATGTAGTATATGATGCACAAGATCACTTGATAAAAGTTGTTTCAAAGATAGGAGCCAGAGAAAGAATAGAGGTACCTATGTATGAAGGCAATTTCGAAGTTGAAGAATTCTTATATTAGGTACGTTCTATGGACAAATATTTTGATTACAAATATATCAAAGAAGACAATATGGTGAATCATACAGTGACAAGACTGAAAGTTCATGCAATGTCATGGTGGGATGAACTACAAACCGAATTCAGGAGAAATGGTAAGAAGAAAATTAAAAACTGGGATAGGATGGAATTAAGTTGAAATACAAGTTTATCCTGAAGGATTACCAAATCAATCTTTACAGAAGATTGTAGAACCTGAAACAGAGGGGTTTATCAATGAAGTAGTACACTGAGGAATTTTACTGACTTATCAACAGGGCTTGTTATAACAATATTTTCCTCACCATTGCTATCTTGCACAAAGGGCCTTTTTCCATTTCCCTATGCAGACTTATCAACCCATTTTTGATAAATCTATAGCCAAATATATATATATATCCACATATACACTCCCTAATTGCTTTGAAAGATGTGTTTACACTTGATGCTCCACTACAACTCGCGTATATTGGGATTTGTGACAAAAAATACAAAATGAGGTCAGGTTTCCATGTCACGACAAAATATCTCTGATCTTTGGCCTTCCATATACTGGAAACGTTCTGACTCGACCCTTCAGTTGCATTCTGGAGGCTATAAGAGCACAATTTCGAGCTATGGAAAAAGAGGAGAAAGCATTCAAATTTGAGAGCAAAGTTACTCTGGATAAATTACTTCATATTGAGTCTGCATCCCTTTGTCCCTCAAGTCTGAACACAGTGTTCAACCTCCAAGCTCTTTTCTTATTGTCAAGAGGACCTCATTACCTATTTTCTATGAGATTTCCTTTGGTGGAGGATTGAAGTGGTGGAGACCCAGTTGGAAGGAACTTGGTTTCTTGGTTTCGAACTGTGCCGACACGGAATTTTGTAATGTTGATACTTCTATTGATCAATTATTAATAGAAATACTCCTTTCCTGTCCTATCGATATCTTGCAAATATATGATTATTATTCATGGGAATGTTTGTAATGTTTATTAATGGATTGTGCTATCTGATGTGCTAACTCATTTTATATATTTTCACTATATACTTGCATCACTTTTTTGTTGAGAACTTTTTGCAAGTGTAAAGCTTTGGGTCAAAGTGCTCAACGGGGGAACAACATCAAACGATTGGATCGAGGAAGGATTATTCCTCGTATTACACATTAGTTTATATAGAACATGTTGGAATTGAGTTTATTTCTGTAGTCATACATATCTGTTGTGTTTTACCCTTGGCCATAGAGAATTTTTCCCTTGTAATAGAATTGGCGACTCCATTGGGGATAGATCTTTCTTCTAAGGGTTGAAGTATTTTTTCTTCTTACATTGCTCTTTTTCCTTTGTGTTTCTTGTCATATCATAGTTGGACAGATTCTATTCAGTCTGGGACTGAGTTTTTCAACCTTTTACCTTTACCTAGCCTTGTTTTAAAAGATATACGCCCTTTTTACCCTGACAGTTGTGTATACATGCTTGTTGTCCCATTACAAGAGGCGTATATACACCCTTTTCTCTTGAACATTTCTGTATACCACTTCCCCTTTCTTTCTTTCTTGGTTTAGTGACTGTTGGGTAGGTTTTGAGGATCACTAAGCCTTCTTAGGTCTCTGTGGTGCCTATTGAGATTATCTAGGATGACAGGAAACCTGTTTGGATTTGAATTTTTGGGCAGTGTCTTTCTCTTTGTTTTTTGTTTTTGATTTGTCCTTGGTCATTGGGTTGTCTGCTTAGCTACTTGGTATTCTCCTTGAGTGATTTCTTTTATACACAGTAGAAGTTATATATCAAGTCGTTGATCAATCCATGCATTTTCTTTTTAATACATTGAAAATACCAAAAAAATAGGTATTTTGTATTGGTTGGTATTTTTGTCTTGGAACCTTTATCATTAGATTAGCACATTTAGTGAAAGATTTCATTTTAATTTGAGTTAAAATTGAAGATTGCATTGTTTTTATTTAGCATATTATTCACTGAAAAGTTAAAGTCGGGATTTTCATTATATCAATTTTTATTTTTCATGCAGAGTCATAACACCATGAGTTTCATTTCCATACCTTTTTTATTGATCACAGCCAATAAAATTTACTCTTTAAACTAATTTGATTAGTAATGATTTTATTGTTTAGGGTGCACAAACTAGCATAGGATTTAGTGCCTTGGAATAGGATTTTGTGAGTAAACTTCTCCAAGGTAATTAAATAAACATATGTGTCTGAGACAGGGAGTTGAGAAATCCATTGTAGAATTGGTAATATCAGGAGGCTCTACTCACACCAGAGTTAAGCATGAGGTCGCGTGAAGTTTTTTGAAGGGATAACCCTTGGATACTCACCTAGTGTCAGAGATATTTATGTGTATTTATTCGTATTTGGGGGTCTTGCTAGTATCCATACCACTGTGAGAGGTGGTACTTTCAAGGTTTCAGGATTTTCTACCCTGCCCATACAGTAATCCATACTTATGACTGTTCACCTGTGCATCATTTATATAGTTTTTGATTAGTTTCTTAGCTTAGGTTTCTCATAGGTTACTTGTAGGGGTTATTCTGCTTGTATCCTGAGTCAAATAGGGGTCAGACAACAAACAACCCTTATGGAAGATTACCTCTCCAAGGGGATCTGACCGAATGGTTGTTAAGCCTACGAGGGCCCTTGTAACTTATTCTGTTACCTCCAAAATTTAGCAAGGAGTCTCAGGTCCCTCCTCAACGAGGCAAACCTTCTTTATCGAGGGAGGCCACTCAACCACTTTAGCCCATTTGCATGCATATTGACCGTTTGAATTTTTGGTATGCTCTTTGATTACTATTTGGCCCTAGGACTCTGGTTTTTGGCTTCATTATCATGGATATCAAAGTGCCTTTTACTCCTCCATTCACCGCTACCCCCCCATGATGCCTCCTCATTTCATGGGGGCATACCCTTCTATTTTTTACAATGGTATGCACGATTACAATGCTCAATCCGCACCTTGGGTCTCTAGTCATTTTTCTATTGATATGCTTTCCCACATGCAACCCCCTCCCTGTTCTACTTATATGAATACTATCATTGGACCCGGGGGAATCATCACTCCCTTGCCCACTTCTTCATTTGATATGAGTCATGTTCCCATTGCAGTTTGGAACCTTCTCCCATATGGATCCAATCATAGCTATGCTCTTTCATGATCCAGTGCTCAGATGGGTGCTTATTACAACCTGCCCATGTATCTTTCATCTACCATGTCGATCCCTTTAAACACTTTTTCTACACCAGGTACTCAAGTACCCCCAGGTCTTCCGTATGGGGAGAATCAATTTTATAATTCATGCTACCCTCCTTATGGGACACCCTCTCAAGGGGGAAACATATATCCTCACTCAAATAATTCTTATCCTACCTTGGTCTCTTTGTAGACCTTAGTGATGATGCCCATCTAGACCTCTTCAGAACACCTTGGCATAAACCACCATGTTTCTGGGCTAGGACAGGGAGTCTACTAGGATCCTTTCTGGATTGCAATGTTTCAAAATCAATCTTTTTCGAGACCTTGGAATCAAATACTGCAACCTATTGCTATCCCAACCATTGTAAGCCACAACAGTGCACCATTGCCCACCTTTTCTAGTCATGTCAGAGATGAGTCGACACTTTCTACAAATCATGTCGACAACTCGCTTCCAACCTCTGCCAATTATGTTGGGGGTACCATCCTTTTCACCTCAGATCATAGATGTGTCACATCTCCAAATCCTATTTATCATATAGGAGACAAATATCTTTCCTCGGTCAGTCCCATCAATAAACCTAAACGTCTCAGACGTAAGCCTAAATTCCTTGGTAGGACTTGTGAAGGAAGTCATCTTACTCATTTGTGCCCAGTGACTGTTGGGATACCAGAGGCATGGGGCTCCTCCAAAAGCCCTTCGAATTTTGAGACACCCATGTTTTCTCCTCTAGCCACTCCTCCTTTAGCTATCCCAATCGTCTCGCCACCAATATTTTCCTTTAAACTCACCCCCGTTGTCAAGGGTGAAGAGTCTCTTGCCCCCGTTACTATGCATTCTCTTCAACCTATAATTGAAGAAGTGACCACACCAATGCAATCTCTGGTCAAACCAAATCTCCCTCAAGAGAGTGATGCACCTTCCAGTCATGTCATCAACATTCCAAGTCTTCCCCCTTCTGAATAGGAGAGATTCATTCTTCATCTGAATACTCTTCCTTCAAGTCTCGATGAAGCCCCCTTCGATTGGGATGACCTGATGGGACATCCCATTACCCCACCTATGTCTTTTCCATTAAGAGACATTATTTGAACCATAATAGAGACTATGTACTCCATTAGCACTTTCTCCTCCTCGACTTGGAGAACTTTGGGCTTTCCCAGGCTTGTGTCAGCTATCCACAGGATACTGACTTTCGACAGAAGGTAGGGATGAGAACCTTGGACTCCCCCTTTACATGTTGATTAGAACTAAAAACGAGTCTTAGTTAAGCTCTTTTATGACTCATTATTAAAAATTGAAAATATCGCTGAGTGATTTGTTCCTTTCACACTCATTAAAATTGGATTTGAAAGATCATGAGTCTTAGTTAAGCTCTTTTCCAACTCGCTATCGAAAATGAAAAAGATCGTCGAGTGAACTTGAATTTTTCACACTCATAAATTGGATTTGAAAAGAAGTTTATTTGGCACAAGTTTACCCCTTTTTCACACCAAGTAGACTAAAAGATATAAAAAATGACATTTTTTGGCGTTAAATTGTGATTGCATCTCATGCCCTTGCTTGCAGTATTGAGCCTTTAGTCGGTTCTCGCTTTGCGTTATAAACCATGGCCCAAGCAGTTTTCATCCTCACCCAAGCAGAGCCTTGTTTATATCCTTTGCAATTTGACACCCTATACCCTGGAGGGAACATCACCCCGAGTGTCCATCTCCCGCATGCATTTCCTTGCATTGAGCATAGGTACATTCCACTGCTGGAACTAGTTTTTCTTACTTGCGACACTAGTTCCCTCCTCTGTATCAAAGCATTCACTTGTTATGAAAAAAAAAAAAAAGATGGTCGAGAAGGGAGTACTATATTGTAATTGGAAATAGTCATGTTGCCTTTGAACATAGCACAAATTTATTGACTCCTTGCGTCATCATAATTTTGGGTTTATCATGGCATTAGGAAGCTGATCTTGTTACAAAATTTTCTCTACCAACTGGTTAAGCTTCTAGTCACTATAGAGAACATTATGGATGCCTCCTAAATCTAGTTGTCACACCATTAAGTCTATGTTTTCAAAGTCCACCATATGTCTCATTCTCTTGATCAAAGGAAGTCTATCAACCTGTGTCATGCACTCCTAAAAAATATTGACTTTTCATGTCAGCCATACCCTCATTTTGTCTCATAATCACATGATACATTGGTCTCATGATGCACCCTGGCCCTACTTTCATCATTGGTAGGTCACCTTGAACGCAACAATCGACATTTCGTCATGGGTCATTGACTGGGTGATTTCGCTTGTGTTCGGCGGAAATAAATATATTCACACTTTGGGATTTGTGTAGTGTATTGGATGCCATTATCCTTATTGGTGGTTTCCTCTCCTTTGTCAAAAGTTTTCATCATTGGCTGGTATTCATAGGGTCTTTTTCATGTACCGATTGCATTTGGCACACGTGAAAGATGCATAGAGTCGTTGGTTCATGAACATGTTCTTCGTCCAATCTCCACCAAATCATGAAGCTTCTTCTTTGTTCCTTGTGCTAACTGATGAGAGATTCCTTAATTCTTTCCTTTCAGTGGGTCGTTTTCCATCGACTTCAGTTCATTTATTCTAGATACGAGACCTAGAGTTTTATGAGTACCTTGAGGCTTGCAGTCATTAGTGGCATGCTCTCTTGCCATTGACAGATGGGAATACATCAATATCTCTTGATCAATGGATCTCTCAAGTGTTCGACACCAACTCCTTTATTCACATTTGTAGATATGTACTTGGTGGCTTGATACCTACTTTCATAATTGGTAGGTCGTCTCACGTTTGTTAATGATATACTTCAATGACCAGTAATCAAACGATGTCTAATCCTGTTCGACCTCAACTCATTTATTCACATGATGTAGACTTGCACCATTGACAAATTGTATTGAAGACTTGAAGAAATCACTTTGTGGATGCATCTTTCCTATGTTGTTGCTTCCATTTCATTGGACCAGTACCTATTTGACTTCAACAATCATGGGAGATTAGATTGTACTCCATGGTATACATATATCTTCAGATTGATTTTTATACTAGTTTCACTAGGGCTTGTTCATGGCTATGACAACTATTGGCATGTAACTGCATTTATACTTGCCTACTCATGACCATGAACACTTATTGGTATATTTTCCACATGGATCTGCATTGTATTCTTGGCAGCCATGTATGCAAAGTCAGTACATAATGTAATGAGAAATTGAGTTCGTCTAGCTGGTTCTCTACCACTCCACTTCTGGGTTATTTTTAATGTATTTCAGCCATCACAAATACTCCTATGATCTCACACATTAGGGGGCATCTGTTATAACAATATTTGCCTCACCATTGCTATCTTGCATAGAGGGCCTTTTTCGATTTCCCTATGCAGAATTATCAACCCATTTTTGATAAATCTAGAGCCAAAAATATATATATTTTCACATATATGCTCCCTAACTACTTTTCAAGATGTGCATATGCTTCATGCTCCACTACAGGTCGCATATAACGGGATTTGTGCCAGAAAATAAAAAATGAGGTTGGGTTTCCATGTCACGAAAAAATATATTTGATCTTTGGCCTTACATATACTGGAAACGTTTCGACTCGACCCTTCAGTTGCATTCTAGAGGCTATAAGAGAACAATTTTGAGCTATGGAAAAAGAGGAGAAAGCATTCAACTTTGAGAGCACAGTTACTTTAGAAAAATTACTTCATATTGAGTCTGCATCCCTTTGTCCCTCAAGTCTGAACATAGTGTTCATCCCCCAAGATCTTTCCTTATTCTCGAGAGGACCTCATTACCTCTTTTCTATAAGCTTGCCTTTGGTGGAGGATTGAAGTGGTGGAGACCCAGTTGCAAGGAACTTGGTTTCTTGGTTTCAAACTATGCTGAATCTGTCCAACTGTGACACGACAAGAAACACAAAGGAAAAAGAGCAATGTAAGAAGAAAAAATACTTCAACCCTTAGAAGGAAGATCTATCCCCAGTGGAGTCGCCAATTCTATTACAAGGGAAAAATTCTCTATGGCCAAGGGTAAACCACAACAGATACGTATGACTGCAGAAATCAACTCAATTCCAACATGTTCTATATAAACTAATGTGCAATACAAGGAAGAAGCCTACCTCAATCCAAAAATTTGATTTCGTTCCACCATTGAGCACTTTGACCCAAATTTGATTTCATTCCACCGTTGAGCACTTTTCGTTCCACTTTGAGCACCTTGATTTCATTCCACCGTTGAGGAAGTCTCAAAGCCTTGTAGCTATAGTTTAGCACCTTCAGGAAATCAATTCCTAGAAATTCTCTCACCTAGAGAGAAATTTCTCATGGGCCTGACAACTCACCTCTTCAATATCATATGGGCTTGAAAACCCACTTCTTCAGTCCAACTCCTAAGATAACCAGGTATGGGTATGGATATAGGTATAGGTACAGATATGGTACAATGATAGTAACATAATGGTATGATGGAAAACTCAATGAGTGAGTAAATGATGATGGAATGAATGAATGGAAAAATGAACTAAGTTCAAACTATATGTATGCATGTTCCCAACTTGACACTTGTCATGTTGGGAGCTACTTTGGACCTCTTGTAACCATCCTTAGAAGTTAGGATAAAATAATTATCCATACTTTATACTTTAAGGAATATTAATATAATATTCCTTTTTAGCTTAAGCTCCCTAGCTTATCCTTTTCCTTAACTTTTATCCCCCCCTTTCCCTAACTAGTGGAGTTTAGTCCCCCATACTCTTTTATTGTGGTCAGTCTACACATAGAGATGTATTATATTAATGATGAGACATATAAAAAAATAGGATCATTGGATTTTGGCATTTAGGCTCTTTGGCCTAATTCAAAACATAAGCCTCCTAGATTATAATAATTAGATCACCAGCCTATCTTCTGTGGAAAAAATGGATAAAAAACCTAAGATGTGTTCATCTACCCATTCATCTAAGAAGTATCCTAATAGTTAAGAAAGAATGAAAATGATCTGGTTGGCCCTGACAGAGAAGATGGAGGATGGATAGGGAGTATTTTTCTTGCGAAATTGAGCATCTTCTGGTAGAAAATATCAAAAATTTGGGTTCTTTGGGGGAAGGTGAGCTTCTGGTACATGTCCTTCATGGCTTCGATAGAAAACAAGATTGTAGGGTCATGTTTTGGGATTTGAAGCATCTGGTTAATGGATTCGTGAGTAATGGTGAACAAGGTCTCTACAGAAGAAGAAACAATGGCCCTTTGGCTGGGAATATAATGATCTTGGCATTTCAAAGCAAATTCGAGGAAGTGGAAGGTCTGAGGGAACATGTATAGAGGAAAATTGGACTTCCAGAGTCCATTTTCGTCACTATGATCCAAGAAGATATATTTTAGACAAAAGTGTAATTCAAAGAATTTGAATTCACACTTCTTCTATGTGATCTTGTAGTCCTTATATGCCAGGGGAATGTGATCCAAGTCAACAGGAGGGGGAAGAAACAAATTCTCAGATGTTTCAACAGACTTGGATTTGGGGGCCATGAATAACAGAGTTTTAAGGTGGATTAATGGCGGACTGTAAATCCTTGGGTTAATTTTGCCTGTTGACAGTGAACCGTTGTGGCATTTGTCTTGAAATATGGCTTTGGCTCGAAGTCCACAGTGTATGCATTGGAAAATAGTGTTACAAGGTGAATAAATGGGGTTTTACAGCGCAATGGAGGTGTCCATTATGGCACAGGGTGATTACAGGGTGATTAGTGGTCACAAGTTCTATAAAAAAAATTGATAAGTCCAGACACAAACAGATCTCCCTAGTTTCATGCTGAAACTAGAACAAAACAAGATATAATATAAAACTTTCCCTAAGTTTTAATTATCAAGCATGCTAACTAACAAGAGATAAACTACATACCTTTTAAATGTCATTTTTCCTCGCTGGCTTCATCCTCACTTCATTCCAAGGCTTATGGGATGTTGAACCTATAAAAAAATTCAAGCCAACGAAGTGAAAGAAACAACGTACACTCAACAAAACCTATGTATGTGATCAAGTAGTCATACAATAAAATAAGACCAATTTTATGGGAAATAAATATATCACTATACTAAAGATATGAAAAAGAGAATACAACCAATGACTTGATGTTGTAAGGTCCCTTCCAACAGTTCCTTTCTTTCCACACACTTCTTTCTCCATAGATTCTGAGACCAACAATCTATATTGACAAAGAAAATCCCAAAGCTACAAAATTACTCAAGCTCACACCAAAAGCTAGCCAACTCAATCCAACTTTCCCCATGAGAACACCTCTCCTTTTATAGGATGAAAAGGATAGGGTGAGGTGGTTAGGATGATCCCAAGATATCATGGATGTGACTCAGATCCAAACCAATTGGAGGCCACCTAACCCTCAAATCTTCTATTCAAGAACTTTCTAAAAATTCCTCTTTTTTGTTTGTACGAAAATCGTCACACCCTTAACACTTAGCAAACTACGATGGTGTTGTAGGCCACTATGATGCAACCTGCAAAAATCCTATATTGTCACACCCTTAACACTAATAAAGGTGTGAAAAACCATTTTTCTAATGTTTTTGGCAAAACAAAATTATAATACCATCTCTCTGGTCAAATGTATCTTCATTCTTCTTCAGGGATTCAGGCCATTATCCTTATCAAGAAAAAGGATAGATTTACATAATTAATGGTCATAGGGGTGAAAAAAATAATGTGTAACAATGGGGAGGGTATTGACTGAATAATGCGTATGTGGTATGTGGCATGCGACAAGTGGTAGTGGAGTACGGTGGCAGAGTGAGGTGAGTGGTATTGGATAGTTGTTTGGAAGGATTTTGGAAGGGGGGTAGGTAGGTGGTAAGTGGATTTGATTGGGGGGGTATGAAATTATAAGAGAGTGACGCATAAGGTGGGGCTAGTGTAGGGGAAACCACTTTTACGGACCCCCCCCCCCCCCCC
>ML784066.1:490426-514355 GCA_009831015.1 Picea engelmannii | reverse complement strand
GGGCCCCCCCCCCCCCCCCACCATTAAAGGAAGAAAGGTCGGGGGGGTCTGAAATGCTCCGAGGACTATTGATCTGGGTGTTGTTGGATGTCGTTGTTGAAACTTGTGCAACATTTAGTCGCTATGCAACAAAAAGTCTTATCATTTAGAAATATTATGACAAAAACACACAATGTGTAGTATTAATCTTACCCTTTCCCACTTTTACACCATGGTCTTATTTCCTAAGGTAAAAAATATCCAAATTTACTCAAACCAAGTGTATTTTAACAATCCCTTTTCAAATTTTATTGAAATAAACATCACTAACCTAACTCCTAACCTAATCAACTAACATATTAATCCAACTTAGACTGTTGGATTAATTATTACTCTAACCTAGCTAATTTGGCCAAGATTAAACTATTTGACCAAATTTATTCACTAACCTATCAACACAAATTCAAAATTTTTGATCATGATTATACAATATGAGTCAAACCAAATTTATTTTTGATGGTGTTTTATATCTTTTTATTTTTATTTTTGTATTATATTATTTTTTATACCCTCTTTTCACTTTTTATTTTTATTTTTATCCTTTTATTTTCTTTTTATTTTTCTTTTTCTTTTTGTAAATCATTTGCAAAATAAAATATTATTTACAAAAAAGTATGACTAGAGGAAGAAATTCTAATCACAAGGTGAAACTATGAAATATAGGGTTATAACACATATCGGGCCTCCATTGATCCCACTCACTCATACTTCCCAAATATTCTATCACCATTACAATATACTCCAAGAATGGATTCATCTAGCTAGCCAAAATCCCACACCAAGTTGAAAGCACTCAAAGAATGATTGATTCCCAATTTGATGCTCCCTTTCGGTGTCCTTCAATATGAACTTCCATACAGAAAGGTACCCTTGCTCAATTTCTTTAAATACAACGTTTAGGACCATAATCAGTTCTTGGAATTATAGGTCGCTAAATAAAACGACGAAGTCATCTGCGAGAATGGCACCACGAATACCATAACAAAAGAATGGATGTGAGTGCTAAGGAAATATGGCATCCTATCCCTCTTCATATGTCCTCACTTTGGTAGGGTCCATAATGTTCATTCATGTGTTCACTTCCTCCTTATGAGATTCCATGTAGGATACATCTAGCTCGATCAAACCTATTTGATCAACTCTTCCATAATTCAAAGATTTTTTGGTCTACCCAATTCTGGAGAAGACCCAACAAATCATTTTAAGACAAAGGATATGCCACTAGATGAGGTATACTTGACATATGGAACAAGAAGGGGTAAGCATGGTGCAATCATTGCCGAAATTAATGACTTCGTAGTTCAATTTTCAACTCAATTTCTCTCTTGAAAACTCATTCACAAATGCCAGAGGATGAGTTCCCTCTAGGGGCCATTCTCACATCCCAATAGTGCACCTTTGGAAATAAGATGGCATGGGCCCCATAATTATTTAACAAACTGATCACAGACTTCCTCAATTCTTAGGATGAGGCCAAATAATTTCATTACAGTTGGGTGCATCTGCTAGTTGCTATGGTAGTATGGAAGTCACCGCTTGGATTTGAAGTTGACATGGAGAATGCACCATTGTTTATGGCTCCCCACTTCCTCCCATTAGAACATTCCAAGAGTGAAAACACCCAAGACAACATTTTTTAGGCTTTTCAACAATGGCACACTTAATTGATTAACACGTCCACCCAAAAAAATTCCATACCCATCCACATATTCACAAGGTATATGCATCACCTGCATTTTCAATGTACTTTCCATAATATTATAATATTCCCTTATGAAACTGCATTTAGCACAGAGGAATTTTTCCCCTTCTATATCATATATAGGGATATTATAGTAGGGGTTGAGTCTTTGTTAGCTGAAGCCCAACCTCCTTTCCATGAGTTACAGTCAGCTTTGCCCCAACAAGATATCCCAAGTATAGGTCTCTATAATTATGCATATTCCCATTCCACATAGTATTCTCAGATTGCTAGTGGAGCGACTCTTACTCCCACCACAGTAAAAAAGTGCAAGCAGAGAACCGAGATTTAGAAACTAGATTAAATTAACCTTGAATGTGGGTTTGACCAAGACCCCCCCTCCCCCCTAGTCAATCCTAATCTTCAAAAAATTCACCATTTCACCTCATCATTACAAGCCCCATTGTACCTCTAAGAAAAACCTCCATACCTCCTCCCATAAGCCCCCCAAAGCATATTCTCCTAGTTCATCTCACCAAATTAAAAAATCATGAAAGAAATTTCTGCGAAATTAACCAAGAAGCAAGCCTCACATGATGATCTGGTCATGAAACTACAACTTCTAACAAAAAATTTCATAGTATCCTTCGAAACACACCCTTCACCATTAACCAACCCCCCCCTCGATTTTCCCATAGCCATCCCCTATCACATGATAAGCCTTGATCCACTCACCATCATCCCCTCCATTTCAACCAGGACCAAGCTAGACTTTTATGAGATTTATACCACTAGAATTTCCATCTCCTCACTTCATTAGTCCATGATATTGGGGAACAACGACAATCCCTTCATCATGAAATTACCCACTCCCATGACCTCTACAAGGAAGCGTGTTCCCATCATGACACCACTTGTTCTCAACTACAAGAAGTAGCCCACGCCCATCGGGAACTTGAAGAATCCTGATAGAAGTTACAAGATATACACATGGAGGAAGTCATCACCCATGTTGAAACTTAGGGACAATATACATCCATTCGTAGTGACTACACAAAGCTCATCACTTCCCTCAATGAGTCCTACTCCTAGGTTCCCCTTCCTACACCACTGCATCTAGATTCCCCCGAAATATAGAAAATACAATCACTTAGTGTGCACATTCGAGCTCTGCGGGTGCAACATCAAAACCTTCAGGACTATATGCACTGCCAAACCTTAGATGGAACCACCCTCCTACAATAAATTACTCAAGAAACCGACACCCTTCAAGAGAGTCGAATCTGTGCCAAAGGCTTCACAATGTGGATCAATCAAAGCTTCAAATTATGGGATTACTTAACTAATCCCATAGAACTCACAACTCTCTATGATCGTACCCACACATTAGAATTTGACGTTGTGAAAAAAAAATAAGTCATCTGCTCCTTGACCCCCAAAGAACACACTAGGGACATCAATGCCATTGTTGTGTAAACCAAGGACATCACTTTCACTTAGGTTGATAAACGATGCATGAAATAATTGATTACCTTGCTAGCCAACAAGTCCATGGAGTGGTATACCCAACTCTCATATATTCAAACAACTGCCATTCCTCTGGTCAACTAGCTCAATAACACACATCTCACAGCTTTGACAATCACAACTAAGGTCGTAAAATCAACTATCTAACTTATAAAGGCTCTTCAAGAGCACTTTTTTGAGTCTGAACGTTAGTTTTTGGACATTGTGAAAGGCCTCAAAGAAACTGTGCCATTTGTTGGGGGAATCATTCCCTAAATTTTTTTGGCTCAAGGACGAGCCAGATAATAGTGGTGGCAGCTTGTTGGCACCCAGAATTTTAGGTTAATTTTCTCACATGTGCACTAAGGGAGTAGTGTGCACCCATGTTATAATTTCTATGTGCATATCAGTAAGTGCATGAGGATTTCCATGAAGTGTGAATCAGATAAGGCTTTTTCAGTAGTGTGCATTACATAAACACTACCAAGTGTGTGTTGATCCAAGTTTTTTCAGCTATGTTGGAAACCAAGAATATTCTTGTGGGAAGAAAGAAATGAATCGTCAAGATATCTTCCTGAATGATTAGTACCAAAATCATATGAATATGTGGGGTGACCAAAGGATGAGTTGGTCAGGTAGTTAATATTTCCCATGATATAGAAAGTCTACGTGGAACGCTTGCAGGTACCTCAAACACGTGAGACAGTTGGATCAGACAAGTGAGTGGATCAAAGAGGAAAGGGACAATGATCCCCCAAAAAAAAGGATATAAAAAGGAGACTTAAGATCATACTGAGAGTTGGATCATGTCTTAATGAGTTTATGAGAAACTATTTATCTAGTCTGAGAATTTTGAGTTAGCTACTAGCATTCAAATCACCTTGAGCCTGCTACAATATTGTAATGTTTTTGAATATATTCCTGTATTTTGATATGTTTGAGTCCTAAATAAATCCACATGGCACATTCTATGTATTCCTCCTATTGATATAATTATTATATGAGACTTCATGGCTATCATAGGAAATTGTTCAATGCAATGTATAGCTCTGTTGTGATGAAATAATTCTAGTAATGAATATATGGTAGTTCTAATATATTATGTGTTTGTTATGAATGAGTTGAATGTGAATGTGTATTGTTCTCATTCGTAATCCTTAATGAAGTATCAGATCTGAGTTATATTGATGCAAATTGTAGAAGTAATTAGAATGTTTACTCCTTCATCAATGAAAAAATACCTTATCATCTCTGTGATCCTCTTCTCATCTTGAGTGAGACTTTCCTTGGCCTGGCCTCAGGATTGATATGCTGGTGCTTTAGGTTTTGTTGGACATGCTCTAATCGAACCCTAGGTCCGAACCAACCTAGCTTTAAGAAGTTCAGTGCCCACGCAAGTGTGAACCAAAATGGAGACAAGCATCCCAACACTTGGAAAATTTCCCACAGAAAAATACTAAAAACTACAAACACCACCTGCAAACCCTAGAAACTCCACTGTGATTGTACGACCTGTTACATTCACTTTTAGATATGTATACAGACCCTAAATCATTGTATCTCATGTACATACGCACTTTCTTGCATTGTATCCCACATACATATGCACCTTGAACAACCTATGCAGTGTACAACTCCACCCTACTGTTGTGGATCTAATCTACCATATCTTCCTACGATTTTCCCTATTCTCCCATATCCTTTGATTTGAGTTGATCTCTAGATGAAATTCCTTCTTCAGGTATCTAAGATATCCTTGAATAAAACTCCTTTGTGATTCAACCCTTTATAAAAAGTCCTTATTTTCTATTAAGAGTGGCCTTGTTTCTCTCCAAGTTCATATCAAGTATGTCCCTCGTTCACCCTAGCCTTGATTTTATAATCTTGAGCTATGACCTAACCCTAATCTCCAAAGTGATTGACTGTTGAGATTAAATATCACCTTGCTTGATATCAATGGATAACATTTAATTCAATAATTCTAATAACTTTGTATTTCATTAAGTTAAACTCGATTAATGAATAAATCCCTTTACTTCAATAATTATATTAATTATAATAAATTACTAAGGTAGAAGGATTTGGAAACCTTCCACATGTTTATTAACTTAGAACTATGTGGAAGTACCTTTCCATTGCTACAAACATCAATATTCCCTCTTAGAGAGGAAGGTACTTCTTGAAGAGACACTTGGAACCGGTTTCTACTCAGGTCCTAACACAATGCCACACACATCATCCTACACCAAGGAGTCTTGTTGTACCCACTAGTCTACTAGTTCTTCAATGTTGTTACTCATTAGTGCCATGAAGTTCATAACCTTATTTGAAGTCCTACTCTCTTTGAATGTGATCCTAGGAGCCTAAACATACTCCTAAGCATCCATAAATGGAAGTTTAAACCAAATGGGTCTTTTGACGGAATTGGAAGGGGCTAACTCCTCTCCAACTGAAGTTTGACTCCATGAACTAGAAGTCTCTGAATATTGTTCTCCCTTCAAATCCTCCCACTCCTCATCCTCTGTCATTGACATTGGTCCATCCAAGATCCCCTTGGACCTAAAAAAATGCTTTCCTTGTAACATGTATAACTTTCCCTCTCTAACCTCAATTCTTACTGTTGTGTCGGGGCTATCTCCCTCTCGACATATGAGTACTTTCTATTTATTTAACATGACGAAAAAAACCCATTTCCTCCATAACTAAATTTGAGAGAAAATTCATCTTCAGTTTTGGTACATAAAGAAGATCCCCTACCTCAAATGACCCACCTGACTCTGACTTAAAAATGATAGCTCCTTTCCCCTTTATTGCATATTTGGAATCATCACTAAGGTCCACATAGGTCCTTACATCCTTCTCGATCAGACTGTTGAATATATCTTGTGCTTCTATCATATGAGATACTCCACTATCGAAGTACCAAGCAATCCTTGTGTTGGTGTTGGTAGAGGGGAAGGCGAGCATTGATAAGTCCTTCTCAAACTTTGTTGCAAACTCATCTAGTTGTGTCTTTATTAATGATGTTATCTAAGGATTTTATTTCTCCTTCTTCTTCTCTAGACACTATGATGCATAATGCCTAGTCTTGTGGCACATGAAGCACTTGATTTTACCCAAGTCCTTCTTCCCTGATTGTGAGGTTTCCCCTTCATAGTTACCCTTGGAACCTTTTCCTTTTCTCTTCTTTTCCTGATTAAACATAGATAGATTCTCTTATCCATCTTCTTTCTCGTTAGATTTATATTCTTCTTGAGTCTCTTCCTAGATGCAATCATCCCAAATCCTTTACCAATATGGAAGATTCTTCATAGCATAGACTCCCTTGACAAATGGATCCCAAGACATTGGGAAACCATTCAATGCCACATTTAAAAGTTCTACATCATCCACTTTCTCCCCAATAGTTTCATTATGATCACATACCTGAGTGATCATCATGAAGTAGTTGGTAACGTTGTCAAATCTAGACATTTGTACTGATCTGAGTTTATATTTCAAGATCATCTTCATGTCCAATTTATTGCTCTGGAATAAACTTACTAGAGCATCAAACATTTCCTTAGCCATCTTATTTTTGAATACGTGATGAATCAAATTATCCTTTACTACATTCAATATCACCCACACAACTCTGATTTGCTTCTTCTTGTGAGATGCCAATGCTTATGGATATGTCGGTGAAGGAAATATTTTTTCAACAATCTCCTAACGATAATTTTCCTTCAAAAATAAAATAACTCTTACTTTCCAAGATAGGAAGTTGGATGCTCCATCCAATCTGTCTTCAACTCTCAAACTTGTTGTTGCCATCCCTTACATCTGATAATCTATTGTGGAATTAACCTTATGTTGAAACTACCCCTATATGGACTTGTAAGTGCCCTAGCTAACTTGTGCAGTGTGTATAAATGTGCCCTACTACACTATAAAGAGTGTATGTACGTGCATTTATCCACTATATTGTATGTATGTACACTCCTTGAGCACTCTATTGTGCATGTATGTATGTTCCCTGAGCTGTTGTTGTGTGTGTATGTATGTTCTCTTTCTTACTGAAACACAAGTACAACCCAACTCACTTACATGAAACATTTATTCTTCTATATTACTATTCCCCAAAAATCCTTCCTTTGATTTTTGAATGTTGGTTTATAGATCTGAAAAGATTTCCTTGTAGATATGACATATATGCTACAGATTGTTGTGGATCTATTTTTGGTCCTTTAAATAACCACTGCTACAAATAAGATCTAATAGATCTACTTTCATAAAGTATTATGTATCTGAATTTGATCTCCCTCTTAGAGTGCAAGCTCTGATACGATGTTGATTTCGTAATCCCAACACCTAGATAAATTGTTTACTAGTGATTTTCTTGTTGTAAATTAGATTTGTGACTCATAAAACAAAATACATTGACTGGATTAATTAAAGGAAATAAATATAGTGGAAGCAAAACTAGAAACCAAATCTCACACAACACACATATTTATTCCCTTCAAATCAACTTATCATTAGAATAATATCAAAGCTTATAGGTGCTCCCTTACCGGAAAAATGGCCCACATAGAAATACTGAAAACTATAGAAAGGACTTGCAAACCCTAGAAACTATGTTGTGGATGTATGACCTTGTACATTCACTTTCTAAAACTTATGTGTTCCCTGGATCACTGTAGCTCATATACATACACACTTTCTTGCACTATATCTTGAGTAACATATGCACCCTCAATGACCTTTGGAGCACATACAACTCCACCCTGCTGCGATGGCTCCGATTTGTCGGATCTTCCTGTGGTCGACCCTATTCTCCCTTCTCCTTTGACATGAATTGATCTCTATATGAAATTTATTCCTCACCTATCCAATATCTCCTTGAATCATAGTCCTTTGTGATTCATCCCTTGAGAAAAAGTCCTTGTTTTCTCCTAAGAGTGACCTTGGTTCTCTCCAAAATCATAGAAAGTATGTCCCTCTTTCACCCTAGACCTAGTTTTATAATATTGAGTTATGACCTATCCATAATCTCCAAAATGATTGAGAGTTGATATTAAATATCACCTCACTTGAGATCAATGGCTAAGATTTAATTCACTAATGCTAATAACTTTAACATTTCATTAAATTAAACTCAACTAATTAATAAAAGAAATTTACTTTAATAATTTTTTTAAATAAATTAGATTACTAAGGTAGAAGGATTTGGATGACTTAGACCTATGGGAAGTACCTGTCCAATGCTACAAACATCAACATAATCATAGGATTTTTTTCAAGGATTGTGGATTGGAAAATAAATGTTGTTACAATAGAAGAAAACATAAATTGAATGTGGCATTGTGTAATTTTTGGGGGTTAAAAGGAAGTTCTTTTGATAGAGAAAGGGTTGGAAAATTGTGTATCTATTAATGATAAAGATAAGGTTTTATATCTCTTTCATTTTTGTAAGCTGACTTTTATGAGTATTCTTTATTTTCATGAAATTTATTTTTGAATTGGTGATTTCAGTGATAGATATTTATTGGATACAAAAACACTTATATCTTATTTTATGAATAACTATTTATTCAAAAAATATTTCTCTTATTGTCTCTGATTGAAAGAAATTCGTTCCTAGCTATTCCTAGCTATTTAATAGCTATTTAAGATATATATTAGTTAGATATAATATTATATATATATATATATATATATATATATATATATATATATATATATCTAAATCCTCTCTTGTTATTGTTGGAAGAATTGTTTTGACCATCAAGAGATCCCTGGAAGGTGTTCTTTAGTATTTTTAATATGGGCTATAGATTTAAGTTTCTTTTATGTTTCTTCTTTAAAGAAGGTAGTAGATGACAAGACCCAATTTATATTGAAAATGGAAAAATAATAATAGAAAGTGAAACAACCATTGAAACATGTATAGGGAAACTATAGATATGAATAGTAATGAGTAAGTACCTCATTAAGTGAAAGAACTTGGACATGAGTAATAATCAGTGAGTACCTCACTAAGTGAAAGAACCTGCTAACAAAAAATGTGACTTTGGAAGATGAGAGGAGAAAGTTAAGCCCCTAACCATAACCCTCATTTGTTATTATTACTTTCATTATTATTACTTTAACCATAGTTTTGTTAGTTTATTATCATTTCTTTATAGTTGTGTATCCCCTATATATACAAGAAAACTCATTTGGATGAACATGTTATCTTGTAAATTTAATATATTTCCCCCTCGAAGAGGTCCGTGAGCATTGCTTTCTGAATCAAAGTGTTATTTTTGTTGTTGTTCTTATATCATTTCTATGTTATTGTGGAGATTATGTTGGTTATATTACTATTATTCTGCCATTTCTAGCATTTTATTTCTATTCTGCGTATTTATTATATCTGGTATCTTACAAGTGGTATCGGAGCACTTTCCTTGGCATAATTTGTGGGAATTGTGAGAAGATGAGAGGAGCAAGTTAGGCCCCTAACCATAACCCTCATTTGTTATTATTACTTTCATTATTATTACTTTAACCATAATTTTGTTAGTTTATTATCATTACTTTATAGTTGTGTATCTCCTATATATACAAGGAAACTCATTTGGATGAACATGTTATCTTGTACATTTAATATTTTGTAGTAGGATATTTAGACAAGTTTATCTTCATTTCATTCTTTTAAAAGCAATAATGTGTCTCAATATGCTCATATTTTAAATATTTAATCATGGATTTCAAAATCTATGTAAGTACAATTATATTTCATCTAGGTTGGAATAATATAATTACTCCTATTAATTTTTTACCTGAGATATTTGTTGTTTATGGATATTTATTGTCTATGTATCCATAGATTGACATTGTCAAATAGCACTACATTGTATCTAGAAGTTTTTAGTAGTTAGATTTAGATAGTTCTTAGCCTCTAGTTGTTATAGAGAGATTGTTTATTATTTTTAATATCATTTCATGAAATAATGAAAAATGTGTAGAAGAAAAAAAATCTCACTACAAGTTCTTAGCATCTAGTTGTTAGAGATATTCTTTATTATTTTTAATATCATTTCATGAAAGTAATGAAAAATGTGTGGAAGAAAAAAAGGTAAATAGTCCAGAATTGACAGAGTTATTAACAGATAATACATAATTATAATTATAATATGATTAACATGCTAGCGTCCATCTCGGTTTTACTGCATATCAATCTTGCAAAGGCTAACGTGACCATAATGCCTATTACATAATTTAATTGATACAATGGACGCCTCATTCCACCCTAAACGAACCATAATTACTTCACCATACAAACACATATTCAGTCAAACAACATTGCAAAATCTTCAATTGCATTTATTTCTTTCCCATACCTACAATGCAAAAACAACCTAAATCATGACATCTTTGTACAGATAAAAAAAAATGGATTCAAATTGTTATTCTTTGGACCCCTCTCTTTTTGGTTTGTGGATTCTCTATTGATTGCTACTAGTCTGGGTGGCGAATACATATGGATTCATAATGAAAAGTTGGAATATGGATATTTTAATTGATAAGAGTAAAGTAGCTATATATTTCATAAATATAATAATTATAAAAGAACACAGTTTTCCAATTTTTACAACATTAAACAACCAAAAAATAAATAAATTGTAATTGTTATTATACGTTCTCTCATAATAAAGTTCTTTCATAATAAAGTGTGAAAAAAAAATTGAAGTTTCCAACGTACTTTATGATTCATATCTTAAGCATATCCCAATGTGTTTAATCATGGAAACCAAATTATTTAAACTCCCGAGCAAATTTGTGATGTTCATTAATCATGGAAAGCCAAATTCTTTAAAATCCGGAGCAAATTTTTGATGTTTATTGTAGATTTTATCATAAAATAAGAAATTATTCTAAAGATTGAGGACTTTATTGAGGGGTGATAATTCTATTGAAACACTATAAGAGCCGTGAAGACAGTCTACTCTCTTTATAAGCCTATAGAAACATGAAAGTGAGTGTATCCATTTCCTATTATTTAGGTTAAAATGTTTATGATTTGTAACTTGCTAATATCCACACAAGCATAGAGTTAAAGAACATTATTCATCAAGATCACCAAGTATTTTATGTTTATTGTGGGTATTCATTGTTCACTTTATCTCTCAAACCATACAAAAATGCATGCTAGAGTGGATGTTTGATTCAGATTTAGGAGCCGAACAAGTTGATTAAGACATTGAATACAATAACAACAGAGATATGAAGAAAGTGAACTATATGTTCTATTGAATAAATGAAATAGGCTGAAACTGTAAAACTGCAGCACTTAAACACTTTCTTGAATGATAGTAGTTATCTCTGAGAAGAGATGTGGATGCTATGTGCAGTTATCCATCTTAGCAGAATGAATTACGATGAGGCTTTAGAGGCCTTTTTGATATTACTCATGAATGCCAAAACCCTAGACATCCAGAAACCTAACCCTAGGCGGTAAAACACCAAAAGTCATGTGGCCCCCTATGGGTAAGTTGGTACCTCAACTTCATGGAGTTGTAACTTTTGCATACGACCTCTATTTTAGGTGTGTTATATCTCATTGGAAAGGCCTTTAAGAGAAATACACTTTAAGCCATCAAAATATTACTTCGTCTACAGTTTGACTGTGGCGAGCCAAAAAACAATGTTGAGGGCCCCAAAATGGCCCTAAAAGTACAACAAGATGTGTTGACATGAAAACATAAAAAATAAGCATGTTGGATTAGGTGAGAGGACACCAATATCCACCTAGAACATGTGTAGGGCTTCAAACATCCACAGAAGTGTAGAACCCATAATTACAAAGAAGTATAGAAGAACGAGTTGAACTAAAAATGGACAAGAGGAGTCAGTTGGAACAGGTGGGCGGCCAACAATATCCACCTGGATCAATCCTCCCTCTTAGGAAGCAATGGTCTCCATTTCATTGAGTTCCCCCATTAGGTGAAGAAACTTCTGCTAGATTTGGCCCGAGGTGAGCCACTTGCCTTGGTGTAGGAGATGCCCGACCTTGACAACCCGATAAGGTGAGATCCTCTGTTGACGAGTGCCCTTGACCTATGTGTCCACTATCTAATCAGTGGATGCTCGTTCCATGCAGTCAGGTTTGATCTCTTTTGGTGTCAGATGTTCTACAATTTTTGAGGTGTCCAATAATGGTAGAAAATATGGTCGAAGGAGGTCCACATTTAAAACTGGGTGTAGGCCAAGGAAGGGCGGAGTGTTGAGCTCAAAAGAATTTCTACCCATAGCCTTGGTGATAGTGTAAGGCCCATAGAAAAGTGGGTGGAGCTTTCGATGGGGCCCTGTGAGACACTCCTTCTGCAAATGTAACCAAACTTTATCGCCAACCTGAAACTGGTGAGATACCCTGTGTTGATCATGGCACTTCTTGTACTTAGCATTGGATTTCTGCAAAATCTCTTGGACCTATTGGTGGATGTGCTAAATTTGATCAATGAATCTGGTGGCTTTGTCGGTATAAGACTGAACATGGGAAGAGTTTGTTTGTGTAGTGGCAAGAGGTAGTGCAACATCAATGGGACTCAAGGGTTGGAATCCCCACCCCACCTGAAATGGGCTATGGTTGGTGGAGCTATGGAGAACCCTATTGTAATTGTGTTGAACATAGGGGTGGCTCTCATCCCATGTACGTGGATGCTTAGATTTGTACATGCACGAGATGTACAAAATCATTTGATTGAAGACCTCTATTTGGTCATCTCTTTGGGGGTGGAAAGCATTGGATTTAGTGACCTTGGTGTCCAACAGTGACTAGAGACTCGACCAAAATTTGCTAAGGAACCTATTGTCCCAGACAGAGATGATGGTCTGTGGTATCCCAAAATGGACCCACACTTGTTCAAAGAAGAGCTTGGGAGTAGTTTCCACTGTGATATTCTTATTGCAGGCTGTGAGGATGGAATTCTTCGAAAACCGATCAATGACCACAAATACGCAGTCATTTCCTTGCTTGGTGGACACAAGGTCAGACATGTAATCCATTTAGATGGATTACCAAGGCTTCTTGAGAGTAGGAAGAGGGGTGTATAAGCCTTGCTTCTTGATGGCTGGCTTGGAAATGCCATAAGAAATGCAAGTTATGATATACTTGCTGATGTCTTGTCGAAGTTTTGGCCAATAAAAATGTTTCTGAAGAATGACCAAGGTTTTCTCCATGCCAAAATGTCCTACCATCCAACTGTAGTGGGATTCCCAAATCATATTTTCACACTCGCCTGTAGGAACACAGAGATGGCCTAGATGGCATAATAGTCTATCCTAAATGTGAAAATCAATGATAGTCGCACCTATACCCAAGACCTAATAGGTGGTGGCCTAGTCTAGATCTTGATAATAAAGTTGGGGCCACTTAGATGCCTCATGTCCACAGGAATGGACCATAGTGGTCAGTGCAGCCATGAGAGTTCGATTGAGGAAATCAATGACATGATTTAAGATCCATGTCTTATACTCGATGTTGGGATGGAACTGCTGTAGGTAGGTGGACCACTTCTGATGGAGGTTGTTCTGCAATTTCCCCTGTGTCTGTATGAATTGAAAAGGCTTGTGATTAGTGTGGATGATTGTATCCTTTCCCAGAATGTAATGTTTCCATTGATGATAAGCTTGTACAATGGGTATTTCTGGACAACATTTAAGAGTGTATCACTATGGTAAGCCACCGGATGACTGTGCTGAGTGAGAATTTCACCTACAACATATTCATATGCATCAATCTCAATCTCGAATGGTTGTTGCAGATCGAGAAAGGAGAGTACAGGAGCTGAGCATAAGCAATGATTTAGATCATTGAATTCTCATTGTTGTTCCTTCCCCCTCACGAAAATTTTCCTGCCACCTCCCTTGGTCACTTGTTTGAGGGCCCATGCAATATGGGAGAATCCCAAAATGAACCGTCAGTAGAAGTTGGCTAGTCCCAAGAAGCTCTGAAGCTCAGTTAGTGTGTTCGAGGCTGGCTAGTCACGGATGACTTGGATCTTAGCTGGATCAACATGTATCCCATACTCATCAACAATGTAGCCCAAGTATTGGACCTTGTTCATGCCAAAAGATCATTTTTCCAGGTTGGCATATAGCTTGTGTTGTTGCAGAGTGCTTAGAACTTGTTGAATATGTCGCATGTTATCCTCCCAAGTTCTGTTGAAGATGACGATGTCATCCAAATATACCACCACAAAAGAGTTAGTGAAGGGTCTCAATACATCATCCATCAACCTCATTAAAGTGGTTTTTTCATTTGTTAAGCCAAAGGGCATGACCTTCCATTCAAAGATACCTTGTTTAGATTTGAAGGTTGTCTTCCATACATCGGTTGGTTCATTGGGAACCTGGTGGTATCCAGACTTGAGGTCAATCTTGTTGAAGAACTTTTTCCCCTTGAGTTGGTCAAAAAGGTCATCAATCCTGGGAATTGGGTATTGATTCTTGACTGTGATTTTGTTTAAGGATCTGTAATAAATGCAGAGTCACAAAGTCCCATCCTTCTTCTGGACTAGTACAATCGAGCTTTTGCAAGGGGAGGAGCTGTGTCTTATGTGCCCCTTTTGAATAATATCTTGGATATGAAACCTGATTTCATCATTTTCCATCAGCGAGTGACCATAGATTGGTCCATTAGGTAGAGGTGAACTAGGTTTCAGATCAATTGGATGCTTGACTTGGCAATGTGTCGGTACCCCGGTGGGTGAGGAAAAGATGTCTCTATATTATTCCACAATCTTTTCCACTTACTTCTACTGCAAAGAGAGGCTTTGTGTAGAGGCAACAAATGTGGCGATGACCTTCTACTTACTGTGAGAATGGATCACAAATAATATGAACTTCTCGATCTATGAAATGACCTTACTGCATTGCTTAACAAAGATTAAATAAATAGTAGTAGGTGACGCTACCTCTGGTATCCTATACAATTTTCTACCCAAAGTAATAATAAAAATGCGGGGTCTAGACTCATACACAACATGACACTTCCACAAATATGGTTTTCCTAAAAGAACATCACAAACTTCAAGGGGATAAATATCACACAATACCTCATCTCTGAATGGCTTGATGTTGTAGAGTAGATGACACAGTTGGCTAACACAAAGATCTCTTCCTTGGCAAAGCCAACCGAAAGTGTAGGGTTGTAGGTGTGGTGTCGTTGGAAAGTCTAGTTGCTTGATGACCTTTGTTGAAATCAAGTTCTTCTAACTGCCTCTATCAATAATGAAATTAAGTGGATCCCCCTTTACCCAGATTTCTGAGTGAAAGAGGCCTTCCCCTTTCTTTGGTTCTTCTAGTTTGGCCTCTGAATCAGAAGCCTTCATCTCAACCATGAGTTACTTCTTGGAGTGACATTGTTCAGTGTTGTGCCAAGGGATTTTATGGTACTCACACCATTTTCCTGTGTCCATCTTTTCATTGCCCTTCTTTTGTTGTGGCTTGGATTGTTTGTATTAAGAGTGGCCCTCTTTTATCTGTCCCTTGCTATGTGGGTTGGGGATGCCTTTTCCCTTCTTCGGATGTGGGGATTGTTGGAACATATATATATTTTCAAACTTTTGGACTTTAAATAAATTTCATTCCTGGTTAAATAAGAATAAGACATGCATGATATACGTCATTGATGAAGTCTTCCATATAATCGAACGATCCTAAATCTCTTCGTATTTGTGGAGCCACCAAATGGTTAAAGAGCTAAGTCACGAGAGTCTTCTTCGAAGCTTCGTGCTTCGGGCACTTCAACAAGTCATAACTTTAAAAATCCCAAAACCTAAATATATCTATTATCAATTTTTCACCAACTTTTGAAAGACATGTTTCATGGTAAACATGTACGTTTTAAATATTCCTTGAGTCAACACATGGAACCTTTCTCTAAGCTTTTAATCTAAAGATTTACATGATTCTAATTAACACTTAGCACCCCTTGGCCTTGACATGTCATCTAAAATGATGTCATCTTCGACACATCACTATTTGTAATATCCTTTCGAGAATATAATAAGGAACTGTTAGCACCAATTCTTGCAAGCAGGGTGTTTTTTCTCGATTTCAGACCCTTGATGTAGAATGCAAAGAAATGGGGTGTGAAAACCCATCAAATGAATTCTAGTCCAAGGTCACAACCATGAGCACAATAAGAATCACACAAAAATTCCATTTCGGTTTGAAAATGCAAGCAAGTGAGCGGCTCCAGTATTCAACGACGAGGATCAATCGATGAAGCAGATTGACGGTCGGTGGGTAATTGCGGTCAGAAGAGTTGCACCAGGTTTAGCGAAAGGGATAGTCTTTACACCACCGAAATGATCAAGGCCGTCCAATCCAGTGGAGACAGGTGGCAGCTAGTCAGCATTTCGGGGATCCTAAGTTGGAAAGATAGGGTTATCCCTTGGGTTTCAAAACCTCAAAACACGAAATGTGATAGCCCCGGGAGCCTGTCCCGCGGTCATGGCCTAAGGTTCAGTGGAAATAATGGGGCCTAAATAAGAGGAAAGGGGAGCTTTCAGGATATTTCAGGTGAAAGTGTCGATGTGATCTTAGCCGTCCATCTAAAGGGACGCGTGGTGCATGATCAAGTCATGTCGGCATTCGGGAGTTCAAGGGGTAAGCACTCCTCGTAATTTCACATCTCGAAATCGTGAACCCTGAAATGTCAAAAGCGCCTAGGTTCGGGCCCATGGTTTTGGCACCTGGTCACAAAGGGACATACTTGGGGAAAAGGGTGCTAGCGTCTATCATTTGGCAAGGCAGATCCCAAAGCGTCGATAGCAATCTCAACCATCCATCCCGCAGGGACACATGGTGCACGATTAGGCTCTTCGAATTTTCGGCCATCGTGACTTTGAAGAGCGAGGATTAACCTCTTCCCTACTATGAGACGTGAAGTGTCGAGAGCATCCAGGACTCAGGCCCACAGTATCACAAAGCAATCTCAGTTGTCCATACAGCAGGAACACGTGGTGCATGATTAGGCTCTTCACCTTTTTTCCCATCGCAACTTTGAAGAGCGAGGATCAACCTCTTCCTAGCCACAAGATGCAAAGTGTCGAGAGCATCCAAGACCCGGGCCCACAATATCATAGAGCAGTCTCAGCCGTCCAATCCAAAGGATGCATGTCGCAAGATCTAGTCATGTCGGCATTTTGACATTCGAGAGTTCAAAGGGTGAGGGGTTCCTCATCATTTCACATCTCTAAACCCTGAACCCCAAAGCACCGAAAGCACCTAGAGTCGGGCCCACAGTTTTGGTGCCTGGTCACAAAGGAATAGGCCTAGAGAAGGGGTGATAATGTTTATCGCATGGCAAGATGGGTCCCGAAGCACTGAAAGCATCTCAGTCGTCCATTCCACAGGGACACGTGGTGCGTGATTAGGCTCTTCACCTTTTCTCCCATCGCAACTTTGAAGCACAATAAGCAGCTCCTTCATAGCTGCAAGATGCAAAGCGTCGAGAGCATTCAGAACTTGGGCCCACAGTATCGCTGAAAGATCTCAGCCGCCCATCCAAGGGGACGCATGGTGCATGATCAAGCCATGTCACTGTTTCACCTATCGTAACTTTGAAGCATGAGGAGCAACATCCTCCCAGCCACAAGATGTGAAGTGCTAAAGGCATTTAGAACTCGGGCCCACATTATTTCCAAGATGATCAGGACCGTCCATCCAAAGGGACACGTGGTACACGATTAGGCTATGTCCACTTGCTCATTTTACAATCAACCCACTGACTGAAGTTAGATCAAGACCTCCTTTGTTCTTTACATACTAGACCTGGTCCCTGAGCTAGAGTGATTCCATCCTGGGTCTCTAACCATTTGATCATCCATTAAACTTATCGTGACATAAAACTGATGGGCATTGGGCTCTGCTCCTGTCGCAATCTAGGAGTGACTTCTGATGCTAACAGGAACTAAATTTCAAATCCATGAAGTGGTAAAATCCTGAAATATCAAATCTTAATTAATTAAGTTAATCTTGATTAAATATAGTTAATAAATTCATACTTCGGAAGTTCAGACATTTATCATCCCTCACATCTTGAAATCTTCGAAGTTCAAACTTTTGAAACATTTCAAAATTAAAAGGGGTTAATTAAAACTAAAAATGATTATCTGATAATTAATCATTTCACGATTTCGGGTTTCGGGGATTCTATCTCGAGCTACTCATTAAAATCTTGAAGATCAAATACCCAAAAACGTTTAAAGTTAAACATGCTTAATTAATATATTAAACAATATTATCTCATAATTAATTTCTCACAAGTTCGTGATTCGGGAAATTTCAAATCTATTTCATCCAAGTTCTCAATCACGAACCACTAATATTTACGGCATTAATCATGAATCAATGGCAATGATTTCAATATAGATTGCAGATCATTGCCTAGATTTCCTCATTAAGGAAAATTAATTTTTCGTCAGTAAAGGTACTCATAAATCAATATGCTTAAGGTGAATAATAATATTGGATTTTGAATTATATTTTCATTCTCACAAAATAATAAGTTTTAAGCCAACTGCATAAGCTCACACATTCTCCTGTAGCAGGTAACACAGTTATGATTTCATTAATATCATGGCACCATGGAAAATGGATAAAGCAGATGGTGAGAGTGTAAATTCGAACACAGATGTTATCTCAGACACTTCACTGAGATCCATAGATATCGTGAACTACTGGACATAGGTGTTCGATATTCTACAACACAAGTTGATAAATTGCCTAGAGGATTTAGGTGACAAAGTCACTGAAACCCATGCGACTAAACTCAGGGATATAGCTGAGTCAGATATACACAAGATGGTTGCACAGCTGAGGCTCATGTTGTATAATGACATGATAGGTTGGGCCCTGGAGAATGTCGACATTTCAACCATGAGAATTTGCAATTCACATAAGGTTGTTGTCGCGTCTTTTCGACCGGAGAATATACAAGTAATATATAAATTATTCCCCATTTTTAAACATAGTTACAATGCTGAATTCATAATGGAGTTTGACCAACAAGAGTGGACACAGTATGGGAAAAAATACCCTGATTTAATCAAGGACTGGTGGGGGCATCTTGAGAAATTCAGAGCCAACAGTCACATCATATATGCTACAGCATCGTTAGATACCCATATGATCTATGTGGCTATGATTCTATGTAGAATATTCAGGAAAAATGACTCTGCTCATTTCCTGCTGGCATGGGTACCAATTATGCATGAAGTGGTTGAGGGATATTCTTTCAACTAGGCCAAGATGTTATCAGACAACCTCGCCAAAGAAATCACAAGGTACCAATTGGAAAATTCCAAAGGGAAACCTGCTCCTTTCTACATGTCGGCATACATCATAGATGCCATTTTGTTTATCACTCCTTTCCCTCTTATGAGCTGGAGATGGAACCCAACCAGCGTCGAGCCTATCCATTTCTGTCACTCCAAGTTGTGGGACGACAAAGCCAGATATTTCATCTATGAAATATTTCATTATGTAGTGGTGTCAATTCATATCACCCTATACAGTTTCCCACCTCCCAGATATTCAGACAGAATCATGGATAACTTGGGAAAAATAGCAGACTGGTATATTGAGGAAAACTTTTCCTATATCAGGATTTTTGGGTGCTTGGTTCCCCCCCATGTTCTGCAAAATTTTTAACCAGATCGGTTGGTATGCCAAAAGGTGGCTTATCGTACCATGATAGGGGGAATTAGTAAAGAATTGAAAGCGGCCTAGAAAAAGGTATGTCCAACCTTCCCTTTTCAGGTTGGTATGTTTTCATTGCAAGATTTAAGCCATTCGAAAGTAGAGGTTGCGGCTCTAGAAGACGTCAAGTTAGTTGATATTGAGTTTAAGAGGCATGATCCCCATAATATTGTGGAAGATCACCTGGCTCAACACAATTTAAGGAAGTATGTGCACAAGATTTCCCCTCGGGATGAAGTATTCATGGGAGTCAGGTCATATGAGGAAGTATTGAGTAGAGTCTGAACTCTGTCTCCTGATCAATTAGCCAATTTCGACAATTTTCAGAAGCATAGAAAGAATATTTTTCCAAAGATATTACAAGGGGAGCCAATAACACCTTCATCTACATAGGAAGCTATGCCTCAGGTATTAGAGGCAGGAAGTTCTTACCAACAGAGTACTAAGGAAAATCCAAAGAATGTTGAAGTCTCAATGCAGAGAGTGGAGAATTCATTACCAAACCCACCAAGCACTCAAACAAAAGTTCATCTTGAATATTTTCGAAAAATGGGACAGGATACATCGTTGTCTACACCAAATAAACCGGATATCAACACAACAAAGAAACAACCATCCATAGAGATAGGTATCCATAGTTAAAAGAGAAATGCATCAAAAATATGGTACAACGTTCAAAAGGAAAAGAATGTTGTATTATGGACAGGGTCTAGATGATACAAAATTATTTAGGGAAATGGTAGGCTCATTAGGTTCCTTTTCCATGGCCAATCAATGTTTAGTAGAAAATCTAGTGAATTAGCTGAAATAGAGAAATATGTTGGTAAGGAAGTTGCAAGACTAGATGACTACCATGGAAAGGGATGTCAGAAATAAGATGAACAAAGAGTTTGAACAAGTCATAGCCGATGAAAAACATGAGATCCAACAACTAAAATATAACCTCGATGAGCTCCATCAAAACTCACAGGACAACAGAGAGTTGGTCACTTAACAAGAAGAATTAATAAAGCAACTGCAAGCCAATGTATACTTGGTTGAAGGTACAATAGTAGATATGGCAGCTTTCCAAGATCAAGCACTGGAAGTACATGAGCAGCTGGAATCAACCGAGCAAGTTCCTTTTACAAAAGTGGAAGCCATTCAAAATTGTTACTAGGTGGTAGACCTTTCCCTGAATAACATTTACATTAAAGAAAGGGAAGCCCATGCAAGTCGGGATAAGTTTCAAAAGGCTATCTTTCTAGTACCAAAATATGATGTATCTGCAACTCCTCAACTATCTTTGTCTTAGCAAATCGAGCCAATGTTGTTGCCAATATTGTTGCCCGTATTGACTTTGGGGCCTTGTCCACTCATGTTGGCCATTTAGAGGACCTACAGCTGCTGCGAAATTTTCTAAACAAAAAAATGCCACTTTAACTCAAAAAATGCTAAACTGCATATCAATACATAACAGAAATACAAACAAATACAAAAAAATGCTAAACTGCATCAATACATAACGTGGGAATATAATATGCTCAAGTCATTAACACCCAGAATACCTACAACTAACAATACCATTACACAGCTAAGTTTGCACAGCTTATGACATTACAAAAAGTAAAAACGTAACAATACCATTACACTGCTAAGTTTGCATAGCTTATGACATTACAGAAAGTAAGAACTTAACAATACCATTACACAACTAAGTAAAAATGTAACATGAGTATACCTACACAGCTAAGTAAAAACGTAACATGAGCCACTTGCCTTGGTGTAGGAGATGCCCAACCTTGACAGCTCAATAACACTAGATCCTCTGCTGGCGAGTGCCCTTGAACCATGTGTCCACTATATGATTAGTGGATACATGTTCCATGCAGTCAAGGTTGAGCTCTTTTGGTGTCAGATATTCTGTGATTTCTAAGATGTCCAATAATGGTGGAAAATATGGCCAAAGGAGGTCCACATTTAAAACTGGGTGTAGGCCAAGGAAGGGTGGAGTGTTGAGCTCAAAATAATTGCTACCCATAGCCTTGGTGATAGTGTAAGGCCCATAGAAAAGTGGGTGGAGCTTCCGATGGGGCCCTGTGAGACGCTCCTTTTGCAAATGTAACCAGACTTTGTCACCAACCTGAAACTAGTGCGATACCCTGTGTTGATCATGGCACTTCTTGTACTTAGCATTGGATTTTTGCAAAATCTCTCAGACCTATTGGCGGATGTGTTAAATCCTCTCAATGAATCTGGTGGCTTTATTAGTCTAAGACTAAACATGGGAAGAGTCTGTTTGTGTAGTGGAAAGAGGTAGTGCAACATCAATGGGACTCAAGGATTGGAATCCCCACCCCACCTGAAATGGGCTATGGTCAGTGGAGCTATGGAGAGCCCTATTGTAATTATGTTGAACATAGGGGAGGCTCTCATCCCATGTACATGGATGCTTAGAGTTGTACATGCACAAGATGTGCATAATCATCTGATTCAATACCTCTGTTTGGTCATCTCTTTGGGGGTGGAAAGCATTGGATTTAGTGATCTTGGAGTCCAGCAGTGACTAGAGACTTGACCAAAATGTGCTAAGGAATCTGTTGTCCCAGATGGAGATGATGGTCTGTGGTATCCCAAAATGGACCCACACTTGTTTGAAGAAGCGTTCGGGAGTACTTTCCACTGTGATATCCTTCTTGTAGACTATGAGGATGGCCATCTCCGAAAACCGATCAATGATCACAAATACGCAGTCATTTCCTTACTTGGTGGATTGAAGGCCAGACATGCAATCCATTCAGATGGATTCCCAAGGATTCTCGAGAGTAGGAAAATAGATGTATAAGACTTGCTTTTTGATGGTTGTCTTGGAAATGGAAAAATCAATGAAATATCTAATATACTTGCTGACGTCCTGTCGAAGTTTTTGCCAATAAAAATGTTTTTGAAGAATGGCCACGGTTTTCTCCACGCCGAAATGTCTTGCCATACGAATGTAGTGATGTTACCAAATCATATTTGCATGCTCACTTGTAGGAACACAGAGATGGCCTAGATGGCATATTAGTCTATCCTAAATGTGAAAATTGGTGATAGTCTGTAATGTCCCCCACCTCTTAGAGAGGTAATGATGAGACTCAGTGGCCTGGGCACCTCCACTAGGTCATAGTCTCACACTGAAGGGGGGAAAAATTCAAGAAGTTAAAAGTTATATTTTTAAGTTGACTTAAGAAAGAAAAGGAAAGGAGTAAAAGATAACTCAACAGAAGAATAGAATATTAACCCTGGGAGTTAACCTAACTCAATAGAGAATTAGAAGAAAAAGTATAAGTAAGAGGCTGGGGTGCACCTATTACGATTACTCATTCTGGTTTTGGATTAGCATTTGATATTTCTCTTGAGCATTCAGTTTGGGGGTTTTGTTGTACAAACCCTTGGGAGAAACTCAATGGTGAAATATCCACTCACCTTGTTCCACAGCTTGGTCTCGGGGATGAAAGACTCCTCCACACCATTCTAGTCTCAGGGCCAGTTTATCGAGGGAGGTTCAATCCAGCTTATCTTGAGGGCCTAGGGCCATTCTGATAGTTGGGTTTTGTTTGCAGAGGCAGGACCATCAGTTTGATGGATTTTCTGGAGGGTTATCATCATTCTACATTTGTCTATAGATTGGGACATCTTGGAGCCATAGGGGACATCCTGTAATTCAGTAAAACTCAGATCTAGGGAGATCTGCTTGAGATCTGAGTCTGAAACTTCTCCCAGGGGATTCTCATAGCCCAATCTATATTCTTGGAGAGTTTCAGAGCATTTGGAGGCCTCCTTCATTAGGGTCGAACCAACTAGTGTTTCAGTCATCTAGTGGGGCACCCCATTCAGTGGGAAATTCAGATCTACGGAGATTGAGAGGGAGCTTGGAGATTCAGGTACCTGGGTTATTATTACCATCGACCGATCTATATTCTTGGAGAGTTTCAGAGAATTTGG
>ML784066.1:477901-488560 GCA_009831015.1 Picea engelmannii | reverse complement strand
ATCATTGAGCTAGAAGCAGGGGCTAAGCCTGTTATCACCACACCCTATAGACATCCCAAGAAGTATAAAGATGAGATAGAGAAGGCCATCAAGGAGCTTCTAGACATGGGACACATCAGACCAAGTTCAAGTCCATTTGCTTCTTCAGTAGTCTTAGTGAAGAAGAAGGATGGAATGATGAGAATGTGCATTGACTTCCGAGCTTTGAATAAAAAGACGATCAAAAACAGGTACCCCATACCCAGGATTGATGAGTTGCTGGATGAGCTGCATGGAGCTATATATTTCACAAAAATTTATCTTCGCTCGGGCTACCATCAAATCAAGATGAGGGAGGAGGACATCTCAAAAACAACCTTTAGGTGTCACTATGGCCATTACGAGTTTTTGGTGATTCCCTTTGGGCTAACCAATGCCCCAGCCACATTTCAATCTTGCATGAACCATGTGTTCAACAAACAGCTGAGGAAACACTTGTTGGTATTCTTTGATGACTTGCTCATTTACAGCAAGACCTGGGAGGAACACCTTCAACATGTGGACGAAATCCTTTCAATCATGGAAGAACAATCACTATATGCCAAGGAATCCAAGTGTGAGTTTGGACTGACAAAAGTTCTTTACTTGGGAAACATCATAGGGGAAAAAGGGGTACAGGTACACCAGGAGAAAATAACAGCCATTAGGGAATGGCGTACTCAAAAAAAACTCACAGAACTGAGGGGATTCCTGGGCCTATGCACATACTATAGGAAATTTGTCAAAGGGTTTTCTCAACTGTGCGCACCCTTGACTGACCTGACCAAAAAGGGGTCCTTCAAATGGAATGATGAGGCCCAAGTCACGATGGATAAAATGAAAGAGGTCATGAGCACCTGCCCAGTTCTAGCTCTTCCCGATTTCAGCATACCCTTCACTTTGGAGTGTGATGCCTCAGGGGAGGGTATAAGGGCCGTGTTGATGCAGAACAGGCACCCCCTTGCCTATGAAAGCTGAAAACTCAAGGGTCCTGAACTACTTTACAACATTTATGACAAAGAAATGCTAGCTATCATGCATGCACTAGCCAAATTCAGGAAATATTTGGTAGGTGCAAGGTTTATGGTCAAATCAGACCATAATAGTCTTAAATATCTATTGGAGCAGAAGGATTTGAATGAAAGACAACAAAAATGGGTAGGCAAAATACAAGCCTATGACTTTGACATTGAATTCGTCAAAGGAAAGAACAACACAGTGGCCGATGCATTATCTAGAAGGCCATCCATTTTTGCCATGTCTGGTATGTCAGTCGACTGGAAGGAACATTTGATAGTGGAATATGCAAAGGATCAATTCGCTTGTCAATTGTTGGATGGGAAAATACAGGATGACAACTTCAAGGTCATAGATGACCTCATCTATTACAAAGGTCAGATCTTTTTAGTTTCTGGATCAGCTCTCAAAGATAAGATCTTGCATGCATGTCATAACTCACCAGTAGCAGGGCATCAGGGAATCAATAAGACATACAGGCAGGTGAGAGAAAGGTTTGCATGGAAAGGCCTCAAGGAATATGTGATGAATCATGTCAAAGAATGCACTACATGCCAAGAAAACATGGATGAGCACACGCACCCTGCAGGACTGTTGCAGCCCTTACCTATTCCAGAGCACAGGTGGGAAATTATATCCATGGATTTCATCACCAGGTTACCTAGAGCACAGGGGAAAGATTGCATTTTCGTGGTGGTAGACAGGTTGACGAAGTTTGCACACTTTTTTCCCATAGCCACAGACTTCAGTGCAACACAGGTGGCCAAATTATTTTTCATAGAGGTGTTCAGACTACACGGCCTACCCAAAACCATCATCAGTGACAGGGACAACAGATTCATGAGTACGTTTTGGCAGGACTTGTTTAGATTAGTGGGTACGACATTGACTCCTAGTACTAGCTATCACCCTCATACAGATGGTCAGACTGAGATAATCAACAAATGGGTGGAATGTTACCTCAGAAACTACGTAGCAGGACAACAGAAAGCATGGGTCAGATGGTTACATTTGGGAGAATGTTACTACAACACCACCCAACATATGTCCATTGGCATGTCACCCTTCAAAGATTTATATAGCTATGATCCTTTATCATTTGTGAAGATTGCATTTGGTGACAGTAGGGCTCCGATGGTACAGGATTGGATACAGCAGAGCCAAGACATTCTCAGGGAATTGAAGGATCATTTACAAAGGGCACAAAACCAGCAAAAGGTCCAAGTAGAAAAGCATAGAGTTGATCATACATTTGAAGTTGGTGATTTAGTCTATTTGATGTTGCAACCATACAGGCAGGCCTCCATTAAAAGAAGCAGAGCGGAGAAACTGCAGCCACATTTATTTGGACCTTATAGAGTCAGCAGGAGGATAGGGACAGTAGCTTATGAGCTACAGCTTCCACAGGGTAATTCACAATGTCTTCCATATCTCATGCCTTAAGAAATCCCTCGGTCAACATGTCAGGCCTATTGAGGCATTACCTCCCATGGATGAGGAGGGACAACTTGTTTTGATTCTAGAGGAGGTGTTAGAAGTCCGAGAGAAGAGGCTATGAAACCGAAGCATCAAGGAGTATATGATCAGGTGGAAGGATTTAACCATTGAGGATGCCACTTGGGAGCAGGAGCATGTGGTTAGAGAAGCAGGTTTGGAATTTCTTAAGGACAAGCAATTTCAAGAAGGGGAGACTGTAATGTCCCCCACCTCTTAGAGAGGTAATGATGAGACTCAGTGGCCTGGGCACCCCCACTAGGTCATAGTCTCACACTGAAGGGGGGAAAAAGTCAAGAAGTTAAAAGTTATATTTTTAAGTTGACTTAAGAAAGGAAAAGGAAAGGAGTAAAAGATAACTCAATAGAAGAATAGAAGATTAAACCTGGGAGTTAACCTAACTCAACAAATAATTAGAAGAAAAAGTATAAGTAAGAGGCTAGGGTGCACCTATTATGATTACTCATTCTGTTTTTGGATTAGCATTTGCTATTTCTCTTGAGCATTCAGTTTGGGGGTTTTGCTGTACAAACCCTTGGGACAAACTCAGTGGTCAAATATCCACTCACCTTGTTCCACATCTTGGTCTCGGGGATGAAAGACTCCTCCACACCATTATAGTCTCATGGCCAGTTTATCGAGGGAGGTTCGATCCAGCTTATCCTGAGGGCCTAGGGCCACTCCAATAGTTAGGTTTTGTTTGCAGGGGCAGGACCATTAGATTGAGGGATTTTCTAGAGGGTTATCATCATTCTACATTTGTCTGCAGATTGGGACGTCTTGGAGCCATAGGGGACGTCTTGTAATTCAGTAAAACTCAGATCTAGGGAGATCTTCTTGAGATATGAGTCCAAAAATTCTCCCACGGGATTCTCATAGCCCGATCTATATTCTTGGAGAGTTTTAGAGCATTTGGAGGCCTCCTTCATTAGGGCCAAACCAGATAGGGTTTCAATCATCTAGTGGGGCACCCCATTCAGTGGGAAATTCAGATCTACGGAGATTAAGAGGGATCTTGGAGATTCAGACACCTGGGTTATTCTTACCATCGCTCGATCTATATTCTTGGAGAGTTTTAGAGCATTTGGAGGCCACCTTCATCAGGGCTGAACCAGCTAGGGTTTCAGTCATCCAGTGGGGCACCCCATTCAGTGGGAAATTCAGATCTACAGAGATTGAGAGGGATCTTGGAGATTCAGGCACCTGGGTTATTCCTACCATCACCCGATCTATCAATTGGCATATTTCTTAGGGTGATTGGACACTTTTGGCAGYAGGGTCGAGTTATTGAGGGTTTCAGCCTTCTATTGGAGCGTGGCATTCTTCAGCTGGAGAGTTTGGCATTCAGATCTGCTTGTATTGATCTTAATTTCTTATTCATCCTTTGGAGGCATTATTTTGTATTAGCGGGAGCATTTTGTAGTAGCTCATATCTATTGCTTGTACGACCATCTGATGTTTATGCCAGATCGACCATCTATTGTATTGATCTTACATTGTTCATAATAAAAAGGTCAGATCTTTGCTTGTGCTTCTACATCTTGAATATATTGTGATCTCCATGTGTTGATGAATCTTGTATGCACTTAATAACTCAATAAATTAGTAGTAGTTAGTGATTCCAAGAAAGAATTTGGCTTGGGATCATTACATAGTCGCACTTGTACCCAAGATCTGATAGGTGGTGGCCAAGTTTGGATCTTGATAATAAAGTTGGGGCCACTTAGATGCCTCATGTCCACAGGAATGGAGCATAGTGGTGAGTGCAGCCATGATAGGTCGACTGATGAAATCAGCGACACGATTTAAGATCCATATCTTGTACTCGATGTTCAGATGGAACTGCTGCAGGTAGGTGGACCACTTATGATGGAGGTCGTTTTGCAATTTCCCCTGTGTCTGTATGAATTGCAAAGGCTTGTGATCAGTGTGGATGATTGTATCCTTTCGCAGAATGTAATGTTTCCATTGATGACAAGCGTGTACAATGGAATGCATTTCCTTGTCATAGGTGGAGTATTTCTGGACAACATCTAAGAGTGTCTCACTATGATATGCCACCAGATGATTGTGTTAAGTGAGAATTGCACCTACAACATATTCATATGCATCAGTCTCAATCTTGAATGGTTGTTGCGGATTGAGAAAGGAGAGTACTGGAGCTGATCACAAGTGATGCTTTAGATCATTGAATTCTCATTGTTGTTCCTTCCCCCTCACGAAATTTTCCCTGCCACCTCCCTTGGTCACCTGTTTGAGGGCCCATGCAATATGGGAGAATCCCAACATGAACCATTGGTAGAAGTTGGCTAGTCCCAAGAAGATTTGAAGCTCAGTTAGTGTGGTCGAGGCTGGCTAGTCACGGATGACTTGGATATTAGCTGGATCAACATGTACCCCATGCTCATCAACAATGTAGCCCAAGTATTGGACCCTGTTCATGCCAAAAGATCATTTTTCTAGGTTGGCATATAGCTTGTGTTGTTACAGAGTGCTTAGAACCTGTTGAACATGCTGCATGTGCTCCTCCCAAGTTCTATTGAAGATGACGATGTCATCCAAATATACCACCACAAAAGAGTTAGTGAAGGGTCTCAATACATCATCCATCAACCTCATGAAAGTGGTTGGTGCATTTGTTAAGCCAAAGGGCATGACCTGCCATTCGAAGATACCTTCTTTAGATTTGAAGGTTGTCTTCCATACATTGGTTGGTTCGTTGGGAACCTGGTGGTAGCCAGACTTGAGGTCAATCTTGCTGAAGAACTTTTTCCCCTTGAGTTGGTCAAGAAGGTCATCAATCCTGGGAATTGGGTATCGGTTCTTGACTGTGATTTTGGTTAAGGATATGTAATCAATGCAGAGTCACCAAGTCCCATCCTTCTTCTGGACCAGTACAATCAGGATTTTGCAAGGGGAGGAACTAGGTCTGATGTGCCCCTTTTGAATAAGATCTTGGATATGACACCTGATTTCATCATTTTCCACCAACGAGCAATGATATATTGGTCCATTAGGTAGAGGTGAACTAGAGGTCAGATAAATTGGATGCTTGACTTAGCAGTGCATCGGTACCCCGGTTGGTGAGGAGAAGATGTCTCTATATTCTTTCAGAATCGTTTCCACTTGCTTCTACTGCAAAGAGAGGCTTTGTGTAGAGGCAACAGATGTGGTGATGACCTTCTACTTACTGTGAGCACGGATCACAAAGAAGACAAACTTATTGATATATGAAATGAACTTACTGCATTGCTTAGCAAAGATTAAATAAATAGCGGTAGGCGACGATACCTTTGGTATACTGTACAATTTTCTACCCAAAGTAATAATAACACTGGGGGGTCTAGAATCATACGCAACATGACGCTTCCACAAATATGGTTTTCCTAAAATAGCATCACAAAATTCAAGGGGATAAATATCACACAATACCCCATCTCTGAAAGGCTTGATGCCGTAGGGTAGACGACACAGTTGGCTAACACAAAGATCTCTTCCTTGGCAAAGCCAACCAAAAGTGTAGGGTTGTGGGTGTAGTGTCATTGGAAAGTCTAGCTTCTTGATGACCTCTGTTGAAATCAGGTTCTTTTGACTACCTCTATCAACAATGAAATGAAGCGGATCCCCCTTTACCCACATTTGTGAGTGAAAGAGGCATTCCCCTTTCTCAGTTTCTTCTGGTTATCTTGGTCGGACTTTGGTGGTAGTGACAGTGGCACTGGGTTTAGCATTGATAATATGCTTCCCTCCTTCATGATTTGATTTAGAATCAAAATTGGCCTCTGGCTCGGAAGCCTTCATCTCGAACACAAGTGACTTCTTGGAGTGACATTGTTCAGTGTTGTGCTAAGAGATTTTATGGTAATCACACCATTTTCCTGTGCTCTTCTTCATATTTTCATTGCCCTTCTTTTGTTGTGGATTGGATTGGTTGTCCTGAGAGTGGCCTTCTTTTCTCTGTCTCTTGTTGTGTGGGTTGGGGATGCCTTTTCCCTTCTTCAGATGTGGGGAGTGTTGGAACATATATATATTTCTAAACTTTTGGACTTTAAATAAATTTCATTCCTGGTTAAATAAGAATAAGACACACATGATATATGTCATTGATGATGTATTCCATATAATCGAAAGATCCTAAATCTCTTCGTATTTGTGGAGCTGCCAAATGGTTAAAGAGATAAGTCACTAGAGTCTTCTTCGAAGCTTCACGCTTCAGGTGTTTCAACAAGTCATAACTTTAAAAATCCCAAAACCCGAATATATCCGTTATCACTTTTTCACCAACATTTGAAAGACATGTTTCATGGTAAACATGTACATTTTAAATCTTCCCTGAGTCAACACGTGGCACCTTTCTCTGAGATTTTAATCTAAAGATTCACATGATTCTAATTAACACTTAGCACCTCCTAGCCTTGACATGTCATATAAAATGTTGTCATCTTCGACACATCACTATGGGTAATAGCCTTTCGAGAATATAATAAGGAACTAACTTTCAATCCACGACGTGGTAAAATCCTGAAATATCAAATCTTAATTAATTAAGTTAATCTTGATTAAAGATGGTTAATAACTTAGTACTTTGTAATTCGTATGTTCAGACGTTTATCATCCCTCACATCTTGAAATATTTGAAGTCCAAACTTCCAAAACATTTTAAAATTAAAAGGGGTTAATTAAAACTAAAAATGATTATCTGATAATTAATCGTTTCGCGGTTTTGGGTTTCGGGGATTCTATCTCGAGTTACTCATTAAAATCTCGAAGCCTGAATACCCAAAAACATTTAAAGTTAAACATGATTAATTAATATCTTAAACAATATTATCTCATAATTAATTTCTCACAAGTTCTCAATTCGGGAATTTTCAAACCTATTTCATCCAAGTTCCTGATCATGAACCACCAATATTTATGGCATTAATCCTGAATCAATGTCAATGATTTCAATATAGATTGCAAATCACTACCTAGATTTCCTCATTAAGGTAAATTAATTTTTCATCAGTAAAGGTACTAGTAAATCAATATTCTTAAGGTGAATAATAATATTGGATTTTGAATTATATTTTCATCCTCACAAAATAACATGTTTTAAGCTAGCTGCATAAGCTCACACATTCTCTTGTAGCTGGTAACATAGTTCCTATTTCATTAATATCATGGAACCACGAAAAATGGATAAAGAAGATGGTGAGAGCATAAATTCAAACACATATGTTCTCTCAGAAACTTCACCAAGATCCATAGATACCGTGAAATACTGGACACATGTGTTTGATATTATACAACACGCATTGATAATTTTCCTAGAGGATTCAGGCGATAAAGTAACCGAAACCCATGTGACTAAACTCAAGGATATAACTGAGTCAGATATACACAAGATGGTTGTGCAGCTGAGGCTCATGTTGTATAACAACATGATAGGTTGGGCCCTGGAGAACATCGACATTTCAACTAGGAGCATTTGCAATTCACAGAAGGTTGTTGTTGGGTCTTTTCGACTGGAGCATATACAAGTAATGTATAAATTATCCTCCATTATTAAATATAGTTACAATGCTGAATTCATAATGGAGTTTGACCAACAGAAGTGAACACAGTATGGGAAAAAATACCCTGATTTAATCAAGAACTGGTGGGGACATCCTGAGAAATTCGGAGCCGACACTCACATCATATATGTCATAGCATCGTTAGATGCCCATATGATCTATGTGGCTGTGATTCTATGTAGGATATTCAGGAAAAAGGAATCCTCTCATTTTCTGTTGGCATGGGTACCAATTATCCATGAAGTGGTTGAGGGATATTCTTTCAACTAGGCCAAGATGTTATCAGGCAACCTGGCCAAAGAAATCACAGGGTATCAATTGGAAAATTGCAAAGGGAAACTTGCTCCTTTCTACATGTTGGCATAAATCATGGATGCCCTTTTGTTTATCACTCCTTTCCCTCTGATGAGCTGGAGATGGAACCCAACCAGCGCTGAGTCTATCCATTTCTATCACTCCAAGTTGTGGGACGACAAAGCCAGATATTTCTTTTATGAAATCTGTCATTATGCAGTGGTGTTGATTCATATCACTCTATACGGTTTCCCACCTCCCAGAATTTCAGACAGAATCATGGATAATCTAGGAAAAATAGCAGACTGGTATATTGAGGAAACATTTTCCTATATCAGGGTTTTAGGGTGCTTGGTTCCCCTCCATGCTCTCCCAAAATTTTAACTAGATCAGTTTGTATGCCAAGAGGTGTCTTATCATACCATGATAGGGGGCATTAGTAAAGAAGTGAAAGTGGCCCAGAAAAAGGTATGGCCAACCTTTCCTCTTCAGGTTGGTATGCTTTCGCTGCAAGATTTCATCCATTTGAAAGTAGAGGTTGCGACTCTAGAAGACGTCAAGTTAGTTTATATTGAGTTTAAGAGGCATGATCCCCATAAGATTGTGGAATCTCACCTGGCTCAAAAAAATTTAAGGAAGTATGTGCACGAGATTTCCTCTCAAGATGAAGTATTCATGGGAGTCAAGTCATATGAGGAAGTATTGAGTAGAGTCTGAACTCTGTCTCCCGATCAATTAGCCAATTTCAACAATTTTTAGAAGCATAGAAAGAATAGTTTTCCAAAGGTATTACAAGGGGAGCCAATAACACCTTCATCTACATAGGAAGTTATGTCTATAGTATTAGAGGAAGGAATTTCTGACCAATAGAGTACTGAGGAAAATCCGAAGAATGTCGAAGTCTCAATGTAGGGAGTGGATACTTCATTACCAAATCCACCAAGCACTCAAACAACAGATCATCTTGAAGATTTTCAAAAAAAGGGACAAGATACATCGTTGTCTACACCACATAAACCAGATACCAACATAACAAAGAAACAACCATCCATAGAGATAGGTAGCCCCATTATATCATTAACACCTTTACAGTCAATTCAAGGAAATCCCAATGACCAAGTCATATTTATAAAAGACCTTACTCCGATTTGAGCCAAAGAAACCTCCTTCGTACATCTTTTTTATTAAGAAGAGAAGGGTCGTAGTTAAAAGAGAAACACATCAAAAATATGGTATAACAGTCAAAAGGAAAATAATGTTGTATGATGGACAGGGTCTATATGATACAAAATTCTCTAGGGAAATGGCAGGCTCATTAGGTGCCTTTTCCATGGCCAATCAATGTTTAGTAGAAAATCTAGCAAATTAGCTGAAACAGAGAAATCTCTTGGTAAGGCAGTTGCAAGACTAGATGACGACCATGGAAAGGGACGTCAGAAATAAGATGAACAAATAGTTTGAACAAGTCATAGCCGATGATAGACATCAGATCCAACAACTTATATCTAACCTTGATGAGCTCCATCAAAACTCATAGGACAACAGAGGGTTGGTCACTCAACAAGAAGAATTAATCAAGTTTTAAGCCCTAATATTGGCTCATTACCCCTTAATTGGGGCATATTAGATTAGTAATGCTATTTTATTTATGTCACCTTTAGGCCATTAGTTGTAATTTAGTTTAGTAATGTTATTTTATTTATGTCGGCTTTAGGCCATTAATTGTAATTATACCTCCTAGTCTCCTATATATACCAAGGAGACATTTTCATTTTGAATCATCTTGGACTTGAACATTTAAGTGGGGTAAAAGGAGGTTGCCCCCTCAAAGAGGCTTATTATCTGAAATTATCTCTTTTTCAAGGCGTTGAGTACTTTTCCTAAGTTTTTCTATGCTATATTGATGTTTGGTTCTTAACATATGGTATCAGAGCTCAAGGTCAGAAGAAAAACAAAAATGGGTAACCAAGATATTGGGCTATGATTTTGAAATCGTCTATAAAAAGGGGAAGCAAAATGTTGTGGCAGATGCACTCTCAAGAAAGGATGAAGATGCTGAGGCCTTTCTTTGTGCTATCTCGATCATCCAACCTGATTGGATAATAGAAGCAAGGGATGAATGGAAAAATGACGAAAAAGTGTGGACTCTCATTCAAAGGTTGCAACGGGATTCCAATGCATCAGATACATTTACATGGAAAAATGATTCACTATGGTACAAAGATCGCTTATATTTATGTAAGAACTCCCAACTCAAACAAAAGGTACTATTGGA
>ML784066.1:448057-460597 GCA_009831015.1 Picea engelmannii | reverse complement strand
AAGCACTAGATGGATATGGGATGAGAATAGAATGGTGTGGAGGAGTCTTTCATCCCCGAGACCAAGCTGCGGAACAAGGTGAGTGGATATTTCACCACTGAGTTGCTCACAAGGGTTTGTACAGCAAACCCTCAAACTGAATGCTCAAGAGCAATAGCAAATGATAATCCAAAACCAGAATGAGTAATAGGTGCACCCTAGCCTCTTACTTATACTTTTCCTTCTAATTCTCTGTTGAGTTAGGTTAACTCCCAGGGTTAATCTTCTATTCTTCTGTTGAGTTATCTTTTACTCCTTTCCTTTTCCTTTCTTAAGTCAACTTAAAAATATAACTTTTAACTTCTTGACTTTCCCCCCCCCTTCAATGTGAGAATATGACCTAGTGGGGGTGCCCAGGCCACTGAGTCTCCTCATTACCTCTCTAAGAGGTGGGGGACATTACAGTCGCTGAAGGTGGTGCTGGAGGAGGTGGTGGTGGAGGGGGAGGTAGTCAAGGAAAACCTCCACCCACTAAGATCTTTTCAAAATTAGCGGCCAAATACGTTCCCTTGGTCCTCACCCCCACCCTTCATGATTTACCTAAAAATTATATGAAGAACTTACCAAAATTTACAGGAGAAGGATATTTAACTGCCACAGAGCATATCACCTTTTTTGATCAATTTTCTTATATATTAGGGATTGAGCATGAAGATATTTATTCCAGGATTTTATTTCAAACGTTCTAAGGGAAAGTAAGAATTTGGTTTCAAGGACTCCCAGTAGGATCACTTCGGTCCTACGATGATTTAGAAAATGATTTTTTAAGATAGTGGAGAGAAATGAGAGACCATATTTACTGTAGTGTCCAACTAAAAGAACCTAGAATTAATTAATTTAAACATAACATTGATATTTATAACTTCTTTTACGGTTCTCTATATTCATAAATATAACACCAACAAATAAAAGTTTACAGTTTATGGATCAGCAAAGTTCCAAATGGCAGCATGATATAAATGATATATTGAATAATGTACACTGCATAAATAACATATTGAATCAACATACGATAATGAACATGCCATAATAACAAACAAAATACCTGTCAAGTGATTTGTTTGCCGACTTTGTTGTCCAAGATGAAGTTGAAACTGTGCCAAAGCTACTCTGCCAAACTCTACCCAAAATTGAATCTTTCATCCTAGCCAGCTAGGAACAAAGCCTATTCAGCTCCCTAGCTCCATGATTCCATAAGGATTCCTGGCCCCTGAGCCCAAAACTCCCAGCAACAAATGCTCCTCTATAACACTCCACAAAACTCCTCAAGCCAAAAACTAGAAATACAGTTTTCCCCTTCCTCCCTTCGAAAAATGCTCCAATACAATCTCCTCCAATCTAAAAATTCTCTCTGCCCCCAAAAATCCCCCAAAGTGCCCTCTCGAATGTCTTTGCCCCCTCATATTCCCCCATCCATTTACCACCTCTCCATTCAATGCCAACCACCTTATCCCTCCATTTAATGCTAACCCTCCTTCAATACGTTAATTTTTCTTTTAATAAAATAAAATTTATTAAACTTAAATTTGTTACCCAAACATTTAATGAGTTAATTAATTAATTAATCAATTAATTAATATACATTAAAAAAAAATAGTATTAATAAATAATAATTAATTAATTAATATACATTAGGACAATTAATTAAACTTAATAAACCTTAAACAATTATTTAACTTTGACAATTAGTTATTTAACTAGGGTTGTTACATTTACTACTTGACTGAATTCGAGGCATTGAGAAAGAAGAACTCTGAGTCGGTTCTAGAATTTACTCAGAGATTTAACAAACTTTATCATAAGATTCCAGCAGAATTTAAACCCTCTCAACCTGTAGCGAAGGTGACTTTCGTAGGGGATTTTGAACCCGAATTCACATTTCTTTTAAGAGAAAGAAGATAGGCTACCCTCACAGGGACGCAATACGACGCTATAGAAATTGAATCAAACATGATGGCATCTAGTAAACTAAAAGCCAAGGTTGAGACAGGAAATAAAGAACCTAAACGATTCAGGGAACAAGTAGGGCCCTCTGGATCTGGGAGGTCTACGGAAGAAAAAAAGGATGACATGGCTAATATAATCAAATATTTGTCAAACAAAATTTCTAGAATGGAACTAGACCAAGCCAAACCTGATCCATTTGCTTGAAAATATTTCAGGAGAGATCGTAACCCCAAGACCTAGCAAAGACAAGTAAAAAATGAAGATGAAAAAATACAAGGTCCTTTTAAAATGAAAAAATTTATAGGAGATGATATGCATAATTATGAGGGGCTAGAAGAGGATATAAAAAACCTTAGTGACAAAGAGCAATAAACTCATCTAACTAAACAGGATTATGAAAGATCTCTAGACCAAGAGCCCATGTTTAGTAATGAGGAAAGTATAGATAACCTAGGAGAGTCTGCATATCAAGGAATCATTGAATCCATTATGGAAGAACTTCAAAAAAAGTATAATTTAAGGCCCAGAGAAAAAAATACTACAAGTGTTCCATAAAAAAAGATTCTATTAAGAAACAAAGAGAATGAGGCGGTGGTTACTAAACCACTAGTTGAAAAATAGGCTGCCCAAAATAAAATTCTTGAAACCCTAGAAACACATGTAAATGTGTTGAACTTGCACAAAATAGATCTAGATAAACAATAATACACACATTTGCAGAGAGAATTGGAGAAATAAGAAGAAGGAGAGAAAGAATGGAATAATTATCATTAACCGTTATGAATAATGAATAATTTACACATGATATACTCTATATATCTCAATGAGTTCAACTTGAGGTGAACCAATGCACCATAGTGGTGGTATAGAGTGATCTGGACACACACCAGTAGTTACGGGAGTGAACTGCCACCTATTCTAGTCTCTCAGGCAGTTATGGGAGTGAACTGCCACCTAGTTGAGTTAACTAGTCAACTAGTCTTCAGTTAAATGACTGAACATAGAGTAGTGAGGAGTTAACTCAGGGAATCAAGGCTAATGCACCACTCTGGTGATGATACCAAGGCAAGGTTGAATTAGGATGGTGATGATCCCAATGTTGCATGGTGATGATCTCAATGCAACATCTAAACTCAACTAGTCAAACTGAAGTGTCAACTGAAAGAGAATATTCTCTAGGTGGAATATTCTCCCCTAAAATATAGGAGACTAGATAATGACTAATTATGAATAATAAACAAGGAATAAAATTAGGAAAACTAAATCCTAGGTGTGTGTGAAGTAACTCCAACACCCCCCCTGAACATCACTATGGTGAAAATAAATATTGGTTCCCAGCCACGAGGCCATGTTAGGCATCCAAGTACAAAAGATACATTGAAAATAAAGTGAGGAAAGAGGGAAAACCTCATGGGAACCCNCCCCCCCCCCCCCCCCTCAAGGTACAATGTATGTAAAAATAAGAACTACAATTGCTAGGCAATTGTGTCCTTCACTCCAAGATGACCTCCCAGAGAATGGAATTTATGCTCAGTGAAGGTCTTGGTGAAAATGTTTACCGTTTGTTTTGCTGAAGGACATAACTACAAGTTGATGATCCCCTCATGTACTAAGTCCCATATGTAGTGCATGTGGAGGTCGATGTGCTTCGTCCGCTGCCTCTAAACTAGATCTCTATAGAAATTCAGCATGCTCTGGTTGTCACATGAGATGATGATCGCCCGATCAAACTGAATGCCCAACTCAGTGAGAAAATGTTGTAGCCACATAGCCTAAATGGTTATGTTAACTACCCCTCTATAATCTACCTCATCTGATAATAGAGCAATGACAGCTTGCTTCTTGCTCCACCAACAGATAGGCCCGGAACCAAGACTAAGTGAGTAACCAGATGTGGACTTGCGATCAATGTTATCACCAGCCCAGTCGAAATCAGTAAACCCAATGAGATCTAATGTAGAGTCTGTTGCATAATGAATCCCAAAGGTGATGGTGCCATGTACATATCGAAGGATACACTTTGCATCTTTCTAATATAGCTCATGCGGCTCCTGCATGAACCTGGAAACTGTGCCAACTACATATGAGAGGTCTGGTCCAGAGTGTGTGAGATACAACAAGCTCCCCACTAACTGTCTGTATAGTGTGTTGTCAACTAGTGGAGTCTCCCCTCCATCCTCAAGTTTGACTCCTAATAGGAAAGGAGTCAGAGCAAACTTGCAGTCTATCATGTGAAATCTCTTAAGGAGATCTTGTGCATACTTGGCCTGAGACAATTTGATGCCTGATGCATCCTGACTGATCTCAAGTCCAAGGGAAAAGTGTAGCAGACCCATGTCCATCATCAAAAACCTTTCATTTAGAATCCTCTTGACTGCAACAATCACTGAAGTCAAGCAACCGGTGATCAACAAATAATCAACATATAGAACTAAAAGTAGAAGTGAATCAACCGTCATGAGCATGTATACATTCAGGTCTGATTTACAATGTACAAAGTTTTGTGACAACAAGTAGGATTCCTTCTTGGCATACCATGCCCTCGAAGCCAGCTTGAGGCCATAAAGTGACTTCTTCAGTCGACAGACCAAATATGAGTCCTGCATAAATCCCTGGGGCTTCTCCATGTAGATATCCTTAGAGAGATCACCCTGAAGAAATTCATTCTTCACATCCATATGATAGAATTCCCATCCCTTGGTTGCCACAATGGAAAGGGACAATCAAATGGAATCCATATTCACTACTGGAGTGAAATTCTCATCATAATCAATACCATGAACCTGCTGAAAGCCTTTGGCGACAAGCCTGGCTTTGTATCTCCTGATCTCTCCATCCGCTATGCTCTTGGTCCTATAGACCCATCTACATCTGATAAGTTTCCTCCCAGCATAAAGGCCAACAAGATCCCAAGTCTGTTTCTCAAGGAGGGAGTTGTACTCCTCCTACATGGAATATTCACAAAAGGGATTTCCAGTAGCCTCTCCATAAGACTGTGGATCTGAAGACTAAACCAAGAAAGGATGTCTGGAAGGCAATGGTTCAGTGAAAATTAGTGCAACAGGAGGCTCCTTGAAATCATATTGAGTCCTCCTAGTATCGGTTGGATCACCTACGAGATCCCCTGCATATTGAAGAGTAGATTGTGCCCACTTGGGCCTCTACTCTGGCTCGACAACTACATCTGGATGCTTTGACTCTGCATATGAATGTACTGACTTTGAAAATGACTCTAAATCCTCTGATTCCTTTGAATCAAAACTCTCATCTGAAGAAGATTCGACATGTGCATGCTCATCATCTCAGATAGGTGGAATAGTGAAGGTGTCTACATGCAGTTGTTGAGGTACATGCGAGACACTTTCTTTGAATTGGACACTATGCTCAATGATGAGCCAGTCTGAGGAAAGATCAATAAACTGATATCCCTTCACATTGTTAGGGTATCCAACAAAAATGAACTCAGTTCTCTGTGGATCAAGTGCCTTCCTCTTTTCAGAGTGAATCTGGGCCCATGCACGTGAACCAAAAATGAGAAAGTGGGCCACTTACGGTTTGAGGCCACTCCAAGCCTCGTAGGGGGTCTTATCCTTGACAGATCTATGAGGAGATCTGTTTTGGATGTATGTTGAAAAATTAAGTGCTTCATCCCATAGTCTCTGTGGTAGTGACTTTGCATGCAACATTCAAGATGCCATCTCCTTTAGAGATCAGTTTTTTCGCTCAACAACTCCATTTTTCTGTGGAGTAGGGAACTGAATGTTGCAACTGAATCCCTGCCTCATGGAAAAGATTATGGATCTCATGATTTTCATACTCTCCCTCGTTATCAACTCAGAGGACTTTGATCTTCTTTCTGGACTGTGTCTCAACCAAGGCTTTGAAATCCTTGAGGTGTTGAATGTAATGGCCATGAACATATATCTAACATTGTTATCTTCACGAGCAATTATTTCTTAACAGCATAATACAATATCTATTCAACATATATTGATCTTCATACCAGCAACTTAAACAATTTAGATTCATCAAATAATAAATAATTCATAGCAGAATAAATAAATGCATAATTCAACAGGGTACCTGATTCTGATGCTATTTTCGTTGCCAGCTGCTGCTGCTCTCCTGCTCCCTGCTACTCAACCCAGTCCTGTTGCAACACACACAAAAATTGCCCAAAACCATTGTCCACCCTGCCAACTAGGAAAACGACCTAGCTCCAGGATATCTACGGATATCCTGGCCCTCCGAGCCCAAAACCTCTAGCAACCCCATTCACTGTGTCAATCCCAAACACAAATCTCTCCCTAGTCCAAAACTCAGAGTTCTCTCCCAAAATCCTCCTCCACCCCTCTCGAATGAATCCTCCAAAATCCTTCTCCACTTCCCTTATGCCTCCTTCACCGCCCTTCAATTTACTTCCCCCACCAACTACCTTATCCATTCACTTATTACTTATTAATTGTCTTATCCTTTATGTAAATGCTTCCCTTTTACGTATTGGTTACGTTATCCCCCCATGGGATACGTAACCCCATTAACATTATATTTTATTTTCCCCCCTTTGTTTAACACTTAATTAATCAATTAATTAATTACTAAACAAATTAATCATTAACCAATAATTTAATACTTAATCAATTAATGACTCACTTAATAATTAATCATTCATTAACCCTCATGTACACTATTTAATAATATCCAGTTAGAAATATTATTATTGATATAATACAATTTAGATAATCTTTAGGATTATTATTAAATTAACCATCTTGATAGTTAAGGGTCATTACATTGAAAGACCTTAGATTTTTACCTGAGAAAGTAGATCCAAGTAAAACGTGAGAAATCATAAAAAAAAATGAGAACAAACCTTTCTTTGTTGATGGATGGATGTAGAAAAGGACCCATAAGGTCATTGTGGATCATATCTAAAGGTGTGGAAGCTCACTGAGACTTTCCTTTTTCAAATTTCTCTTGAGGGTGTTTCCCGAGAACACATCCCTTGCATACTCCCTTGGAGAAATGGATGTCTGGTAGACCATCAACTAATCTGTTCTTGCTAATTTGTTGCATGTATCTGAAATTCAAATGTCCAAACCTTTCATGCCATATCCTACTACTTTCATCAACATGAGTAAGCAGTAAAGCAAAATCAGGTTCAATGAATTCAGAAAATGTATACAATCTAGACTAATGATTTACCTCATCGCTAGCAACCCTGGAGCTGTTTTGCATGTCGTAGATTTCCATGACATTTGGTGTGAATACAAATTTCTTTTGGTTTCCAGAATTCGTCATTTGATACATGGAGAGAAGGTTGACAGAAAGATTGGGAACATGCAACACATTCTCGAAACTTTCGTTGGTGAGTTCAATCCTTCCATTGCCGGTGACTTTGACAGAAGAGTTGTCCCCCATCAGAATGGGAGGACCTTTCCATGCATCCAAAGAAGAATATACTTCTTCTGAGGTATCCATGTGATGTGATGCTCTTGAATCTACAATCCAAGCATCGGGGGAGGAGTTGATGGCAATCAAGGCATGGCTAGAATTGTCTTTCTTGGAATTCAGATCTTTTGGCTTCTTCTTTTCACCCTCGGGGATGCGATCTCCAAGGTTATTTTTATGAAGTATCTGATACATCTGATATATTTGTTTTTGCATGCATGCAAATTCCGAATGGAATCCTTTGTGACAATATGTGCATTTCTCTCCTTTTCTTCCCTTTTCTCCTTTGGATCGAGAGGCATCGGTGAAGGGTTTTGTGTACCCTTCCTTCTTCATATGTGCAAGAGATTTTCTCTTATCTTTATATTTAGATTTCTGATACTTTTGGTTTCCATCATGCACAGTGAGTGCATGCGCCCTTGGGCCTTTGATTGCGCCCATGTTGATGAGCTTGGTTTGCTCTTGTGTCAAGGATTTGATAAAGTCCTCAAGAGAAGGAATCTTCCAGGTGGCTCCAGAGGTGAATATGACAATATGGAATGTAGATACAAATACAAATAATTCATGACCAATCTTGGAGAGAATGGTGAGAACCATTTGTTTCTCCTTCGTCAATTTATCAACCCCGCAAGCTTTGAGTTGTGACAATAAAGCATTGAATTTTGTAAAGGAATATTGGATATTGTCTAATGTTTTTCGATCCAATGTGAGTAGCTCCACCTCCAGCATGTGTCCCCTCATCTCATCCTATTTTCAAAATATCCCTTCCAATATTTTCCAGGCTTCATTGGGAGTCTTACAGGAAGATATGTGAAAAAGGAGATCGGGAGAAATAAGACTGCAAATTATTCCGAGTGCCTCATCCATGTGATTTAAGTACTTGGATTTTTATATGGCTTATGTCAGCTCTGTATATATATTCATGGATAACCTATACAACCCTCTAGATCAGATATGTATGGCTATTTTCTCCTTCAATGCCAAATAGTTGTAAGGTGTAAGAATGGATTCTTTTTGGAATTCCATCTTTCCGCTACCTTCAATCTTTTGTACCTGAAAACATTTTTGGTGTATCTTTTTCTTAGCACTCTGTCAGCTCTGATACCATGTAAATGTGTTGAACCTGCACAAAATAGATTTATCTAAACAATAATACACACAATTGCAGACATAATTGGAGAAAGAAGAAGGAGAGAAAGAATGGAAGAATTCTCATTAACCATTATTATAATGAATAATTTACACATGATATACTTTGTATATCTCAATGAGTTTGACTTGAGGTGAACCAATGCACCATAGTGGTGGTATAGAGTGATATTTACACACACCAAAAATTACAGGAGTGAACTGCCACCTATTCTAGTCTCTCAGGCAGTTATGGGAGTGAACTGCCACCTAGTTGAGTTAACTCGTCAACTAGTCTTCAGTTAACTGACTGAACATAGAGTAGTGAGGAGTTAAATCAGGGAATCAAGGATAATGCGCCACTATGGTGATGATACCAAGGCAAGGTCTAATTATCATGGTGATGATCCCAAAGTTGCATGGTGATGATCCCAATGCAACATCTAAACTCAACTCAACTAGTCAAACTGAAGTGTCAACTGAAAGAAAATATTCTCTAGTTGGAATATTCTCCCCTAAAATATAGGAGACTAGATAATGACTAATTATGAATAATAAAAAAGGAATAAACTTAGGAAAAATAAATCCTAGGTGTGTATGAAGTAACTCCAACAACACAAACCAAGAAAATAGATAATAATGAAGCACAAGCTACAACCAGAGAAAGCAAAAAAGAAACTGAAGGTTTTAGTTTAGAAAATGAAATAAATAAAATTAAAATGGACATGCCTCTGGTTGAGCTCGCTAAGAATCCAATTTATAAAAAATAAATTGCTAAAATGATTAATTTTTCTGATGCAGAATGTTATGCAAATGTAATAAATTTACAAGATGAAAAGCCTACGATTATGTTTGGTCTGCACATTGAAAATGCTAAGGATTATGTAGATCCTTTTAATATTACCTTAACTATGCATGATCATTTACTTCATAGTTGCATGTTAGATTCTAGGGCCTCTCACAACTTAATGCCTAAAGTTATCATGGAAAAGTTAGGGCTTGAAATCACTAGACCTTATCAGGACTTATATTCTTTTGATTCTGTTAGCACTGGAAGTCACTCCTGGATTGCTTGTAGGAGCAGAGCCCAGCGCCCATCAGTTTTTATGTCACGGTTTAATAGATGGGTGATCAAATGGAGATAAAGACTCAAGGGGATATTACTCTAACTCAGGGACTGTGTCTGGGACGTAAGTAACAAAGGAGGTCTCAACTTAACTTCAGCCAGTGAGTTGATTAAAGGGTGAATAGGTGGAAGACTTGATAAGGAGGGTGAACAAACGGCTTTGGGAAACAGGCTTACAACAACTTGTAGAAGAAAGACTCTGAAAGCAAGATCCTCTTGGTTCAGGGTCTCAAGGAACTGAAAGGGGACTTGACTAGACCCGCCAATTCCAAGTCACTCAGCGATGGGAAAGTCACAAGAACCGATTAGAAACGGTGCAGCTATCACAGTGATCCAAGACAACATCATCCTATAATGGCTGCAACTCGACTGGATCCTCCAATTCCGAGCTGTTCTAACACAATATAACAAATACGTAAAAGGAAACTGTCATTCATTAAGAAAGAGGTCTCAAAAGTCTATACATGACCATAATTACAGTGCTTCATTAAAGCTTTTACAACCAGGAGCTCAAATCAACCATCGATAGATACAAAAATGGCAAAAACGCCTTCATATACTCAGAACAACAACAACAATGAAATCAAGACACTGCATTGACGGCTTTGCGTCTGCATGGATTTCTGACAGTCAACCTCTGAGAGATCATGCAACTTATGTCAGACGCAATCTAACTCTTTGACAGTTCCAATGGCGAATCGACGTGCCATTAATTCATTGTTGTGCTTTCCCATTATAGCGAAGGCGATTTCTAACCACCACCAACCACTTCAATAACTGCTTCATCGATATTGAGGATGGCCTGGCCAACTCGACACCTTCGGGACGTGGAGGGCCTCCCGCACTGCCACCTGGAATAACTGATTGGCTTGGCGAATGAGCGTGGAGGCCAGCGCAAGTGATGGGGCGTATGACAGGAGTGGTGGCACTGGATCATGAGGACACGAACGAAGTGGTGAGGTGTGAGGAGGGCGACAGAGGAGGGCACATGGCGGAAGACAACAGGTGGAAGGGGGGGAAGACGAAAGATAATGGACTTGCTCTTTGGTGAGAGGTAGACGTGGAAAGGAGCGGGACACATGGAAAGCAACGAGTGGATAATGAGAAGGAAGGAGGACCATGTGGACCAAAGAGGGGAGGTGGATGGATGGTACAGGGCAGCAGGAGAAGGGCCCATGTGGGCTAAACACAGAGAAAATGAGAATGATGGGATAGTGCAAGCGTCGTTGATCCGGGCGCTAAGATCTTGGTCGTCGAAAAGTTGCGCCCCCGATTCCGGACCCCCCCCCCCTCTGCTTAAAGGTAGAAAGGTAGGGGGGTCTGGAATTTACTTTATCACCATTGATCTGAGCACACCGATCTGGACCGTTGAAGAGATGTGCCCCCGATTCCGGACCCCACCCCTCTGCTTAAATGTAGAAAGGTGGGGGGGGCGGGGGGGGTCCAGAATCCCATATGCACCGTTGATCCGAGCGCGTGAATCGTTGCTGCTCAGACTTGCTTGTCGCTTACCATAGGCGCATTTGCATTCTAAACTTAGGACAAGTGGGTTTTAACCCATTGTTTTGCATTCTAACCCTCTTACAAGAAATATCGCTAACATTTGGCTCCATGGGGGATAGAGTCATCCCTGTGATGCTCTAAGAACATTTTGTAGATTCAGTGCCTTACTGTTGGGCTATGGAGTCATTTATTAAACTAAAAACAAAACAAAAACAATATTTACAAAAACAAAAGGGCCAATTGCAGCTCACAGAAAACATTTTTTCAAGAAGTGCCCATTTACTGGGCCATTAAAAACTTCTTCGCCTTCCAGGTGAGAGACCCAGGGATTTCTTTGTTGTTACCCGACCAGCCCAAAGGGTAAATTTGAGCTTTGAGTCCCAGGCCCTCTAATTGTCCTCCAATAGCTTCTTGATAAGCTTGATTAGGCTTTTATTGGAGGACTCTGCCAGTCTGTTTCCTTGAGGGTAGTATGGAGTGGAGTGAACCAGTGAAATCCCAAACTGTTCACAGAACTTGACCAGAGGCTCAGACCTGAAGGGGGTGGTATTGTCAGTGACAATCCTACTTGGGCAACCAAATCTGGCTATGATGTCTTCCAAGAGGCTGATGATTACTTTGTGAGAAGTGCTCCTGGTGGGGACAACCTCTATCCACTTGGTGAAATAATCAGTAGCAGTGAGGATCCATCTGTGTTGGCCACTTGAGGGAGGATGAATCTCTCTGATGAAATCCAATCCCCACTGCTGAAAGGGTGCCAAAACTACTACAGGATTTAATGACAGAGATTTGAGTTGTTTCTTACCTGAGAACTTCTGGCATTTGATGCAAGCCCTGACTTCCCTGCAGACATCAGTAAACAAAGTAGGCCAGTAATACCCAGCCCAGAGGATTTTGTGGGTTGTGGTCTTCCAAAAATGATGACCTCCGCAGAGACTGCTATGAAAATCGAACATTACCTTTTGGGCTTGCAGCGGGTCCAGACATCTTAATAGTATCCCCAGAGGGTCTCTCCAATACAAGGATCGGTCAATGAGACAATACCTGACCTCCTTGAGCTTCAAAGCTCCAGCCCTACTCTTTCCTTATCTGTCAGGGGGCTTCAATTCTTGCAGAAAATACAAGATATCCTTGTACCAGGGACATGTTGCTAGTGGTATGATGGTCTGAGGATTCCTGTTGGATGACTTAGCTTGCTCATTTATGAAGTTAATCCCTAAAGCCTTGCAATTGGATTTAGCCAGCAGCTTGGCCAAACCTTGCCCCTTTATCAACTTGGTGGGCTTAATCTCCAGGTCAAATTCCAGGATCTTGGCGATCCATTTACCCCTTCTCCCGTCTATGTC
>ML784066.1:422597-432783 GCA_009831015.1 Picea engelmannii | reverse complement strand
ATTAGTAATGTTATTTTATTTATGTCGGCTTTAGGCCATTAGTTGTGATTTAGATTAGTAATGTTATTTTATTTATGTCGGCTTTAAGCCATTAAAACCTCCTAGTCTCCTATATATACCAAGGAGACATTTTCATTTTGAATTATCTTGGACTTGAACATTTAAGTGGGGTAAAAGGAGGTTGCCCCCTCGAAGAGGCTTATTATCTGAAATTATCTCTTTTTAAAGGCGTTGAGTACCTTTCCTGAAGTTTTTCTATGTTAGGACCCGCCAATTCCAAGTCACTCAGCGATGGGAAAGTCACAAGAACTGATTAGAAATGGTGCAACTATCACAGTGATCCAGGACAACATCATGCTATAACGGCTGCAGCTCGACTGGATCCTCCAATTCTGAGTTGTTCTAACACAATATAACAAAGACGTAAAAGGAAACTGGCATTCATTAAGCAAGAAGTCTCAAAAGTCTATACATGACTAGAATTACAGTGCTTCATTAAAGCTTTTACAACCGGGAGCTCAACTCAACCATCGATAGATACAAAAATGGTGAAAATGCCTTCATATACTCAGAACAACAACAACAGCGAAATCAAGACACTGCATTGAAGGCTTTGCGTCTGCATGGATTTCTGACAATCAACCTCTGAGAGATCGTGCAACTTATGTCAGACGCAATCTAACTCTTTGATAGTTCCAACGGCGAATCAACGTGCCTTTAATTCATTATCATGCTTTCCCATTATAGTGGAGGCGATGTCTAACCACCACCAACCGCTTCAATAACTGCTTCATTGGGATTGAGGATGGCCCGATGAACTTGGCACCTTTGGGACGTGGAGGGCCTCTTGCACTGCCACTTGGAATAACTGACTGGCTTGGTGAATGAGCATGGAGGCCAGCGCAAGTGATGGGGTGTATGACAGGAGTTGTGGCATTGGATCATGAGGACATGAAGGAAGTGGAGAGGTGTGAGGAGGATGACAGAGGAGGGCACATGGCGGAAGACAACAGGCAGAAGGGGGGGAAGATGAAAGATAATGGACTTGATTTTTAGTGAGAGGCTGACGTGGAAAGGAGTGGGACACATGGAAAGCAATGAGTGGATAATGAGAAGGAAGGAGGACCACGTGGACCAAATAGGGGAGGTGGATGGATGATACAGGGAAGTAGGAGAAGGGCCCACGTGGGCTAAACACAGAGCAACTGAGAATGATGGGATAGTGTGAGCGTCGTTGATCCGGGCAATAAGATCTCGGTCATCGAAAAGTTGCGCCCTCGATTCCGGACCCCCCCCTCCGGTTAAAGGTAGAAAGGCAGGGGGGGTTCGGAATTACCTTTATCATCATTGATCCGGGTGCGTCGATCTGGACCGTTGAAGAGATGTGCCCCTGATTCTGGACCCCCCCCCCCTCCGCTTAAAGGTAGAAAGGTGGGGGGGGTCCGGAATCCCATATGCACCATTGATCTGAGTACGCAAATCGTTGTCGCTTGGACTTTCTTGCCACTTACCACAGGCGCATTTACGTTCTAAACTTAGGACAAGTGGGTTTTAACCCATTATTTTTCATTCTAACCCTCTTACAATAAATATCGCTAATAGATTCCAGAAAGGTTAAGTGTCTGGGCATGATCAAAGATCTGGTAGTGAATATTTCACAGATTCCTGTAAAGACTATTCTTATGGATGTAGTCTTTGTTGACGTCCCTGCCAAGTATGGAATTCTTTTATCCAGGTCTTGGGGTGCAAAACTTGGTGGATCACTTCAACTGGACATGACATACGTTGCGATCCCGATTTTTGGTGGACAATTTACTCGGCTATACAAAGAGACTAGACTGACATATACTGTAAGTGACCCTCAAAACCAAAACAATTATCCAATCTATGCTGCTGATCTGGATCTAAGAAATTGTATTTTATCATTAGACTCTGATTTTGATGGCTGTATAGAAGAGGAAAACAAAAAAATAGAAAAAAACAGAAAAGTGTAAACAACAGAGAAGGAGTATGGAAAATGTTTTTTCATGGCACTTCATCCTGCGAAGGGGCAGGGGTAGGAGTGTTATTTGTTTCACCTGGAGATGAATATGTCATTCCCTTTTCATAAAAGTTTCAGTGGGAAATCAATTATACTAATGATGTCTTTGAGTACGAAGCTCTGGTCTTCGGATTGGAAGCTACCAGAAAACTAAAAAATGAAAATCTAATAGTTTATGGTGATGCATAAGTTATTGTAAAACAAATAATGCAGAAATATCAAGAAAAACATCCAAGGCTAAGGTCATATAGAAATTGTGCCTGGGATATGATTGAGAATTTCTTCTCGTCATTTAACACTCATAACATTCCCAGAATGGAAAATCAACAGGCAGACGCCTTGGTGAAAGTTGTTGCAGACTCTGGTTCCCGTTAGAAAGAAAAGTGGAGAAATTAGGCTTTACGTGGATTTCAAAAATTTAAACCGATCATCCCTGAAAGATAACTACCCATTGCCAAAAATGGATCCTGTCCTAGAAAAATTAGATGGAGAAAAAAAAATGTTGATGATCGATGGCTTCTCAGGTTATAACCAAATTGTTGTCCATGAAGATGATAAAGAAAAAACTTCATTCACTACTCTGTGGGGTAATTTCATGTATGATAAAATGTCATTTGGTTTGATGAATGAAGGAGCCACCTTCCAAAGAGAAATATATATATATATATATATATTTCATCAATGAGAGAGATAAGTTTGTCGTTAGTTACTTATATGATCTAACAGTCTTCTCAAATTCTGATGCAGAACATCTGTTTCATCTCAAACAAACCTTTGAGAAATGTCGAAAATTTGCTTTGTCTCTAAACCCTAAAAAGTCTCATTTTTCTATGCAAGAAGGAATAATTCTAGGTCATATGGTTTCGAAATATGGAATAAAGGTTGATCCCAAGTGAATCGAGGCTATTGACACAATAAACATTCCTAAAAATAAAAAATAAATCTAGTCTTTTTTAGGTAAAATAATTTTTTTGAGAAGGTTTATCCCTAACTTTGCTGAAATTGTCAAATTAATCATAGATATGTTGAAGAAATACAATGAAATCAAATGGAATTCCGAAGCTAAAGTGTCATTCAAGCAAGTTAAGAAAGATATAAGCAAAGCTCCAGTATTATCTAGTCCTCACTATCCTAAGTAATTCCTGATCTTTTCTTTCGCATCGGAACATACTATCAAAACAATACTTCTCCAAAAGAATGAAGAAGGTTTCGAGCAGTCGATCACATTTTTCAGTAAAAGTATCAGAGACGCCAAATTAAGATACAATATACTGGAAAATGAAGCCTATGCTATGGTGAAAGATCTCAAAGATTTCTTGACATATGTATCGCACTCCAGAATAATTTCTTATGTGCCAACAAGATCTTTTAAATATATATTGGTACAGTCGGACAGTGATGGTAGAAGAGGTCGGTGGCTAGCCAAAATTTAGGAATTCGATCTAGAAGTAAAACTGACCAATTTGGTCAAAGTTCAGGGTTTGGAGAAGATATTAGCAAAGTCAAATTTTAGAGAACTTGGGATAAATCATCTGGAATCACATGGACTTGTTCCATACATAGGAGAAATTGACAATCAAACCCCTAGAGTCCATATCGAGGATAAATTTTCTTCCTCTGACTGGTATCATGATATCGTTTCATATCTCCTTACCCTTTAGTGCCCAAGCGATATGAATCCATCAAAAGAAATAATGTTGAAACTACACGTAGTTAAATGATGTATCATCAAAGGTCAATTGTATTGGAAAGATCCTTTAGGTTTCTTACTACATTGTCTAACATATTTTGAGATAGAGGATGTCATAAATGAATTTTCCAAATGAGTGTGTGGAGGAGATCATGCCTAGAGGGCCATGACCTACAATATTATAAGAGCTGGATATTATTGGCCAAAGATATTTACCGATGTCAATGCTAAAGTCAAAGCCTACAACACTTTCCAATTGTTCTCTGGTAAGAAAAATCTCCCTGCATTACCTTTGGTCCCAGTCAAAAAAGAGACTCCTTTTCAATAATGGGGCCTAGACTTCATAGGATAAATCCAACCATAGTCAAATGCCCAATATAAATGGATTTTAAATTCTATCAATTATTTCACAAAATGGGTGGAGGCCATTCTAACTCGGAATGCCACAGATTCAATAGTTATAAACTTTTTGGAAGAGAACATTCTATCCAGATTTGGCTGCGCCCAGAAATAGTTACAGACAACACCCAAGCATTCAAATCTATGGAAATGATAAGTTTTTTTCAAAAATACAACATTGTGCTGGGACATTCTACAACCTATTATCCTCAAGGAAATGGGCTGGTTGAATCATCCAAAAAAAATCGATGAATATAATAGAGAAAGTATTAAGGGAGAATAGAAAGGCTTGGCACATTCACCTAAAGTACGCCTTATGGGAAAATCAGATTAGCACAAAGAAATCAATAGGCATGTCTCCTTTCCAAATGGTTTATGGCACTGACGTTGTCCTCCCTATTAATCTAGATCTTCCAGTAATAAAGTTGTGGCAAGATGAGAATGAATATCCAAATGACGTAATGAGGAGGATAAACCAAATAATCGAAGTCCAAAAAAATAGGGCCGAAGTCAATGTCAGACTACAAAAATACCAAGATAATATGAAATCCCTTTTCGACAAAAAAGAGAAAGATAGGGAATTTCTTCCTGGTGATTTAGTTTTGAAATGGGATGTCAGGAAATAAGATCCGGGTAAACACAATAAGTTTGATCACCTCTGGTTTGGACCGTTGAGGATTGCATCTACAGAAGGTAAGAATTCATTCCTACTGGAGAATCTCGATGGGAAATTTTTTGACACCCTTATAAACGGATGCTATCTAAAACATTTCATGCAATAAAAATGTTTCACAGTATCATTGTATATAGTGGTTTGGTTTATGTTTACTTTTGCAACTTTATTTTCCTTCATAGGATACTTGAATTTCGATATCATCAGATGAGGAATAAGGAGATATCGAAATTCAACGCTCAGTTTTTGGAATAAGCTTTTTTCTCTCAAACAGGGGATGAATTAATAATTGGTTAGGTTGCAAATATAAATGAAATCCAAGGTATGAACTTCCATGCTTATTTTTCAATCTAAAATTCTAAAATAAATCTCATCAAATCTTAGCATAATTCTACTCATGTAAAAACGATCACCTGATCAAAGATAAGAAAAGTATAGATCTGAAAACCTCCAAATAAAAAGAAAATAAGATAAAAATAGAAAGAAGAAAAGTTGGTAATCGAAAAGCAGACTTTGTGGAAGTGAGATTATTTTATGCCAAACCCTCTCATCCCTCGTTCTATTTCACTTTTCCTATCTCTAAGATTTTACTCTATTTTGATTTTCACGACCTGTCCTTAAATCTTCATAGAAAGAAAAGATTTCTCCCTGATTTTGAAAACTTAAAAACATATCTTTAAAACAAGACTAGGTGAAAATATTTATGTTCTTCCGATTCCAACTTAAAGAAAGTATGTCTAGGCTAATCCTAATAACTTTATCTCTTCTATCATATTTTTACTGATAAAACTGCTCAAGGCAAGTCCCTGGAAAATAAAAGTTCCCAATAAAATATTCCCTATAGGAAAAGATGTATTGAAGATCAAGAGAGATCTAGCTCAGAGTACAATAAAAAATTGTTGACAGGCCTTCATTGTCAAATATTAAGCAAATATCATCCTTGTATGACACATACAAGTTGATTTCCCCCACTTCAAAAATATATAAAACATATAAGATAGATGGTGAAAGGAAATTCATAAATTGGTTGCCCCCATCTAGTCCAAGACAAATGGTGAAAGGAAATTCGTAAAATCGATTGCCCGAATTTTGTCCAAAAGAGATGATGAAAGGAAATTCATAAAATGATTGCCCTCATCTCAAATAAAATGCAAAAATACTATTTGAAGTGGTGAAATGAAATTCAGTGGGAGATGTAGATAACTTCACTAGGGTACTGAACAGGCTTGTTGGCAGTGAAGAAATATACATGGTATCTGTAAGGTTGTCGTACATGTACAAACATACTCTGGTAGCTAGTTCTCTTTCCGATAATATTTGCATCCTATATCGACTAGGGATTCCTTGAATAAATCATTAAAATTACTTTTCCTTGAAGTGAACAAAATTGACCGAAGTCTGATAGTTCAGTTAAAGTTTTTTTGATTATCTTAAGCAAATCTAGAATCAATTTCAAAAAAATGAAACTTATTAATATCCTAACTTGAGATCAGTAATTGATTGTGTTTTGAAAGTTTTATGAGACACGGTTGAAGTCTAATTTTTCTCTGTGTAATTTTCCCAAAGTTGTTCCCCAGGAACACAACAATGACTCCATTTACTTAATGAAGGAACTTGGTCTACTGTTCTTCCACGCCTCGTAGGGAGACGCGATCCCCAGATGGAGCCTATGTTGAAACATATATATTTCTAAACTTTTGGAATTTAAATAAATTTCATTCTTGGTTAAATAAGAATAATACTTGCATGATATACGTCGTTGATGAAGTCTTCCATCTAAACGAATGATCCTAAATATCTTCAGATTTGTGGAGCTGCCAAATGGTTAAAGAGCTAAGTCACTAGAGGCCACTTAGGAGCTTCTCACTTCAGACATTTCAACAAGTCATAACTTTAAAAAGATCGAAACAAAAATATATCTATTATCACTTTTTCACCAACTTTTGAAAGACATGAGTCATGGTACACATGTACATTTTAAATCTTCCCTGAGTCAACACGTGGCACCTTTATCCGAGATTTTCATCTAAATATTCACATGATTCTAATTAACACTTGGCACCCCCTAGCCTGGACACACCATCTAAAATGACATCATCTTTGACACATCACTACGGGTATTAGCCTTTCGAGAATATAACAAGGAACTAACTTTCCAATCCACGAAGTGGTAAAATCCTGAAATATCAAATCTTAATTAATTTAGTTTATCTCAATTAAAGATAGTTAATAAGTTCGTACTTCGTAAGTTAGGATGTTTATCATCCCTCACATCTTGAAATATCTGAAGTCTGAACTTTTGAAACATTTCAAACTTAAAAGGGGTTAATTAAAACTAAAAATGATTATTTGATAATTAATCATTTCATAGTTTCGGGTTTCAAGGATTCTATCTCAAGCTACTCATTAAAATCCCAAAGCTCGAATACCTGAAAACGTTTAAAGTTAATCATGATTAATTAATATCTTAAACAATATTATCTCATAATTAATTTCTCACGAGTTCGCAATTCAAGAATTTTCAAACCTGTTTCATCCAAGTTCCCAATCACGAACCACCAATATTTATGGCATTAATCACGAATAAATGGAAATGATTTCAATATAGATTGCAGATCGTTGCCTAGATTTCTTCATTAAGGTAGATGATTTTTTCGTTAGTAAAAGTATTTGTAAATCAATACGCTTAAGGTGAATAAGAATATTGGATTTTGAATTATATTTTCATTCTTGTAGAATAACAAGTTGTAATCTAGCTAAATAAGCTCACACAATCTCTTGTAATAGGTAACACAGTTCTGATTTCATTAATATCACAGCACCACGGAAAATGGCTAAAGAAGCTGGTGAGAGTGTAGATTTGAACACAGATGTTCTCTCTGACACCTCACTGAGAGCCATAGATACCGTGAAATCTTGGACACATGTGTTCGATATTCTATAGCAGGAGCTGATAAATTGCCCAGAGGGTTTAGGTGACAAAGTAACCGAAACCCATGCGACTAAACTTAGGGATATATCTGAGTCCAAGATACAAAAGATAGTTGTGTGGATGAGGCTCATGCCGTATAACAACATGATAGGTTGGGCCCAGGAGAACGTCGACATTTCAACCAGGAGCAATTGTAATTCACAGAAGGTTGTTGTTGGGTCTTTTCGACTAGAGCATATTAAAGTAATGTATAAATTATCCCTCATTTTTAAATACAGTTACAATTTTGAATTCATAATGGATTTTGTCCAACAGGAGTGCACACAGTATGGGAAAAAATACATTGATTTAATCAAGAAATGGTGGGGGCATCCTAAGAAATTCAGAGCTGACACTCATGGGATATATGCCACAACATCGTTAGATGCCCATATGATTTATGTGACTATGATGCTATGTAGGATATTTGGGAAAAATGACCCCTCTCATTTCTTGCTGGCATGGCTACCAATTATGCATGAAGTGGCTGAGGGATATTCTTTCAACTGGGCCAATATGTTATCAAACAACCTGGCCAAAGAAATCATATGGTACCAATTGGAAAATTCCAAAGGGAAACATTCTCCTTTATACATGTCAGTATACACCATGGATGCCATTTTTTTTATCACTCCTTTCCCTCTGATGAGATGGAGTTGGAAACCGACCAACGCTGAGCCTATCCATTTCTATCACTCTAGGTTGTGGGAGGACAAATCCACATTTCTTCTATGAAATATGCCATTATGTACTGGTTCCAATTCATATCTCCCTGTACAGTTTCCCACCTCCCATAATTTCAGACAGAATCATGGCTGACTTGGGAAAATATTAAGACTGGTATATTGAGGAAACATTTTCCTATATCAGGGTTTTTGGGTGCTCGGTTCCCCCCCATGTTCTCCCAAAAATTTTACCAGATCAACTGGTATGTCGAGAGGTGGATTATTAGACCATGACATGGGGCATTAGTAAATAATTGAAAGCGGTTCCATAAATGTGTTAATTAACCATTTATGGAGCTGAATGAAAGAGGATGAAGATGAGAGAATATATCACAACCATAAAACAAAATACAGATATGAACTAAATCAATAAGAACAACAAACCATAACAAGAGAATTGATAATGGAGTTCGACACAAAATTGCCTACATCTCCGGGCCTTTGTCTCAGTGGGGGAGGCTTCTTTATTTTTGTTCAAAGCTCAAAAAGTGCATCACAATAGTTCCATTAGGCTACAAGATTGATATTTTCATTTTCTTCCAGATCTATAGAACCCAGTAGAAGAAACAACATGCAAAACGGATTACCGGAGCTCCCAGAAATGGCCCGCAAGCGTCTACTCCTCAACAGCTTCCTTGCATAAAAAATGGCTTTGGCTTGGCTTCCCTTCAGCATAACTCTACTCTGACTATCCTCCATGGCCTTAAATAGGCCTAGTTTTTATAGATCTGAATTTGGTTATCCATCCCCAACTTCCTCCCAAAATCTGGCCTCAAATCCCCATTCAAATGGCCCAAAATCCCTAAAACATCCATTTTCTGGGCATAATATCAGTCAAAATCCCCAAAAACTATACAAATAACCCACTCTGCAACCAAAATTTCAAAAATACATAGAGTAGCCCCTAAGACTCGGTGTGTGCCCCCTTTACCAGGTCACATGGGGCCATATGGCCAAGTGCTAGCACTCCAAGTGTTATGTGCCAACCCCCTTAACTGTTATCTCTTGGTTTTGGGGCGCCTTCCATGGGATCTGGGCTAATCTACCCTTGGGTGCACCTAGGATTAGACCTTGGGCACGCTTCTGTAATGAAACCACATGTTGGGGATTTTCTGTATCCCCCTTACGCCCTCCTTTGGATATTTGACCCCAAAACTATAGAAAAGTGGGTTTTTTTCACAAATTTGACTTTGGCAGGTTGGTAATTGAACTTTTCCAAAGACTTGGAGCTAGCCATGGGTCAGAGGTTCAAATCCCATGGACCCACAAATACTTTTTACATTCTAACCAGTAGTGAAGTGCCATGTGGCTACCCATGTCTGGGCCATGTGACACTTATTCATTTGCCAGTTGACCATTGACTTTTGCCATAGAATAATATGATTGTTGTGTGATATTTTTCACACCCATAGTCTGTTTTGATAAAGTAAATATATGGTTGGAATCAGGAGAACGAGATGGACACAATGGCATTGGTTTCATTGAATTCTAAGAACTTTCATTTTTTATCCTTTTTGAGCCCTGTCTGGCTCCTGGATCCGATTCTGGATCACACCTCCCCACTAAAGGACCTTTTGGTCCCCAAAAGGTTATTGACCAGTCAATAAGCTAGGGATATGCCACCTGGCTTGTCCTATGTCTCTAAACTCTGTCCTGTGCACCTGTCTCATCAAGATCAATTGTAAAA
>ML784066.1:402504-419026 GCA_009831015.1 Picea engelmannii | reverse complement strand
GGGATTATCCCTAGCCCCCTTATGCCCTCCTTTGGATATTTGACCCCAAAACTATAGAAAAGTGGGTTTTTTTCACAAATTTGACTTTGGCAGGTTGGTAATTGAACTTTTCAAAAGACTTGGAGCTAGCCATGGGTCAGAGGTTTGAATCCCATGGACCCCCAAATACTTATTACATGCCAACCAGTAGTGAAGTGCCATGTGGCTACCCATGTCTGGGCCATGTGGCACTTATTCATTTGCCAACCGACCATTGACTTTTGCCATAGAAGAATCTGATTGTCGTGCGATATTTTTCACATACAGAGTTTGTTTTGAGAAAGTAAATATATGACTAGAATCGATATAATGAGACGGACAAAATGGCATTGGTTTCATCAAATTCCGAGCACTTTCATTTTTTAGCCTTTTTGAGCCCTGTTAGGCTCCTGGATCCGATTCTAGATTACGCCCAGAAAAATGCATGGCCAAACCTCCCTCTTCAGGTTGGTATGTTTTCATTGCAATATTTCGGCCATTTGAAAGTATAGGATGTGGCTCTAGAAGACGTCAAGTTAGTTGATATTGATTTTAAATGCCACGATCCCCATAATATCGTGGAAGATCATCTAGCTCAATACAATTTAAGCAAGTATGTGCACGATATTTCCCCTCAGGATGAAGTATTCATGGGAGTCAGGTCATATGAGGAAGTATGGAGCATAGTCCGAACTCAGTCTCTCGATCAATTATCTAGTTTCTACAATTTTCAGAAGCATAGAAATAATATTTTTCCAAATGTATTATAGGGGGAGCCAATAGCACATTCATCTGCACAGGAAGCTATGCCTCAGGGCTTAGAGGCAGCAAGTTTTGACCAAAAGAGTACTAAGGAAAAACTAAATAATACTAAAGTCTCAATGTAGGGAGTGGTGGCTTCATTACCAAACCCACCAGGCACTCAAACAAAATATCAGCTTGAAGCTTTTCAAAAAAAGGGATAGGATACATTGTTGTCTACACCAGATAAAATGACTACCAACACAACAAAGAAACATCCATCCATAGAGATAGGTATCCCCATTATGTCATTAATACCTTTACAGTCAATTCAAGGAAATCCCACTACCAAAGTCATATTTATAGAGGACCTTACTATGATTTCAGCTAAAGAAATTCCTCCTTCGGACTTATTTTTCAGTAAGAAAAGAACAACCATAGTTACAAGAGAAACACATCAAAAATATGGTACAAAATTCAAAAGGAAAGGAATGTTGTATGATGAACATGGTTTAGATTATACAAAATTCGCTAGGGAAATGGCAGGCTCATTAGGTGCCTTTGCCACATCCAATCAGTGTTCAGTAGAAAATCTAGCGGATCAGCTGAAACAAATTTTTTTGTTGGAAAGGAAGTTGCAAGACCAGATGACAACCATGGAAAAGGATGTACGAAATAAGATGAACAAAGAGTTTGAAAAAGTCATAGCTGATGTCAGACATGAGATCCAACAACAGAAAGCTAACATCAATGAGCTCCATCAAAACTCATAGGCCAACAAAGGGTTGGTCACTCAACATGAAGAATTAGTCAAACAACTACAAGCCAAGATAGAATTGGTTTAAGGTACAACAATAGATATGGAATTTTTCCAAGCTCAAGCACTGGAAGTACATGAGAAGTTGGAATCAGTCCAACAAGATATTTTTACAAAAGTGGAAGCCATTCAAAATTGTTATCAGGTGGTAGACCTTTCCCATAATAAAATTTACATTAAAGAAAGGGAAGCCCGTGTAGCTTGGGCTAAGTTTCAGGAGGCTTTCTTTATAGTACCAAAATATGATGTATCGACAGCTCCTCGACTGTCTTTGTCTAAGCAAACCAAAGGTGACATAATTTTGAAGCCATGGGAATCAAATCTTGCTGAAAGAAAAATATTGACTAGAGAGGTACACGAAGCTTGTCTAGAACCAATATCTTCACTAGAAAAAGGGCTACTTGATGTTGAAGGAAATAATATCTCAAAAGCCTTGGGGAATATTGGCTTAGCAAGGAACCAATGTGACTCTAGGAATAGCAAAGAAGAGGCTATGATGATCATCCAACAAATGAACCAAATTGATCTTATCCAAATAAACAAATGGATAGTAAGTACAAGCATGCAATTATAGGCCACATCTTTGGGATAAAAGAAGATATAGGAAAGGTTTCCCCAGATAGAAAAGAAGTTATACATTTTTGAAGAAGATGAGGCAACTTCACCTTTTGGGTTGGTGGTACATTTAGTGAGAAGATGCATCTAATTTGTTGAATACAGGAAAGCCAACACATCTTGAAACAAGTGAGAAACATGTGCATATGACTCATACAGGTCAGGATCAGATGACAGGTTTTTCCAAGATAAAGGATGAGGATAAGAAATGCCTCTGCCAACAGACAAAGAGATAAAGGAGAAGGCCAACGGAAGTTTTCAGTTTTAGATATTGTAAAATTTAATATTTTTGGAATTATGATAAGTCCAACCATTTTGAGTTGAGATGATTTTGTATAAATACATAGATTAAAGACTTATTTTAGGCTACTTCTTACCAATTGTAATAGAGAAAAGTATCCTTGTAGAGTATTGATACAAGTGAAGACATATATTCCAGGTTTTGTTAAATCTGCGTTATGTGTTTCTTTAGTTTTCCATTTCTCAGCATTCCTTTATGTATTCCTTGATAAATTTTTGGTTCCAATTTAGTACAACAACTACTGTAATCACAAGGTCTCAATATTTTATTAAGTAAGCAGGTTTTCCTCTTCATTTACTGTGAGTAAATCAATACCTGCTTGTTGTGTAGATTACTGCATTTTGGGCATTATTCAAGGTTACATTATCTATTTTCCTACTAAAAACAAGGTAGGACTCTTCCGTAATTGATGCCCTTCTCTGTTTTACATTTTTGTATTTTCATCTCATACTATTCGATATTGCAATTTTGGCTCAGATACGAAATACAACCTATGTGTTGTCAAACTGTTAATTTCATTTAAGGATTTTTTTCTCATACAACTAAGGTAGAAAAATCACTTTTAAACAAACTCTCTTAAACATTTCTTGATGCCTAACATTATTCTTTGAGCCTTAAGTTTAATCTCAAGAACAACAAGGAGTTTGTAGATCCAAACTCTTGCCTCTTCTGCTTAAATTTTTGCTCAATCTCGACAGTGTATTGATAAGTTGTACCCAATGAGGTGATGTCGAGAAAATCCATTTTTGTTTGAATGTATCTATGCAAAAAACCATGGTATTTGAGCACCAGATGTCCCTCAGAGTCTTTGATACCCAATTTGGTGCACAGGGTATGGAAAATATTGGTGAAATATGGTACTGTCTCGTCCCTTTCTTGATGCAAGGTGGTCCATTTGGTGTACTGGTACTCGTAGCTTCCTACAGGGTAGTATTGTTCTTTAACGACATCCCAAAAGGAATACCATGTAGGGGAAACCACAAATATTGTATATTCTTCTATGGCCATTTGTTCATAGTAATTATCCCACCAATCCTTAACGTGGGGGACGACCTTGAGGAGTGAAAAAGTAATCTTTTCCCTATTTGAAAAATTGTGGTCCAAAAAATACCATTCAAGAAGATTCAACCATTTATCTACAATACTCACATATATGAGTCCTTCAAATAATGGAATACAAAAATTTACTTGTACCTTGAAGGGGTTTGCATGGTCGCTTGATGAAGATGCTTCTCCTATGGGAAACTACCAAAGGATATGCACAAAGTTCTCCATCATTTCATTCCTTTTTCATGCAAGGGTTTCCTAGAGCAACATTTTAAAAGGATATCCTACTCCATCATCTTTATTTTCATATCCCATGGGTTTTTTTTGGGCTCTGTGCAACTAATCTTGCAACGACTTGATTGGTTAGAGTCCCAACTTCTTGTACCCAAATCTTGTCAGAGACATGCACAAAGAAAAATAAATGAAGAGAAGATTGTTCTGATACCACTGATCCATATTTAGGAGAGGACCGAACTAATTAATAGACTGAATACAAAAAACACAAAGATATGAATAACAACAAAGATATCCAATGAACAATATCTTCTATTGAACAAATGAAATAGGCTGAAACTGTAAAACTGCAGAACTGAAACACTTGCTTGAATGGTGGTAGTTATCTATGAGAAGAGATGTGGTTGCTATGTGCATCTGTCTGAGAAGAATGAATTACAATGAGGCTCCTCAGGCATTTTTGATCTTATTCATGAATTCCAAAATCTTGGAAATCTAAAAACTTAACCCTTGGTGGTGAAACACCAAAATTCATGTGGCCCCCTATGGGTAAGTTGGTACCTCAACTTCCCAGGTTCGTAACTTTTGCATACGACCTCTGTTTTAGGCGCGTTATCGCACAATGGAAAGGTATTTTATAGAGCTATACATTACACCACCAAAATTTTACTCCATCTATAGTTTGACTATGGCAAGACAAAATGAAAATGTTAAGGGCTCGAAAATGGCCCTGGGTATATCAAGATGTGTTGACATGAAAACATACAAATTAATCCGGTTGGATTAGGTTAGATGCCACCAATATCCACCTGGAATATGTATAGGTATTCAGACATCACAAAAAGTGTAGAATCGACAATTACAAAGAAGTACATAAGAACATGTTGAACTAAAAAAGGACAAGAAGAGCTAGTTGGAATAGGTGGGTGGCCACCAATATCCACCTGGATCAATGTTACAATGTAATGCCTAATGTATAGATTTGATAATAATAATGATTATGTTACACTCTCCATAGTTTACTTAAGAATGCCCAAGGATAAAAAAATGTTTCCGCAAGAATTATTTCTACAATTGATACATCTCATAGATATTGGGTGTGGGGCATGAGGAAAGAGAGCTATGGGGTGTTCTCAAAATATTTGACATGTGAAGTATCATTTCTATAAATAACAAGAATAAATTGAAAGAGTGTGATAGATAATGATGTTTGGAATCGATAAAAAGGGATTGATCAACTTAGAGAACAAAGAAGTGATGCTTTGATGATGTAGAAAAATGAATGAATAGAATCACAATTCTCACTATTGTAATCGCAATTTTAGGTTTTTGTGATGTTGAGAAGGTTCATTTTGTGTAGACTCACATCCAAAATTAATCAAGGACATACAAGTTAGAAAATTTCACCAAGTTTATTTATCCCAAAGAAAATCTAAAACATTATTTTGTGTGAAACAAATAAAAACTATGCATTATCTTTACATTGAGCTTGACCAAACCTACAAAATGGATTGTTGAGATATTTGCATTAAGTATTAAATATAATTTTTGTTACCATTAAGTATCTATTGAAATAATGGAGATGCCATGAATTACATACTAAGTTGTCAAGAGGCCAATGCCAAATGTTCTCAAATAATAATCAAATATAATATACCAATGTTGAAACCAATGGTGGATAACAGATACACAAAACATTACCAAAGCAACAAAATAACTCTAAATAAACATTGTGAGAGACCTTTATAGAGATAAAATATGTGAACATAGAGAAAGAGAGATGTTCTCGTTTCCTTGGGTTCAATCGATGTTTATTCGTTTCTCTTCATAGTTTTCATTAAACCACATGTCTGTAGTTAATATTACTAACAAGTAGAATGGTGGTAGCTTATCCTTGAATAGTGAGACGTGTCTTACAAAGAGGCTGAAAAGTCCTTTTAACATAAAGAATCAATGAGAAAACCTAAACATCCAAAACCCTAACCCCAAAATATGAAACACCAAATGGTTTGTGGGCCCCAATGTGGTTAGTTGATATGTCAACTTCTTAGGGGTGTAACTTTTGCATATGATCTCCATTTTAGGTTCTTGGTAGCCCTCCAGAAATTTCTAGCTGAGAAGAAAACATTTTGATTATCCTAGCATCGTAACTTATGCATACAATATCCATTTGAGGTGATCGTTAGCCTGCCAAACATTTCTAGCYGAGAAGAAAACATTATGAATATCCTAGCATCTACCTTTGGCTACATGCTAAGCATTGTCACACCAAAAAAAGGTCGTTTAGAGCCTCAAAACAATGCCAAAAGTTTGGGACCTGAAAAACTATAGAAAAATTACCAAGATGTGGAACAATTCATAATTAGTGGAACATGTAGTTGACTACCAATATCTACCTGGATTAATTCCGCAATGCATATGGGATAAATGGGAGGAATTAGCAAATCAAGAGTTGAGAATTGATGTGAGGAATAAATCAATGGTTATTGACTATCTATCTTCTAGAGGCCATAATGATATTGATGTACAAATAGAGTAAACGAGAGCTCGTAGGAAATATAGATACATGAAGAAAACTTTGGAATTGGTTTCCATGGATAGAATCATAACTATAATTCCCTAAACATTAAATTATAGTCGAGACTATTTTCTATCTTGGCAGCTAATTAGTTTTGGAAAATCATTTATTCAAACAAGTTTTTGAGCTTATAAAGTGGGTCCCATTTAATGGCACAAATATATGAGTTCACATTTACAAAGGGGAAAATAAAAACCTAACCCTAACTCTAAATAATATTCAATAAGATGAAGCGAAAATTATAAAAGAGAAAAAAAAGCATATTTAAAGGGTTGACAGTCAGGGGATTTGCAATGATGGAGAGTTTCCAAGAAGCATTTTTGGCTTTCCAAGATTTTGTGAATTAGACTTCTTAACTTTCTTCCTCAAATTTATTTATGCTTAATTATTTCCATCAAGTTTTCCATAAATGTTTGGCAACAAGAAGCTCTGGGTTTAATGATTCAGATGGATATTAGTGGCCACCCACCTGTTCCAAATTCCAACTGGCTCATTTTGACAATTTTCAGTTCAACACATTTCTCTATAATGGGGAAATTTATTTATAATTGTGGTTTCTTCACTTCTCGAGCTATCCTGAATCCCTACACAACATCCAAGTGGATAATGGTGCATGCCCAGCTATTCCAATTGGCTTATTTTGGAATTTTTCATGTCAATACATCTTTCTATACTTCCAGGGCCATTTTGGGGCCCTAAAAAATGTTTTCTTGGATTTCCATAGTCAAACTATAAATATAGTTAGATTTTGATGGCATAATGTGTAGTTCTTGAAAATACCCTTCCAACAGGCTATCACACACCTAAAACATAAATCGTATGCAAAATTTACGACCTCAAGAAGTTGATGTACTAACTTACCTCAATGGGGCCCACATGACTTTTGGTGTCTCATCTCCTAGGGTTAGGTTTTTTGGATTTCTAGGGTTTTGGAATTCATGTTTATCATAAAAATTCCTTTAGAGCCTCATTGTAATCATCATTTTCTTGCAAATGAGTGTAGTCATCACATATCTTTTGAGAGATAAAGATGCCACCATTCTAGTGAGTCTTCCACTCTATATTTTTACAGTCTCTATACATTTCCTTCATTAATACAAATCATATGTTGTTGTATTTATTTGTTTCAGAAAAATTTCATGTGTATTTCATTTTAATATCTCTACTTCTATTTCGTTCCAAAAATAATCCGGATCACTGCTATAAGAACAGTTTTCTCTTGATTGTTTTTCAGTGCATGTCCCCGATGAGGTCCAAGTATAGCAAGTTTGGTCTCGAGCTTGTATCTCTTAAGGAAAATCGCTCTCGCATGACCAATAAACCCTCAATGGTGGAAGAAAATAAAAAAGTCAGAGAAGAAGATTCTATTAAACAATTGATTAAACAAGATCTTATGGGACAAAGGGACGAAATGATGGAGAATTTTTCCCACATCCTTCAATGCTTGCCAATAGAAACAAGTGCATCTTCATCAAGAGACCACTTTCAAGGAACCTCTCCCAAGGTTGTAACCTCCCCAACGTCCAACTGGGCTATACTGTTGATTAAGGTTGGTTGTCATTGATGTCAACCCTTGAAGAAAGCCCCACAACACAAAGGTTTGGGTAATGGAACCAGTATTGTTTGATGTAAAGATGACTCATTATTGTCTTGTCATGGTTGATAATAAGTAAAGATGGATGAACTCCAAAGTGGTCCCCTTATGGTGAAAGCCCTCATGGGAAGACGCTTTTTGGAGTAAGAGAACCCATTCTTAATTGTGGAATAATGAGATGAAGAAGAGTGAATTTTTTAGTGAAACTATCCTATATGGATAGTGATTTTCATGCCATTTTCGGTGGTATGTGGAACGTGACATAACTCCTCACGGTTAGAGAGTTATGGCCATGAGAAGTTGGAGACCCCAGGTTTGGGTAATGGACCCAAGTTTGTTTGATGGATAACCGTATGCGTTATGATATATTTTTAGATAATACTATTCTATATGGATAATAAATGTCATTCCATTTCTGGTGGTATGTTGAACGTCACATAATTCCTCACAGTTTGAGAGTTATGGCCTTACGAAGTTGGAGGACCCTCATATGTCATCTAGAAGGACCAAAAGGTTAAAGCAGTCAAAGTGGTTTAAGAGATTTTAAAAGGTAAATAATAAAGTGAAGTAATGACTGTATTATAATTCAAAGTGAATACAAAATAAATTATTTCAATAATAAATTTAATGGAGAAATTAGAAGTGGGTTAACCCTAAAATAAGGAAAGTGAGGCCAAGTGACCTAGAAGATGTTTTTAAGGAAGCTACTTGGAGAGTATAAATAAGAGGCAAGTCTCTGTCATTTTAATCACACTTGAGCATATTGAATATGTATATGTTTCTGAGGTAACCAAGGATATCTAAGCTGAAATTATGAGGGAAGGTGAAGAAAAAAATGTTGAAATGCAAGGAAGGATAAATTCTTTTGATGATGCTTTCTAAGGTATCTTATTTACATGTCATCTCACCATTTTCACTATAACGTTTTTTTTATAATGACTCAGACCGTGAAATTTCTATGCCATTAAGAAAAAATATCCAAGTATCTATGGTAAAACATTCATCTTGTGGGTCGTTGTATTTTGGGAGTTACACTCTGTGGAAAATAGGGTTTGTGGCTAGTCCTGAAACTAGTCAAAAACAGGTGTTTTGCGTAAAAATGTCATAACATATTCATAACAGATCCAAATTTAGTGAGACAAAATGTGTTGGTTAGGGTACAGTCTGTGGTATTTTGTGTAACATTTTTATATCATTTCAAAAAATATTCCGTGCGGGGAATTCTCTACAAGTTCGATCTCTAGAATAAGCCAGAATTTAGCAAGGTATGCCATTTTTTCTATAACCCCTTTTTTGTGAGGTTCCAAGTAGTGAAACTTGGAGGAATTGCATAAAACACACTGACGAAAATTGTGTATTAGTTTCAAATATTTATACATTACAGGTACAAAGTTATGATTACTTCAAGTTAGAGTTGTTGACTAATACAAAACTAGGCATGTGAGACTAAAGAAAAGTTTGAAGAAAATGCTAGTCTATTGTTGTTAAAGTTAAGGAAGGTTTGCAAGAATGTGATCATATACACTAGTTCTATTATAGAGCTACAATCAGATTTTTATTATGAAATTGATGAGGGCTTTTGGTTGAGGTACATGTTGAGTACATGGTTAAGACAAGTAGTTGATGAGTTGGCACATACATGAGGTGTATAGTTGATGATGGTGGTACATATTGATGAGTCATAGTTGATGAATAGTTGACACATGATTGGTACATAATTGGTACATGGTTGGATGCACTTGTTTATGGTACAAGTTTATTACAGATTGTTTGTTACAGGTTGGTGCATGGTTGATGCACTTTTTTATGGTACATGTTGATTACAGGTTGAGGTATAGGTTGATGCATGGTTCAGATTTAATGGTACATGTTTATAGTGGTATATCTCACAGTGATAGTGTGACAGTGGTTCCATCATTCTACTTCTACTTCACGGTGGCAGGACGGGGCAAGGACAAGTGGTTGTAGCTACCTTTCGGTTGTAGTCAAAGAACATAGGGGGTTGTAGACTCCTTCTGGTTGTATCCAAATAATTGGGGAGTTGGAGCTTCCCTCAGGTTGTAGCCTGAGAAGCTAGTGGGTTGGAGCCTCCTTCTAGTTCTAGCTAGAAAACAAAGGAAGTTGGTGCTTCCAATGAATGTAATTCTTCAAGACATATAAGAAAAAACATTCTGTGGTTTTCTCCCAATTTGGGTTTCCACATAAAACACTGGTGTACTATGTATGTGTATGATTGTTCATTTGTTCATTGCTTATTTACTCTGCATTTATTAGATGATAATGCTACATTGATATAACACTTAGATTGTATGGTTAAAAATGATTAAATTTCTCTATTACTGATTCACCCTCCCTCTTAGTAATCCAACAATTGGTATTAGAGAAGGTTCCTTCAAAAATCAATTTAACCACTAAAAGGTAGATCATGGAGAGTACCAACTCATATAAAAATGGAATACCACAGTTTGATGGACAAAAGTATGCTTTTTGGAGCATAAGGATGAGGACATATATACAGGCACATGGATTTCAATTTTGGAAATCAATTGTAGATGGATACACAACAACAACAGTGCCACCAACAAATGACGAAGAGGTAAAACTCGGTGAGAATAATTCCAAAGCCACAAATGAACTTTTGAATGGTCTCAGTGATGTGGTATTCACCAAAGTTGCACATTGTAAATCTGCTAAAGATATTTGGGACAAGCTTCAAAATATTTATGAAGGAGATACAAAAGTCAAAGAAGCAATGCTTCAGACTTACAGAGGTTAGTTCGAACAACTAAAAATGAAGGAAGATGAAGATATCACAACCTACTTCTTACGATTAGATGAAAGAGTGAATGCAATCATAGGATTGTTAGAAGATATTGAAGAATATGTAATTGTTCAAAAGATACTAAGATCTCTTCCTATGAGATTCAACCCTAATATATCAACACTAGAAGAAAGATCGGATCTGGACTCAATAAGCATGGATGAACTGCATGGAATCTTCACAACATATGAAATGAGAACTAAGAAGGAAAATCTAGATATAAAAGAAGCAGCCTTCAAGGCATCCAAAAGATCAAAGAAAAAGAAAAAGGAACAAGAAGAATATAATAGCAATAGTGATGCCTTGGAAGATGATTAATAAGTGGCCAACTTCATCAAAAGAATGAACAAGGGAACCAACGGTAGGTATAGAGGTAAGCTCCCTTTAATTTTTTTTAATTGTGCTAGTATTGGTCATTTTGCTAACAAATGTCCTCATAAGAAAAAAATAAATGATGAAGGTTATTCAAAAGGAAAACACACATATAAAGGCAAAAGAACTACAAAGAAAGTTTTCAAGAAAATCTTATACACCAAAGAAGACATCTCATCATCAGATGAAGATGAAGTCAATGAAAATGAGATAGGAAGAGTTCTATTCATGGTAGTAAGAGACTCTGACAAAGAAGAATCTGAAGAAGAATATGAAGAAGCCGAAGAATAATGTGAAGAACGCAAAGAAGAAATTGAAGAGGTAGAAGTTGACTATCGAGAAGAATTAATGTGTGCCATAGAAGTTATCACAAGAGAAAAGAAGAAAAACAAGAAACTACAAGAATAACTAGACAAGAAAAAGGACACTTGAGAAATAGAACAAATGATCAAAAAATTGAAGGTTCAAATAGAAGAAGATAAAAGAATTGAAGAAGCACTCAAAGAAAAACTAGAATAAAAGGACAAGATCATTGGAAACTTGGAAGCAGAGGTTGTCACACTAAGAAAGGATATTCAAAAGAAAAATATGCAGAATAGCTCAAAAGTTTTGGATGACATTATCAACAGTCAAAAATCTCATCTTGACAAGTACGGACTTGGATACAATCAGACAGAAAAGGGATCAATATCCAAAACAACAGAGCAAGAAACAAATCCAAAGAGCTATGCAGAAACAATCAAAGAGGATAGGAAGATATACAAGGAATATTACAGGGACACTCCTCGACCAAGAAGATTAATATTTTAGAATCAACAATAGACAGATAGGCCTCAAGAAGAAGAAGGATTCATAAGAGCACCTCCTTTCAGAATATCTTCAACTTCCAGGTATCAAACTATATTTTTTGGTTTATTCTATGCATGTAATAATTTTAGGCATAAAGTTGTGAATTGCAGAGCTAACAACAGAAAAAGTAACAACTTTGAGAGTTATACAGAAAGGGATTATTCAAGAAGACCTAGTGAAACACAAAGAGGAAGTTACAACAGGTTTGAATCTTTGAGCACTAAAGTAAAATGTTACAAATGTAACAATTTTGGAAACATGGCCAAGGATTGCAGAATGACAGACCCTCCTAAAGAACCTCAACATAATAACAATAGTCACAGACAAGAACCTCAGAAAATGACATTGATAAGAAAGCAAGATCAATATAACAATGAAGAATGCACAGTCGCTCTACAAGCTAAGAAGAAGAAACATGGTTGGTATGTTGACAATGGATGTTCAAAACACATGGAAGGTGATAAAGACAAATTTCTTACATTACGAAAAGAAAAAAATGGATTAGTCTCCTTCAGAAATGATAATTCATCCAAAATAATTGCAGAAGGCACAGTCTGAATTGGGAACAAGAATGAAAAGGCACAAAATGTTCTACTGGTAGAAGATATGAAACATAATCTTCTAAGTGTGAGTCAAATGTGTGACCAAGGTCATAAACTTACTTTCGATTCAGAAAAGTGTGAGATAAGAAAAGAAGGTTCAGGGAAATTGATCGGTATAGCTACAAGAACTTCAAACAACATATATGTGTTAAGTGAAATTGGAAATGAAAAGTGTTTTCTAGGAAAGGAATGTGAAAGTTGGCTATGTCACATAATAATGGGTTACATGAATTTTGATAACTTTGTCAAAGTCAACAAAAGAGAAGCAGTCAGAGAAATGCCCCAGATCATGAAACCAACCAACACTTTATGCAAGCATTGTCAACAAGGAAAGCAAACAAAGACTAGGTTCAAATCAAAGGAATATTCAACAACAACACCACTGGAAATTGTGCACACTGATCTATTTGGACCAACTACAACACATGGATTAAAAGGTTAAAAATAATTTATGTTACTAGTTGATGATTATACAATAATGATTGCAGTTTGCTTTCTCAAGAACAAGTCAGAAGCTTTTGAAAACTTCAAGATTTACAAGGAAATGGTTGAAAATGAGATGGATTCAAGAATCAAATGTTTGAGATATGATAATGGAGGAGATTTCACTCCATATGATTTTATGGACTATTGTAGCAGTCATGGAATAAAAAGACAATTCTCCGTTGCTAGGACACCTCAACAGAATGGAGTTGTTGAAATAAATAACATGACAATACAATAAATGGATCGAAAAATGCTAATGGATTCCAAATTGACAGATATATTTTGGACACGTGAAGTGAATACAACAATTCACATTCAAAACAAAGTCATGCTCAGAAGCAACACTGACAAAAATCCCTATGAGCTATGGAAAGGAAGACCAACAAATGTGAAGCACTTCAGAGTTTTTGGAAGCAAATGCTACATCAAAAGATAAGATGGAAGAATGGTAAAGTTTGACTCTCATGTGGACAAAGGAATACTTGTTGCTTACTAAAGTACAAGAAAAGCATACAAGTGTTACAATATAAGATTGAACAAAGTTGTGGAAAGCATCAACATAACAATTGATGAAATAGGCAGAACAAAATCAAAGGAAGAAGAAAACAAATCAATGGAACAATTTTTCGAAGAAAAAGATGAAAAAGATGTAGAAGAGGAAGATGAATATGAAGAGAATCTGACAGAATCAGAAGAGCAAGTTTAGCAAGTATCTCCAAAGACACCTAGGAAACGAGTATAGAAGAATCATCCTTCATATCATATTATTGGAAACAAAGATGCAGGAGTTGAGACTAGAAGAAACGTCCATTCACCAGGACAAACACACCTAGCACTCTTATCTAAAATTGAACCAAACTGTTTTGAAGAAGTCATCAAGGATGAATTTTGGAATAAGGCCATGGATGAAGAATTGGATCAAATAGAGAAAAATGACACTTGGGAATTGGTTCCAAGACCAAAGAATAAGAATTTGATTGGCACAAAATGGGTTTTCAGGAATAAATTGAATGAAGATGGATAGGTTATAAGGAACAAATCTAGATTGGTATGTAAAGGATATGCACAGATTGAAGGAATCGACTTTGAAGAGACATTTTCCCCAGTTGCCAGAATGGAAGAAATCCGTTTACTTTTATCTTATGCATGCTCCAAAAATGTTAAAGTATATTAGATGGACGTAAAATCATCTTTTCTGAATGGAGAACTTGAAAAAGAAGTCTACATTGAACAACCAGAAGGATTTCAGTTGTCAGAGAACACAGACTATGTATGTAAATTAAAGAAGGCCTTGTATGGTCTAAAATAGGATCCTAGAGCATAGTACTCTAGACTGGATAAGTATCTATAGCAGGCATGGTTTAGAAAAGTAATTGTAGACAACAACCTCTCTATCAAGGTAAGTCAAGGTAATATTTTATTAATTGAAGTTTATATTGATGATATTATTTTTGGTAATGATGATGACAGGTTAAGACAAAAATTTGCAAAAGACATGCATAATGAATTTGAAATGTTGTTACTTGGAGAACTATCCTTTTTTCTCAGACTTCAGATACGTCAAAGCAACCAATGAATTTTTGTTTCTCAAACCAAGTATATCAGAGAAATGTTGAAGAGGTTCGGAATGGAATATTGCAAACTAGTTATCACTCCCATGCAAACTAGTTTTAAATTGAGCAAAGATGATGATTTGAAGTCTACAGATCAGAGGCAATACAGGTCAATGATTGGCAGCCTACTATATGTGACAACATCCAGACTAGATGTAATGCAAGCAGTTGGATAGGTTGTATGATTTCAAGCATCACCAAAGGAATCACATGTATTAGCAGTAAAGAGGATTTTCAGATATCTCAAAGGAACAAAAGATTTTGGATTATGGTATCCAAAAGGAAAATATCTATCACTTATTTCCTACACAAATGTAGATTGGGTAGGTTGTATTGATGATTGATGAAGCACCAGTGGAGCAATGTTCTACTTAGGTGAGTTTTTGGTATCATGGCTAAGCAATAAACAATGATTAGTATCTCTATCTACAGCCGAGGCGGAGTATATTGCAGAAACAACATGTTGTACACAGGTTCTTTGGATGAAACAAACTTTGACAAATATACAGTTTTAGTATGAAGAGCCCATTCCAATATATTGTGATAATACAAGTGCCATCAATATCTCAAAAAACCCGGTGATGCACTCCAAGACAAAGCACATTCCAATCAAGTATCACTTTCTATGGGAATAGGTTGCAGAAAAGAACATCAGAGTTGAGTACGTGGGCACAAAAGAACAAGTGGTAGACATCTTTACAAAACCACTTCCATGGGAAGCCTTTGAATATATTTTCCAAAGACTTGGAGTTATTTTTGCTCCAAAATGAATTATTTTTTAATGCTTTTTTAATGCTTATCTTATATGTCTTAGATGTACATGAGGAAGCACCATAAGAGGTCAATTCAGCCAGGGGGAGCAACCCCGGATGGAAATATACCTTTTCCATTTATGAAAAAGGGGGAGAGATTTATCAGATGCAGAGAACAAAGGCATCGTTCCAGGGGGAGTAGATTCATCAGATGTAGAGGACAGGGGAAAATTTATCAGATATAGAGGACAGAGGCATGGTTCCAAGGGGAACATTAGTGATATGATTTCAGTATTGCATCAAAGTGTTGCCATCAATGCCAAAGGGGAATATTGTTGATTAAGGTTGGTTGTCATTGATGTCAAACCTTGAAGAAAGCTCCACAACACAAAGGTTTGAGTAATGGACCCAAGATTGTTTGATGTAAAGATGACTCATTATTGTCTTGTCCTGGTTGATAAGAAGTAAATATGGATGAACTCCAAATTGGTCCCCTTATGGTCAAATCTCTCATGGGAAGACACTTTGTGGAGTAAGAGAACCCATGCTTAATTGTGGAACAATGAGATGAAGGGCAGTGAATTTGTTAGGGAAAATATCCTATATGGATAGTTCTTATCATTCCATTTCCAATGGTATGTGGAACGTCACATAACACCTCACAGTTAGAGAGTTATGGCCATGAGAATTTGGATACCCCAGGTTTGGGTAATGGACCCAAGTTTGTTTGATGGATAACAGTATGAGTTATGATCTATTTTCAGATAATACTATTCTATATGGATAGTACATGTTATTCCATTTCTAGTGGTATGTGTAACGTCACATAACTCCTCACGGTTTGAGAGTTATAGCCTTACAAAGTTGGAGAACCCTCATATGTCATCTAGAAGCCCCAAAAGGTCAAAGTAGTCAAAGTGGTTTACGAGATTTTAAAAGGTAAATAATAAAGTGAAGTAATGAGTGTATTGTAATAGAAACAAGTTTGTTTGATGGATAACGGTATGAGTTATGATCTATTTTCAGATAATACTATTCTACATGGATATTACATGTCATTCCATTTCTGGTGGTATGTGGAA
>ML784066.1:385289-398029 GCA_009831015.1 Picea engelmannii | reverse complement strand
TATTCTCGCACTGTGTAATACTATCAGCCTGCAAACCTTGTTTTTCAAAATTTTGGCTTTAAGAATTTTGCATGTTCAACTGCCCAAATCAGTATAAGTGCCTAACAAGAGTGTTTTGGACCTTTGGTTGATGTTTTCTTGTCTTCGTTCTTGTGCACAAACAGTTTTAGGAAATCAAGACTCTTCCTGTCTATTTTTCTTGACTTTCGTTTCTTGACTTTTCTCTGCAAAGATATACTCTCTGATTTTGGAATCTGAGTGTGTTTGTTTGGTTAAGAACCGGTGATCGATTGAAAGTTGAGCTTCTTTGTCTTTATCATTTTCTCATTGTTTGAAAACTAATTTTTCTCATGCAATTGACAAGACTAGTTTGGTTTGCTTTTTATTTTTGTTTCCATTGAAAGAGTGGTTTGGGTTTTTGTCTATTGGTTGTTCATTAGTTTTTGATTTTATGCACTCTCACCATCATGGTGTAGGTCCTTTTTGAAAAGTGAACAAACGTTTTTCTTTCAAAATCATTTTTTTCTTCGAAAGTATTGAAAATCAATTGTTGAAATTATTGAAAAAGAAACGATAGAGAATTGTTATTCTTGCGTGATTTGTTGCAATTGTATTTTAAAGGAAATTGTGTCTTGTAGTTCAAGTTTGATCCGGAAAACTTCTCTTTCCCTCTCGTACATAGGATTCATTGAACTAAAATTGCTATATTTCATTCTTATCCATGCATCATTGGGTCAAAGTCTTATATAACATCAGTTTCATCTCCACTTCCTTTGAGTAACAACAACCTTTAATAACATTGCGCAATTGTAACATTTACCTAGTAACTCTTTTCTAGGGCTCTATTACACCAACATTTAGCTAGGCTAGCGCTTTGGAATAGGCAGAGAGATACACTCTCCAAAGCACAAAACACACAATAGCATCTTGTGTTAAGGAGTGTCAAATTCCATTTACAACATCTTTTCCTAGGAAGCCCTTCTCACACAAGGGTCAAACACAAGGTCGCATTGATATTGACAGAGTTACTCACCTTGCTTTGTTGATATCGATGTAGAGATTGGACATATTACGGGGGTCACTCATAGGTATACCGACAATGATGAGTGGAAGCCTTTTGAGTTGATTTTGGGCTAGATACCATGCCCTTGCATGTGGATCGGACTGTTGACTATCCCCCCAGGATTTATTGCTGTCAGTGCTAGCCTTAGCAGCCTATCTTTCTAGGGTCTTACACAAGGTGACTGTGAAGGGGAAATTCTTCACGGTACCTGGAATCGACATTGACCAAACTCACTCGAGCTTTTTGGAGAGTATACCCACGATTATGTGTGGGAACTTGCACCAGGGTGTAAGTCCATTAACCAGGTCATCAGTGTAACTTTTCCACCCTAGCCTAGCCCCTTCTTGTCTCATTGTTGTGACATTGGATTTCATCACCAACTAGTGTCTTCGGAATTAGAAGGTCTTGTTTGCTTGGTGTTGTGTCCTAGGTTTTGTTTACTAGCATGTGTTGTTTGTTTACCAAAGTTGACCATACGATTTTCTTCGTATGTTTGTCACTCATTTACAATAGCTCCTCCACGTCGTTCATGTAGAATGTAGGGTTTATCTCCAGAGCATCTGGAAGGTTCTCAACCCTTGCCTACAAGTTCACCTGAGGGCTCTCCTCCACAAAGTGTAGTCCAAGCCGTCACCACGCCACAAGTGGAATGAACTGACTCTCTAGAACATTTCTGAATTACTAATACTCGAGAGGACTTTTGACTTCACCCTGATTCTGAGCGATCGTTTATGTGACTGAATTCTTCTGGAGACTTAGTTGTTACATATTCTAGATCACCAGTTGGACCCTTTCTAGGCATAGAAGGCCAAGATCCTTTTTGTTCTACGGGTGTTTTTCAATGGGACCTTTTTGTTCTAGGCTCACCTGTGATTTCTGAAATCACCCCACCTGTGATTTCTGAAATCTCTAGTCCAGAGACAGTACCGTTTACTACCGCCTATCACTTTATCGTCCCTATTGAAATGGCCCATCACATAGATACTACGAGTGTTCACACCGGGTTTACCATGGTTAGTCTCGCTCCCATTAGCACACTGTGAACACCTAGTGTCACCCCAACACTACCACCTGGATACTTTGCATTGAATTCTTCCATTCCCACTCCTACGCAAACCCCATTCATCTCTCCTGGTGGTCCTTCTTCTTCTGGGAACTCTCTTCCTGGCTTTATTCCGACACTCTGTCAATTTCCTTTTGGAGGACCTTCCTCGTCTTCTACTGGCAGTCTTAATCCTAGTGGCACTATTATGTCATTCACACCAAATTACCAGATTCCCGTCGGTGGACAATTTCACCAAGGTGGCATGACTCAACCCCCTCTCAGTGGGCAAATTCCTATTGGAATGAAAATCCAAATAGGAACACAACCCCCAATTGGAACACCACCTTCGATGGGAGGACTAAACCCACCTTATGGACAACACATACCTCCATCCTTGGCCCAGTATTGGAATTAGTTTATACAACATCCTCCTCAATCGACTGGGGGGTAGCAGTTTCCAGTTGTGTCCGTAATACCCACTAGTATGGGTCAACCATATCCAGGTTCATTCAATCCTATTTGGGGCTCGACTGCTCAAACTCACATCCCTATTCTAGGGTATGATCCCATGAGCTACTATCATCTTCAACCACCACTAAATCTGCCTGGGTCTTCACATTATATGCAGACTACTTATGGTCCTACTGGTTTGTCAATGGGGCTTCCTCCCCAAAGCCACCAGTACCCGCAGGTGAATCAACAGTTACCCTTTTTGGCCACTTTGGATCTTCTGGATTTGTCAAGGATTTTAAATGATCCAATTCATCACTCTCCCCAATGGCCTACTATACTAGCCAAGCTACCATCAGACATTCCTAAATTCGACGATAAAGTGGGAGAGGACCCGAAAAATCACATCATGACTTTTCACCTTTAGTGTTCATCCAACTCATTGATGGATGAATCTATTCATTTATGTCTTTTTCAACGAACCCTCATAGGTTCTGCTGCGAAGTGGTATATAGAATTACCATGAGGTTTCTTCTCTAACTTCAACACCCTAGCTATGGATTTCCTCACACACTACCAGTTACTGATTCGTTATGACACGGGGACCGAGATTTTGACATCTTTCAAACAAAACAAAGCCACTCATATATCTGATCACATTCATGAGTGGCGAAGGAGATGGCGTCTCATCAAACTCGAACTCCCTGATCAGTTGCTAGAAGAGTGGTTCAAAAAATCCTTTGTGAACCACATCGGTCATAACATCGCCATGGGTGGAGTGGTCATAGAAGAGCAGGCCATAAGTCATGCTCAATACCTTGACCTCGTTTACTCACAAAGGGGTACCCTTTATGACTTACTACCCAACTTGCCTTGTCCTTCCACTTCCACCACTTTGACTACTCCAGCTGCTTCACATGCAGCCGACAGTGTGATTGGAACTTTCCAGGCCCAACCACATTCTACCTCAAGTGTAAACCCCAAACCTGCTTCTTCTAATGTTAAAAATGCTCCATCTCCTACCCCTCCCACCGGAAAGACTTCTGAGGTAAATGCAGTTCAATCTACCCCAGCCGGTAAAAAAAAATCCAAAAAGGGAAGGGGTAAGACTAAGGAGGAAAAAAATACTTCTCAAGCAAAGTGAACCAAAACTACTCCTGTTGACGATAGGGATAAGCGCAAACCTCGATACCCTTGTCTTATCTGTGGTGATGATCACTACATGAAGGATTTTCCATGACACGTCAAAGTCACTAAGTTCCTTCAAGGAGCTCCAAAACCACCTTCTCCGACCATTTTGTCCCAACCCTTCCCATCTCAACAACAGGCTCAGTTGGTCATTCATGACCAACCCTCATCTTCTACTACATCTTATGTATTAATGTGTACTGGCGATTCAAAGCAGAACGAAATTGCACTCACCACTCGAGCCAAAGATTATTCTCCCTCTAAAGAGAAGGTTGATGATCTACCTCCTTCCTCGGTACAACCCTCTCCCACAACTCCACCTACCAACGGTCCTCTTCATCTCAAACGATCAAGCCTCGACATAGTTCTTCGACCCCCCCCAAAGGGCATCATTCAGAAATCGACTTTCAATCCACATGCTTGTGCTTCCTAGAACTACAACATTGTTGAAGATCTGGCCCAAGCACCTTCTGCGATGTCAGCCCTCGAAGTCCTTCAAAGTTGTCCCACACAATGAAAGGCCCTGTTGAAAGCTATTAGTGGAATCGACCCAACGGATACGAATTTAATAATATTTGACTTGAATGATCACATTACAAGGTTACTCCCTCAACTCTCGTTCCAAATCCAAGTGATTTTCTCTGACAAAAACATTTGTCGAATCGTTATTGACGAGGGTGCCTCAACGTGTGTCATGTCGCTTACTTTCTAGAAAGCCATTGGCTCTCCCCCTTTGACCGAATCCCAGAACACTCTAAAAGCCTTCAATGGCTCTGGTTTTAAGCCCTACAGTGTCCTTCCTTTGTTTCCCATCATGTTAGAAGGAAAAAAAGTCCAGGCCAAAGTGGAAGTCTTTGATGCTCCCCTTGATTACAATATTCTGCTTGGCCGCAGCTAGATCGATTCCATGCGTGCAGTTGTGTCGACCCTTTTCCATGTGGTACGTTTCCCACATCACGGGAAGGTTGTCACTGTCGACCAATTATCCTTCTTTAACTTCAATACCCGTAATGGAAATGTACCATTCATCACTAAAACCCCACGAGGTTATGAGAACGTCGGTGTAGGCCTTATCAAAGACTCTTCATTAATGGGTAGTTTCCCCATTCCACCGCCCGATGTTCCACACTCGTTTTTTTCTTCAATCAACATGATCTCCACCTTGATTCATGAACTTCCTACGTCTCATGACCCCTAGATAGTACCTGACCCTGGAGATTATCTTCATTATGGCGACGAAATGCCATTAAGTCTTGTTGAATCCGCCTATCAAGCCATTCAATCAACAACCCCTTCTACCCCCTCTCTTGGTGAGTTGTCTCCCAATCCTTTTCATGTCATTTTTCCCACTAACGAGATGATCATGTCTGTCATGGAGGACACCCCTTGGGATGATGGACATCATAGTTCCATCCTCTTTATGGAGCAACATATCATTGAGAACTACCAACGGATATCGACCCTGTCGACCGTTGTCATCATCTCAACCATTCCCGGGTCCTCACACGATGTGTTTTCTGAAGGGAACTTAAGCAATATCTCGCCCACTATTCCCCTTGACATATCCGTCAAACCTGGAATTGTCAAAAATGTCCATATCATAGTTTCATGTTCTTCTGACGAAGTTGTCACATACACATCCCTTTTCAAAGAGTTTTGTGACATCTTCTCCTGGAGCTACAAAGAAATGTTGGGTATCGACCCTGAGATTGTGATACATGAGATCAAGACATACCCCAACGCTAAACCCATATGGCAACGCCTTCATCCAGTTCACCCACATAAAGTGGCGGCTATCAAGCTCGAAGTCGAGAAACTTCTCAAAGCCATATTTATTTATCTAGTGGCTCTCACTGACTGGGTTTCCAATCTTGTCCCGATCGACAAGAAACAAGGCACAATTCGTGTATGCATTGATTATAGGGATATCAACAAAGCTTGTCCCAAAGACAACTTTCCTACCCCCTTCATCTATCAGATTATCGACAATTGGGCTGGAAGTGAAATCTTCTCTCTCATGGATGGTTTCTCTGGGTATAATCAAATCAACATTGTTCCTGAGGATCAACATAAGACTGTTTTTATTTGTCCTTGGGGTACTTTTGCCTATCGAAAACTCCCTTTTGGTCTCAAGAATGCTGGCGCCACTTTTCAACGCACTATGTCTTATGATTTCCATGATATCAAGAACATCGTTTAACCATATCTAGACGATTTACCTGCTCAATGCACTGAGTCGATCATCCAACCCATCTCCGAGCCATTTTCGTCCGCTGTTGGTTTTACCGTATACGTTTGAATCCTCATAAGTGTGTTTTCTACGTGGAATCTAGCCGACTTCTAGGATTTATTGTTTCATGTCAAGGGATCAGGGTGGATCCTTTAAAGGTTGAGGCAATCCTTAATCTCCCTCCTCCTTCTACACTTTGCTAGTTACAAAGTTTGTAGGGGAAGGCAAACTTTCTTAGTCATTTTATTCAAAATTACACCGAGATAACTCGTGGATTTACGCGGTTACTTAAAAAGGGGTCTGAGTTCGTATGGGATACTATCGCCAACAATTCTTTCAAAGCTTTGAAATTATCCCTAATGCGTGCTTCGCTTCGCTTTCCCCCCAATTACAGTCGCGATTATTTTCTCTACCTTGCTGCCTCGGATTACACCATTGGTATGGTTCTTGTCCAAAAGGACGATACTAATGATGAACATGTTATCTACTACTTGAATCAAAGTCTAACGCCTACTGAAATCAAGTATTTACATGTCGAAAAACTGGCCTTAGCTACCATCCAAGTCGTCTAACGCTTTCGACACTATATCATCTCGCGCAAAACTACAGTGATTTCTAACTACAGCCCTATGCAACACATTCTCATTCGTCAATTGCTAGGGGGAAAATACTCCAGATGGATTGTGATACTACAGGAGTTTGACTTGGAATTCGAACACACCAAGTCTAAGATGTCCTTAGTGTTTACTGAGTTGATATGCGACTTTCCCTATTCTGAAACGGAAAATGTAGCAGCTGATTCATTACCCAATGAATCCCTTTTCCTCATTAGCACTGATGATCTTTGGTATGGAAATATCATTATATATCTCCAAACCCAAACTTTCCATCCAACTTTGTCCAGTACTAAGCGACATCGAATACGATACCAATCTTGTCAATATATTATCCTCGTGAATACTCTTTATCATCGAGGGATTGACTCCGTTTTTCGATGTTGCGTCACATTCGACGAGGCTGAGAGAGCTCTAAATGACTTCCATTCTAGAGCCTGTGGTTGTCATATGTCTGGGTATGTGACTACCCAGAATATCTTATGAGCAGGGTATTTTTGGCCTTCTTTATTTAACGACTGCATAATCGCTATTCAAAAATTCCATGCTTTCCAGACCTATAATAACAAGATATGGTCGCATCCCACTCCTCTTCACCTTGTGGTCTTCATTGGTCCCTTTGAAAAATGGGGCATCGATTTCATGACATGTCACCCCCACTCGGTCGGGGGGCATGGATACATCATTGTAGCCGTAGATTACTTTACGAAATGGGCCGAGGCGATGCCGACATTTGACAACACTGGAAAGACCACAACATTATTCATTTTTAATCACATCATAGCTCGTTTTGGTGTTCCCCAGGCTATCATCACTGATCACGGTAGCAACTTTCAAAACTTCATGATGTCTAAACTTACTGAAAAGATGGGTCTTCTCCATGAAAACTCAATGCCCTATTACCCACAAGCCAACGACCAAGTCAAAGAAATTAACAAAGTTCTCATAACTATGCTCCAACGAATGATAGGGATTCACAAAACAAGTTGACACACAATGTTGTTTTCAGCATTGTGGGCTTACCGTACATCCGTCAAGTCTTCTATTGGGTTTACACCTTTCTGGTTAGTCTATGGTTTGGAATCCATTCTCCCAATTGAATGTGAGATACCCTCTTTAAAGCTAGCTTTTGAAATCCTACCAAACACTTCTACTAAAGAAGAACATCTAATGTATCTTATGTGATTAGATGAAACTTGACACGATGCTACCCTAGTCATAGAAGCTCAGAAAAAATGTGTCAAGGCCCAATACGACAAACATGTCAAGCCTCACATTTTCTCCGAATGTGATCTTGTTCTCCTCTATGAATAGGATCGAGATATGCTAGGAGTTGGAAAATTCGAAGAAATTCGAAGCCATGTGGTGAGGTCCTTATATCGTTCAACGAGTTTTTGAAAAAGGGGCTTATGAGTTAGTACATTATGATGGTATCCCTTTGAGTGAACCCAAAAATGGGTTGTACTTGAAGAAGTACTATGCATAAAATCATCTGTGCACGAGTACTTGTATTTTTATTGTATCATACTTCTTGTGTGTTACTATAGCTTTCTTTTGTCGTTATCTGGTCTCTACCCTTATGTGACATTGTGTTTGATTTCCAGATGTCAGAGTCTTCGCTACCCTACATTGGCTTCATTGATGGCGCTAGCCGTAGTACTCAGAACCTTGCTTCCACTGCATGGGCAATTTATGCCCCTACAAAAGAACTTGTCTCCTTACGAGGTGTGTGTCTCGACCGTGTGACCAACAATATTGTAGAGTATAGCATCGTTATCGAATTATTGGTTGATGCTATCTCGCTCAGAATCCGTCATTTGGTTGTGCGACTCGATTCGCAGCTTGTAGTACTACAATTAAGTAATGTCTATACTATTCTAAGTCCTACTTTGTTATGGGTGTATTTGCGAATTCGCCTCTTGGAACATTATTTTGATTATATTGAATATCAACATATTCCTAGATGTCTAAATACATTAACTAATGCATTGGCTAACTATGTATTAGACAGACATTTGGATCATTTATAAATCAATCACATCAATTTTAACACAACAGAAGATAAACCGGTAGAAGCCATTTGTATATATAATGATCAAAATATTTTTTTACAAAAAGTTCTGTCCGAAGACCAAAATGTCAAAATCTGAAGCTCATAGCTTCTACAAAGTGACGTCATGGATGACGTTCATGGTAACACATGACTGCCCGAGAAACCATATGGAGCAGTCGACCTATGGAATCTGACACTCCTACTGTATGACATTGATAACATCATGGAACCTCTCCAAGAGGCATGTCTGGAATATATGTTGTCAAATCCTCTAGGTTTTGTTCCACTGCTTGATAATCCTTGGCGTCCCATTGTGGCACTGGCGCTACCTCTCCTCGTCGTTGAATAGGAGAAGTACCAAGAGGTCAGTAAGGTCCCACATCTGTGTCATCAACAACAAATTTTGTATTTAGTCTTTGGACAAACATATAAAAAACATTTTCATATGATAAAATTCACAAAAACATTTAAAAAGAAAAAATGTGTACTTCTTACCAAGTTCCCCCCACTGAGCATCCTTTGGCAGAACTAAGTCCAAATCTCCTCAGAAATCCAACCCGACATAAGCATAATCATCAACCATCAACATCTGTGGTCGCAGCCAGTCGAAGAAGGTATCATCATACTTGATAATTGGTCCAGCTACATGCTGGGCCATGAGCTGACACCATCTCAGCATTCTTGGATCTCTGGGAGCCGGTAAATTTCACTCAATCTGCAGCCTCAGTAAAGGAACCCTCTTGAGAAAGAAGGACACTAACAAAGATCCATACCTGAATTTCTTTAGGTCACCTCGTCTGCATTTGGTCAACTGCTTTTTCATGCTATGAAGCACAACATCTGCCTAGTTAAAAACCCGAGGTTCAGTACACTCTATAGCATACTGAAAGTATCTTTGGAGCACCATGTGAGGAGTATATCTCCCATCCATCTGAGCAATGGTGAACAAGATAGTACGGAGGGTCAAATCCTGTACTCCCCAAATATCTACTTTCCCTTTCTTCCTCTTTGCCTTGGGAACATAGTGTAAGCGACAATACTCACTCATGGGCAGCCCACCACCTCTACTACTAGTCAGGCTCACATGGTACCCACGCCGTGATAGTCCAGTTAAGAAGTAAATGTCCTCAATATCTAAGGACAATGTGTGAACCCCTACATGAAATACTTGCTGATCAGGATCCCACATATGCACAAGGTACTCCAATAACCTAATTTGGGCCCTCATGCCTGGGATACGAAAGTACTTCAGAAGACCACAGTTTCTCAAAGAGGCAATAGTGGGTGGATGATTTCTGGCAATGACATTATCTTCTTCATGCTCTCTTTTTCACCATTCTAGAACCATTGTGATGGCCAACTACCTGCATAAGAAGCACAAAAAGAATACTAATAACTCTATTCATAAATTGGTTCTCTTTCATTGAGTAAAACTTCAAAAAAATTTATGCTTTGCGGTTCTCGCAGGTGCCCTTTAGTCACAGTGCCAGGTTCTCGCAGGCTACTATGGGCTCACCTACGCGAATGACCCATTCTCGTAGGTCCCGTGTAGACCACTTGCGAGAATGGATGAGCGCCATAATAGCCCCCAAAACCAACTCAAAAATCTGTTTTTGCCAATGAAAATGAGAAATTAAACCATGAAAAAGTAGAGGACAAAGAGTCTACCTCACTGTCCCTGACGACTCATCGAATGGATGCTCGTAACTCTTGCAAGATGACGCCGAATTTCGAGGGTAAAAGAGGGGTTTTGGGGATCAAATAGTGGTAAAGTGAAAATGATATGGTAAAAAGAGTTTTTACTTCTTTATATTAACTTTTACCATGTCATTGAATTTTTTATAATTATTTATTTATTAAAACCTAAACCCTAATTCCCTTTTGAGTGTAACTTTTACAGGCGTAACGACTTCGATGGTCATGTACAGGGATGCAGACATATTTTTTCTTCTTCATCGCATGATTGGTTTGTTTTTTATGGTTTTTTTATAAAACCTCGAGCTGGGTCTTTGTCCGTTCTCACGCTCGAAAATACATGAGAAAGCGATTGAGCATACTTTTATCACTTTTTCAGGCTCAATAAGGTTATACAAAAAAGGAACCCCCCTAGAGTCCTCTTTAAACTCTTTTCAGACTCTATAAACATGAAAAGATAGCCGAGCGACCTTGCTATTTTCACTCTCGATAAAGTATTTGAAGAAAGCATCTGGTGAGCGATAATTTATCTCTTTTTCGGTCTCATTAGACTTTTTTTATGAAAAAGGAACTGAGAGAGTTCTCTTTTAAGTGTTTTTCCAAACTCTATAATCATGAAAAACCTTCGAGTTTTCTATCTTTGGAATCGTTAAACAAACATTGACAGACTCGTAATGCGACCGAACCACTCCTTCTTAGGGTTCGTTACACATACTCTGAAGGACTATCTGAAGGATAATATTATATCAACAAGCATATGTTATCCTCCTCAAGCTTGCGTAAAAATAAAGAGGTACTCGCCAAAAATGGTGGGGGGAAATTTGGGAAAAGGATATGTTATCATCTTCATATTAATTGGCAGTAAGTGTCACTCTTGAACATGACACCCCCTATTCATTATTTGAAGCCAGTTTAGGAAATCTATTTGTCTCTCATTCGATTTTCTACAAGGTCATTCCCTGTTTCATCTTTGAGTCAATGTTGCAAAATCATTGGTCATGTCATTCATATGTTCAAGAGAAGTTCATATGAAAACTCTATTGAGTCAGCCATCTGCAGTTGTCCATTCTCTCTGTGTCAATCTTCCCTGTGTCCAGTTCAACTTACATCATACTCTATTTCACCTTCAAAATCTGTTACTCATTTCATGTCATTGATGGGGGATACATCAAGGCCCTCTTGTGATGAGTTTTGTTCCGTCAACTTCAGCTCATTATCCAGAAACAAGACATAGAAATTCTTTGGTACCTTGGAACTTGCATGCCTCAATGGCAGGTTTCCTCACTTTCGACAGTGGGTTTACATCATTGACCCCTGATCTAAAGATTCCTCTGAATGTTCGACTTCAACTCATTCATTCACACTCAATGGATTGTACTAGAGTACCTTGGGATTCATTGACATTAATGGTGATTTCCCTCGCACTTGTTAACGGTTTCATCAATGACCGGTAATCAAGTGGTTTCTACCATGTTCGACTTCAACACATGTAATCACAAGGTTAGATTTGTACTTTTGGGTGATGAGATTGAATACCCTGGATATCATCTCGTTGTCCAGGTTGTGATGGAATATGTATAATCTGGTACACATAGATCCACTGTGTATGTCTCGCGGCTATGTCGTCTTAATTTGAATTTTCTCGCATAGATCCACAGTGTATTCCTGGTGGCTATGCTATATTTTGATGGCATGGATCCACAATGTATGATTGGTGGCCATGACCTATGTATACAATGTCATCCATTTGTGATCTAAGTATGGGAATTCCTACCTCGGAATTAATATATATGATATTCTGCAGATGCTTGATTGTTCGCAGGTTTCCGATTAGGTGCACTCCTGGTTTCTGACACACACATGCAGCTTACAAAGTCTTTCAGTTGTCACTGATTCCAACCTCATACTTTGGGGGGCATTCTGTTACCCATGATTTTGGTCATCATGATGGTGTATTGATGATGGTGTACTCAGGCTCCTCATAATAACTTTCTCCTGAGAAAATTGACATTCATCTCTTCCCAGAAAACATACTTTTGAAGAGAGTTCATAGGCTGCTAATATACTAGGGTGCAAGAATGACCCATTCTCGCAGGCTTCCTTAATCTAGGGTGCAAACTTCTCACACTATGATACATAGATAGGGTGCGAACTTGCTCTAAATCTTGGAAAAATATGAAGTCTCGATGGTTCTAGAAGGGAATCTTCTAGAAGAATGGGATGACATTCGAATGGTTATCCTTTTACTGGTTTCCCTGGTATTGTGGGATCATTCTTATCCAAGTAACCATCTCATTCTCTCCTATATATTGATGGAATTCTCATGGAAAAGGTTAAGAAAGATTCATTGGAGAATTGGTGAAAGAATTGTGTGAAGGACTTAGCTTGAACAGGAGCTTGGA
>ML784066.1:359825-374383 GCA_009831015.1 Picea engelmannii | reverse complement strand
CCATGTTGAGGAATTGGATTACCATGTGCATGATAATCTTTTGTATCATCTTGGCAAGCTATGTATTCCACAGGGTGAACGAATCAACATAATAAGAGAAGCCCATTATTCTCTTATTGCTGTTCACTTTGGTGTAGGCAAGACGGTGGCTAATTTGCAAAGGTATTGCTATTGGCCTAAAATGAATGAAAGTGTTTCAAGATATGTTCGAGGATGTTTGTTATGTGCCACAAGAAAACCTAGCAATTGAAAGTTGGGTTTGTATACTCCACTTCCAGTTCCTTCTCGTCCTTGGGAAAGTATTTCTATGGACTTTGTAGGAGGTCTACCTATGTCTAAAAGAAATCATGATTATATTTATGTTGTGGTTGATTGATTTAGAAAAATGTGTATTTTGATGCCTTGTAAAAAGCAGGTTACAGCTGATCAAATGGCACAGATGTTCTTTCAGAATGTTTGGGTACATTTTGGATTGCCTAAATCCATTATTTCTGATCAAGATTCTCGATTTATTGGAAGTTTTTGGTCAAGTTTATGGGCACTCATGGACACCAAACTGAAAAAGAGCACAACTTTTCATCCACAAACCGATGGTCAAACAGAAGTGGTAAATAGAACAATGGTACATTTTCTTCGTGGTTATTGCATGAAGCATCCTAAACTTTGGGATGAGCATTTACACTACATTCAACATCCTTACAATCGAGCTAAGCACTCTTCAACTCAAACGTCGCCATTTGAAGCATTTTTTGGCTATTTTCCCAAATCTCCTTTAGATTTTATCTTTGGGAAGGATATTGCTATTGATGGTCAATATGACATTGATAGGGCAGAAAAGTTCATTGAACAAATTCAGTCAATACATCAAATGGTGTAAGAGTAGTTGGAAAAGAGTCAAGCCAAGTACAAGACAAGACATAACAAGCATCATGTTGATCACAGTTTCCAAGTTGGAGATGAAGTTTGGATTTACATTAGTAAGGAGAGGCTTAAAGGAGAAGGTAAAAAACTAAAACCAATTCGATATGGTCCTTTCAAGATTCTTGACAAGATTGGTAACAACGCCTTCCATTTAGATTTGCCTCCTTATATGAAAATGTATGCAGTTGTTAATGTTGAGAATTTGAAATTGTATGATCCTCCTTTGATTGATGATCAAGGAGAACATGTTCAGATTCCTTCTATAGATGATTTCTCCCTAGAATATCTTACAGAACTGCATGAAGACACAATCCTTGACAGGAGAATGAGAACTTCAAAACGAGGAAATGTGGAATATCTTCAAGTTGGTCTTAAAGGCACAAATCCAAGAAAATCCAAGTGGATTGAGGCTGGAAAGGTGAGGAACTATACCCTCATCTTCAAATAGCCTGAAAATAGTCTTTTGGAGGTCCAAAAGCTTTCCAATGGGGAGGTGTGATCCAGGGGATCAAATTTTGCACAAAATTCAAAATGATCGAAATCTCTTCAAATTGAATGGGAGCAGAGGCCTTGTCGTCATGAACCTAATGCAACTCATTTGGGTTCAAATGAATGTCGGATGAGAGAGATATCACATTCTATTCAAAATGCCAAACAAGAAAAAAAAATGTGTTGACTGTATAGTCCATACGGATGCTAACGTGGCAGACCATATGACACGTAGTAGATCCATACGACACATGGCAGAGTCGTACAACATATGGCAGGTGTTGGTTGGCATTTGTGTGGACAAGTTTGCATATGACATGTGGCAATGGTGGTGAATGGAATGCTGACACGTGGCACAATCAATGGCTACCACGTGTCACCCTAGCGTTGGTTTAAAATTTATGTTGTTGGTCGGATTCAACCCCACAACCTCTAGGTAGGGGAAAAGATTTGGGAAGGGCCGCCCAACCGGCGTGCCACCCACATGGTTCTTAACACTATACCTTTTAAAATTTATTTGAATTTGAATGGTTTTGAAATGGGCACGGTCCGGGCTGGGGCTTAGCCCCAGCTCCTAGTCATATACATTGCAATGTAACCACTGGCACGACGCGCCCTCCGACCATTTACCATATGTTTAAACATAGCCCCTTTTCATATGAGCCCCGGTCTTATGTGTATACAATAGAACCACCGGCATGTGCCTCCGAACCATTACCATATGGTTTTAAAATGTGGCCCTAGGCGGTTAGGGGCTAGGCACGTAGCCGTCCTACAATTTGCACCGTTGTGCGGTTGCACCCAATGCTGGGTTTTAACACATATATGCACGTGGTGGCTAGGTTGAGGAGGAGAAGGTGCATTTTGGGAATCCAGAGACACCAAGTATGAAGGGAAACTTCTAGGAAGCCTATCTTCTTCAATTTTTGGCCAAACGAGGTGCCGAAAAACCCCAGCTAGGGGTTTTTGGACGTTCTGAAGCCATTGGAGCCATCTATTTGGAATTTTGAGAATTCTAAAGAAAATATTTTAGCACTTTGAGCAAATAATACAAAATATCCATTGGAAGATGGACCAGGAGATGTAGCCCAAGAGAGGGGTGAACTCCTTTATCATTTGTTGTGTTATGTGTTTTTTGTTCATTGTTATTTGTTGTTGTTTATATGCATCTTAAATGTGTAATTTCTATAAAAGTCATGTTTGTAAAATTGATCCATTTGCATAAGAACACTTGAATTAAAACTTGCAAAAATTTTCAAGAATACAAGTCTTCATCATTTTTAGATCATAATTGGTCCAAGTATCATGGTATGTGTCACTTTTGATCATTATAACCTTTGAATGTATGCGTCTGATTCCTTTTATCTCTGACAATTTCTTGGATTTTACATTAGCCCACCTGACCATACTTGGGGAGATTGACTGGGTGCCCTAGCAAGCTTGTACCCATAGGTTTTGGTTTTCCACTAGTGGATTTCTGAGAAGCCATCATCCAATCCCATCATACTATCACCTTTTCATCTTATCTCTTGCTCATCTATCCCATTCCCCTTGTTCGGGCATTAGGATGACCTATTTTTGGGGTTGCACCTTATTTTGTGGGAGGAAGGGGCTAAAGGCCTACAAGGTAAAAGAAGTTGGTAAACGATAAAAACCTAAAAATGAAACATTGAGATGCTTTGCCCAGGGATCCTCGAGAAGGAAATAAAATGACTCTCAGCAAGAAACAAGAGGGACCCAAGAAAAATAAACAAACAAGACCTAATTATGAGGATATGGGGTCTCATCATGAGCCAGCCTATCATGTCCATAGGTACCTAGCAGTATGACATTACCATCATTTGGTTACCATTCCAGGGAAGTGACCTTTGGTTGCATGGCCAAGGGAAAGGGGGTCTCATCACGAGCCAACCTTATCATCTCTGTGAAATTACTTGTGGGTAACATTGTTAGCTCTAGTCACCATGCCAAGGCAGTGTCCTTCGATTGGTCCTTGGATAAAAGAATAAAATAACAAATAAACAAATAAAGAAAAGAATAAAAGGCAAAAAGCGGGCTTGGAAAAAACTGCATCCATGACAGGTACAACTCGCCTTCTACAAAGGCACCCACGGGTAAAACCATGCATCCCTAGCTCTCACTCTACCCTATGTTTGGACATCCCTTTTACCACACTGCATCATATACATGGCTTGGATGAAAACCTTTGGGAAACTCTCCTTTTCTTATGGACACTAGCTTAATAGGTTGTCTTGTTCATTTTTCTCAGGTTTGTAGTGTAGGATTTTGTAACGTCTTTGAGCCGTTGAATGATATATCAAGGTTTTCATGCATGTGCTTAATAATACTAATGATGAAATGTGATTGACATTTCTATGATACCTATGACTAATGAGCCCATGGAGGGAAACATTTTCAATGTGCAAGACCATGCCTGATGGACAGGTACCACTTGGACCTGTACACATGGGGAGATGATTAGTTCAGACCTCCATGGGGATGAAGATCCCATCAGATGGTTGTTGAGACCCCGTTAGAGGGGCAGAGACAAGACAGTGTTTGACTGAGGTTTTTCACCAGAGAAGAAGAGGACGTTCCATCAGGGACACTTTGGCTGAGCCATGCCTAGGGGGATTCACCCACTTGCAATGAAACGTTGGCCCCAGATGATCCAGGACGTCACCGGGAGGCTTATGACATGATCATGAGTGTATGTCAGATTGAAAGGGTTGTTGGCATGTGTGGCAGCTTGGAAGAGCCGAATGAGGGCTAACGTTTGGCTTGTAGATGCTACACTAGCCTCAAAAGGGCCTAACGTCTCCCTCAGGAGGGCTTGACATCTCACTTTTTTCTCATTTAGGGTTTTAAAGAAACATTAATGTAAAAACAATATGATTTTTGTTTAAAGCCTTGTCGACTCAATTTTATGACCTAAATTTAATTAGAGGTCATGATACAGTATATATTGAGGAGTTTTATCGTCATTTTGACACAACTCACTCTCTTGTGAGGTCTAATTTTTGTGCCCTAGTTTGGGTATTTGGTCTTTTATGTGAGGCGAACTTGTTGGAGGAAGGATTTACTTGGAATTTTTGGCATATTTCTTGAAGAAAGGTTTACAACTAGGGTTTTCTATGATATTTCTTCATGATATGTAAGTGTATTTTCTGCAAAACTTCTTAATTGAATCATTGTAGGCTTGTATTCTTTCATTTATTATAAATTTTCTGATTTAAAACCCTAGGTAACAAGCACACAAGTAGGTCCTTGTTTCATGTCCCCTTCTAGAGAAATTTTCAGCCATTGAAGTAGGAAGGAAGAGCCTAGCCATTGCTACACTCTCATTCCTTCTTCCCTTAAGCTAGCCGTACCTTTTAAAGGTCAAGAGAGAGGAGACATCCTAGGCCTAGGTTATCTACACCTAGGGTTGTCCTACTCTTAGGGTTTGGAAACACTCTCCCTCACCTTATTCTTATGTCTTTATGCTAACCGTTTTGCCAATTTTGACCTAAGGAAGGAGGAAACAGAACGAGGCCTTGCTTAAGCAACACCGGAGTGAGCCTCTTTCCATCAGGGTTTTGATTCTAGGGCCCTGCCATTGCAACACTATATAACCCTTCCCTCTTGTCCTTATCCTTTTATCCCTTTAACCTTGCGTCCTGTTCTTAATTGATTCCATCTACCCCTAGGCACTGATCTTAACCCACAATGTTGAAGTGATAGTGTTACAAATTATCCCTATGACCGTTAATGATGTAAACCTATTTATTTCCTTCAGAGGGGTCAGTGGCCTGAGTTCCTAAAGAGAGAAGGGAGAAGAACTTTTCCTGAGAAAAGAAGTTGCATTTTCCTATGTAAAATCCCTATAAAAAGGAAGTTTTTAGGTTGCTATATAGGTAGGGTGCGAGAATGCCCGATTCTCGCAGGTTGCACCATAGTTAGGGTGCGATATGTTCACAGGTTGCAGTATAGGTAGGGTGCGAGAATGCTTACACGTGGGAAAAACGAGCATTTTCTCAAATCTTCTAGAAGGAGAAACTTCCATGGTGAGGTGGCATCCAAATGGTTTGGATCTTACTCGCTTTCATGATTTAGTGGGATCATCCTAACCTCCTCACCTTATTCTCTTCAACTTATAAAAGGAGAGGAGCTCTCATGGAGAAGGTTAGCTTGGGGGATTTTGAGCTTTGGTTAGCTTGGAGCTTTTGTTGGCTTGGAATTATTATCTTGGTTGGAGTGGCTTTAAGATTTACTTTGTCAATATAGATTGTGAGTAGCTATCAGATCCATGGTCTCAGAATCCTTGGAGCAAGAAGTGTGTGGGGAAGGAAGGACAGTTGGAAGGGACCTTACAACATCAAGGCCATGGTTGTAATCTCTCTTTCACATTTAATATGATACAATAATATGATTCTTTCCTATAAATATTGTTGTGTTTTATTGTATGATTCCTTGATCACATACATAGGTTTATATTGAGTTTATGCTATTTCTATCACTTTGGTTGGTTGTGTTATTTTGTAGGATCATCATTGTATGAGCATTGGAACAGAGCTAGGATGGTGATGGCGAGAGGAAGTGACATTTAAACGATATGTCACCCATCCCTCTTTAGTTAGTAAATTCAATATTTAAAACTTAAGGAAATCATCATGTTCTGGTGTGTTTTGTTCTAGATCTAGATGGATCTAGGGAGATCAGTTAGTGTCTGCACCTACCGATTTGTCTGATAACAAAATTGGCGAATCTGCAGGGGAACAGATTGTTTTCTAGTTAGTCTAGTTTCCCTTGCTTTGATTACTTGTTTTCTGGTCTCTGAGTCTGTGGGAGATCCATCCAAACTCTCTGGATCTGAAAGTTCACTCAAATTTAGTCCTTTTTCAAAAATTTTCTTGTTTACAGGCATTCTCCCACTGTACCCTTTAGCGGCCTGTGAGAAACACCTGAGTTCGCACCCTAGTGTTAAGTCCAGTGTGAACCCCTCGTAGTGAACCTTTGTTCATCCTGTGATAATCTTTGATTCTCGCACTGTAATACATTGCCAGCCTGCGAACTTGTTTGTAAAAATTTTTGGATTGGGTCTTGTCATTTTTTTATGCCCAGTTTTGCTTTGAATAGCTGGATTGAATTTTTGGACCCTATATTGATCTACTTATAGTCTGCTTGACATCCTTTGAGTTGCTTTTAGCCACTTTTTCTTTGTTTGGTTTTGAAGGATTAGTCTCTTGCTTTGAGTGTCTTTCAATTACAAACCATGTGTTTTCATTAAAATTGTTTAAGGAAAGATGAGATTTCTTCTGAATAGTTCGCTTTAAAAGAAAACTTTTAGTTTGGGTTTCTTTGTTTTAAGAAAGTTCATTATTGCTTTTAGTGAAATTTTTTAAACAAAAAGATTTAATTTCTTGCTTTAGATTGGGGGCATCCTTTCATTTGAAGTAGCAAAATTGCATGATTCTTGGCATTTTTTGATCTTAAATTATGAAAAAATTTCCCCCTCATGGCCCGGGGGGGCCATGAATCGTGCATTGGTGTTCAATATCTTTTTCTCATTTCTTGAGAATCTCAATATTGATGAGTCTCATATATTTTGGGACATCGTGCATATGGGAATGACAAATGTTTTCTCCTTCTCGTAGCATATCTTTCATCGAAATGAAAAGATTGCATCTTCATATCTTTGCATAATTTTTGAGTCAGTCAAAACACCATATTGTCCATGCCATTTTCCTCTTGAGTAACAACAGCCATAAAATAAAGTGCTTATAAAAATTGATTAGACATTTTTATATTTTCTGGTAGAAAACCTACATTAGATTAGTTGTAGGGCTTTGGAATAGGTGAGAAAGATAACTTTCCAAAGCTACAAACAAACATAGAATCTTGAGTTAGGGAGCGGTTAAATCCACTTATTACATTTTGTCCTGGGAAGCCCTTCTAACAAAAGGGTCAATCACGAGGTCACATTGAGACTGGAAGAGTTACTCATAGTACTTTTTTGGTCTTGGTGTAGAGGTTGCACGTATTATGGGGGTCACTTGAGAGGTATACCCACAATTATGAGTGGAAGCCTCTCAAGTTGATTTCAGATTAGATACCCTACCCTTGCATGGGGATCGGACTGTCGACTGTTTCCCCAGGCATCATTGTTGTTGGTGGTAACCTTAGTGGCCTATCTCTTTAAGGTCTTTACACAAGGTGACTGTGGAGGGGAAAGTCTTCATGGTACCTGGAATCGACATTGGCCAAACTCACTCGGGCTCCTTGGAGGGTATACCCACGATTATGTTTGGGAGCTTGCACCAGGGTGTAAGTCCATTAAGCATGTCATCAATGTAACTTTTCCACCCACTCTATCTCATCCCTTTCTTACTTTTTTCCCATGACGTTGGATTTCATCACCAACTAGTGAGTTCGATGTGAGAAGGTTTTGTTTGCATGCTTGCTTACTAGATTTTTAGTGTGTGATGTTTGTTTTCCCTAGCAGACTCTAGGTTGGATTTATTTAATGGTGTCAGTTCCTAGAATGACCAATGAAGGAACCCCTACCCCAAGGGAACCTTTTGTTTTTCCTTCTTATGGAAACATTGGTCCTCCTCACATCGCTACTTTTAGCCTTCTAGGTATCACTATTGGATTATCGGTATGGTTGTTTTCCACTCAGGTAATCTTGAATGCAGTTAGTGCTTCAGTCACAAGCACTTCCCCCCAAGAGCATCAGCCGCTTGTTGATCCTTCACCTTCTTCACCAGTAAGGTCTTCTTCACCTTCTTCACTTGTAATGTCGCCTTCTGTTTCATCTTATTCGTCGGGTGAAAGTTCTAAAACTAGTAACCCGGTGACTAAGAAGAAGAAGAAGAAATATAAACAAGGGTCAAAACCTCCAACCACTGTCAAACATGTTGGAAAACAACCAGTTACTGTTAATCATGCTAGGAGTGTTGATGATGTCAACATCACCCAAACAACCCGTAAGACCAAGTACCCTTGCAAGATTTGTAAGGGTAGCTATCTTCTTAAGGATTGCCCTGGTCTATCCAAGGTTATAGAAGTATGGTCTACACACCCTGACCAACCCAAGTCATCATCTTTTGGACAACATACTCATGACCTCCCGTCAACTAGTCATGATACGGTTAGGAAGAAGTAAAGTAGAGTCAAGTTCCCGTGTATGTTATGCAAAGGGAGTCATCTAACTCATCCTTTCCCTCATATGGAAAAAGCCTCGAAATTACTGGAAGACATGACTATTTCACAGCCTCAACTCCCAGCTTCTCATCGCAAGCTTTCTCTCAACCCACTTGTATTTGATGGAATGATCACTCTGGTCCCTTCACCAGTCAATCTGGTTGATCATGTCGTCAATCTGGTCATGTCCTCAGTTAAACCAGTTGATAAAGTGGTTGATCTGATACCATCCTCGGTCAATCTCACTCTCCCCTCATAGAGAGAAACTAAAGAGGTCGATCTGATCCCATCCTCGGTCGATCCCACTCTCCCATTAGAGACTGTCACCCAAATGGTCGATCCGTTTACACCTGTCGACCCCATTCTCCCCTTGGAGAATGAAACCCAAGTGGTCGATCTGATCTCATCATCGGTCGATCCTACTCTCCCGCTAGAGAGTAAACTCGATACTACCCATGCTTTTCTCATTGATACAGACTCTGTCGTGTCAGGGGGTATTCCTCCTTCTCCCGTGAAACTCCCTCCAAGTAATGAGGCCATCCATTTTGATTGGAGTGTGCTAACTGGACCTCATCTTCCCTCTTACATTCCTTACAGATTACAGTACAGGTTTGTGGTCGGGATGTTCCCCAAACATTGATAGATGAAGGTTCTTCTGTTAGTATTTTGTCATCTATTTCTTGGAAACCTTTGGGTTATCCTCCACTTGCACCAGTTACACAGAATCTATTAGATTTTAACAAAAGAACCTGTCAACCTTTAGGGACCCTTCCTCAGTTTCCTGTAACTTTGGGAGGGAAAACTGTCTTTATTGATGTCACGATAGTCCAAGACCCCTTATATTTTTCTTTACTCCTTGGGAGAGATTATGTCTATGACATGAAAGTTATTGTGTCTACTCTTTTTTGTGTGATATATTTCCCTCACGAAGAACGCGTTGTGACTGTTGATCAACTTTCATTCATTGTCCCTAACTAGATTGCTTCCCTAAACGATTCTTATATGCAATCGGTATTGCCCTCACCACAGGTCAATTATGTGGTGTTGTCACCCATGGCTTTTAATTCTGATGACTTAGATCCAGTAGTTGACATGGTGATCTCTTCGATAGGGTTGTTAGAGCTTGATCTCTTTACTCCTGTCGCAACCCTCGACATGGTATCCTTCCAGAGTGTGTTTCTTCTTTCTAGTGAAGACCTCTTTCTAGTGAATCCATGACTGAGTTTTGTCCCTTGACATGGTGTCATTCCAGAGAATTGTCCTCTTGGAATCCATGATCAAGAAGAGAGGTATGAGGATAGTTTTTGTGTCTCTGAGGCAACCTCGTTAAAAAATGAAATAGAGGTTTTTGAGCATGATTTTCTGATTTCAAGCTCATTAAAAAATGAAACCAGACTTGAGCATAGTTTTCTAATTTCAAGCTCGTTAAAAAATAAAACCACTTACGAGGATAGTTTTTTGTCTCTGTGGAAACCTCGTTAAATAATGAAATATAGGTTACGAGCATAGTTCCTGTTTCTGTGTCAAGCTCATTAAAAAATGAAATAGTTTTCCCCCTCTCTGTTTGAGTCAAGTCCTTCATCTAGTATTTGAAGCTTCATTTCATTCTCCTTTGCAGTTGGATGAAATGAAGCTTAGGGGGAATTTGCCTTAGCCTCTGGACTTCATGCTGAAGTTTGAGCCACTAGCTTCTTAAGCTGGGGGCTAAGTACCAACCATGCACTAGGAAGTTGCAAGCATAGTTTTATATGGTTCAAGCTTGAGTAAAAATGAAACTACTTACCTCAAGCATAGTTTCCTCTGGTTCAAGCTTGTGTAAAAATGAAACCAGGTCCAAGCATAGCTTTTTTTAGTTTTTAAGCTTGTGTAAAAATTAAAATCTATTCCAAGCATAGTTTTGTTTTGTTTTAAATCTTGCGTAAAAATGAAAACAATCCTGAGCTTAGTCTTTGTTCTTTCTCATGCTCGTAAATACATGAGAATAAGTTATCGAGCTTAGTCTTTGTTCTTTCTCATGCTCATAAATACATGAGAATGCAACCAAGTATACTTTTATCACTTTTTCAGAATCGTAAAGGTTATATGAAAAAGGAACCCACTGGAGTTCCCTTTAAGCTTTTTTCAGACTCTCTAAACATGAAACGATTGTCGAGCGACCTTGCTATTTTCATGCTCGTTAAAGTATTTGAAAAAAGTGTCTGTTGGGAAATAATTTATCTCTTTTTCGGTCTCATTAGACTATTTTACGAAAAAGGAACTGAGAGAGTTCTCTTTTAAGTGTTTTTCCAGACTCTATAATCATGAAAAACCTTCGAGTTTTCTATCTTTGGACTCATTAAACAAACATCGATAGGCCCATACGGGATCAAACCACTCCTTCTTAGGGTTCGTTAAACATACTCTGAGGGACTTGTCCGAAGGATGAGCTACGTTACAAGAATATGTTATCCTCCTCAAACTTGTGTAAAAATAAAGAGGTACTCGCCATAAATGGTGGGCGAAAAATTGGGAAAGAAATGTATCTAAACCTATATTCTGTGGAAGAGTCACTTTTGAACATGACATCCTTTCACTCGCTTTGTGTCTAGGTTGGAAGATCCACTTGTCTCCTGATCATGCTCCTTTATAAGATTACAAATCGGTTTGTAATCCCTGTTGTTGAGTCAGTGTTTCCAAGATAGTTGTCGTGTCATCAATATGTTCAAAGAGAAGTTCAACCCGGAAAGCCTTCTATTGTGTCAGCCATTTCTGTAGTCTTTAAGACTTCTATTGCATTGGCCATCCCTGAGTTAGTCCTGAATCACTTGTTACTCTGATCTACATCAAATCTTGTTACTTGTTTCATGTCATTGATGCAGGATACATTAAGGCCCTCTTGTGATGAGTCTTTTCCTATCGACTTCAACTCATTATGCAGGAATTAGACATAGAAACTAATTGGTACCTTGGAACTTGCATGCCTCAATGGCAAGTTTCCTCGCTTTTGACAGTGGGTTTTTTATTATTGACCTCTAATCGGGAGATTCCGCCAAGTGTTCGACTTTAGTTCATTAATTCACATTCGTTGGATTGTACCAGTGTACCTTGGGAGTCATTGACATTAATGGTGATTTACCTCGCGCTTGTTAATGGTATACACTAATGACTATTAATCAAGTGGTTTCTACCATGTTCGACTTCAACACATGTATTCACATGGTTAGATTCGTACTATAGAGTGGTGGAGATGAAGACCCTGGATATTTTTTGATAGATCCAGGTTGTGTTGGAGTATGTTCAGTGTATTGTTGCATAGATCCACATTGTATGTCTGGTGGATATGTTCAAATTTGAAACTTTAACACATAGATCCACAGTGTATTTTTGGTGGCTATGTTCAGATTTGAGTCATATCGACATGGATCCACAGTGTATGTTTGGTGGCCATGATCTGTCTTACTTGACATGGATCTTTGCATGTTGAAATTTATACTTTGAGTCATTTGTATTCTGAGTATGGGAATGCCTACCTCAGTGATGATATATTATTGTATTGTATTTCCTTGTTTGTTGGCAGGTTTCCGACCGACTGTTCCTTGTTCCCTACACACACTCGACAAAGTATTTCAGCTATCACTCTGTTCTAACTTCATACTTTGGGGGGATCTCTGTTACACATTATTTTCATCATCCCTATGAACGTTAATGATGTAAACCTATATATTTCCTTCAGAGGGGTCAGTGGCCTGAGTTCCTGAAGAGAGAAGGGAGAAGAACTTTTCTTGAGAAAAGAAGTTGCATTTTCTTGTGTAAAAACCCTATAAAAAGGAAGTTCACAGGTTGCTATATAGGCAGGGTGCAAGAATGTTTGATTCTCGCAAGTTGCACCATAGCTAGGGTGTGAGATGTTCRCAGATTTCACTATAGGTAGGGTGCGAGAATGCTTACACGTGGGAAAAATGAGCGTTTTCTCGAATCTTCTAGAAGGAGAAACTTCCATGGTGAGGTGGCATCCGAATGGTTTGGATCTTACTCGCTTTCATGATTTAGTGGGATCATCCTAACCTCCTCACCTTATCCTCTTCAACTTATAAAAGGAGAGGAGCTCTCACAGAGAAGGTTAGCTTAGGGGATTTTGAGCTTTGGTTAGCTTGGAGCTTTTGTTGGCTTGGAATTATTAGCTTGGTTGGAGTGGCTTTGAGATTTTCTTTGTCAAGATAGATTGTGAGAAACTATCAGATCCATGGTCTTAAAATCCTTGGAGCAAGAAGTACGTGGGGAACAAAGGATAGTTTGAAGGGACCTTATGACATCAAGGCCATGGTTGTAATCTCTCTTTCACATTTAATATGATATAGTAATATGATTCTTTCCTATAAATCTTGTTGTGTTTTATTGTATGATTCCTTGATCACATACATAGGTTTATATTGAGTTTATGCTATTGCTATCACTTTGGTTGGTTGCATTCTTTTGTAGGATCATCATTGTATGAGCGTTGGAACATAGCTAGGATGGTGATGGCGAGAGGAAGGAACATTTAAACGGTATGTCACCCATCCCTCTTTAGTTAGTAAATTCAATATTTAAAACTTAAGAAAATCATCATGTTCTAGTGTGTTTTGTTCTAGATCTAGGTGGATCTAGGGAGATCAGTTAGTGTCTGCACCTACCGATTTATCCGATAACAAATAGTGCTCAAACAACCTCTCAAAACTTTTAAATTTGAAACCCTAACTAACTAGATAACCCTAACTAGGGTGACATCATGCTTGGTTATTCCAACTTGACGCAACACCTTTTGATGATAAGCAATTAGATGATGGTTGAAAGCATTTATTGAGTAAAGGAGTGATTAAATACATTGTTGGCTACATCATCTCAATAGTTATTGATGAATTGATATTTTCCATTGCTATATTGACAAAATGTTGATCTGATCAATATCTGTTGTTCTGCATTTCTTATATATTGATGTCAGATAGTTGCATGAAGTAATAACCCATTGAATTATAGCCTGTATATATTATCTTTGCTATTGTCTTGTTCTGGGCAGGTGTTATCTTTTGGGCATACACTTATTTATTGGCTGATTAGCCGGACTATCTAACCTTGGTGGTAACCTGTGAGGAGGAACTTCTTCTTTGACCCTTATACTTTGGCCTCTTCAAAACCCCAGGTTACCGGGGATGTCTCCCATGGGATAACCTCCCTTAATAGAAAGAACCTCCCCATTGTGGTGAGATTGGGTGGGGTAGGTTCCTGTTACGCTAGTTTGGCCTCTATCCCTTAGCCTTTGACCTAAGCTACAAAATGTGCGATAACATGGCCTGAGTAAAAAAATAAGCCTCCTAGCATATAATATCTGGCTCACTAGCCTATAAAACACAATGTATATGCAAAGGCTCCCTATCCTCAAAATCGCATGCACTTAAGTTTGTTGCACGCAGTATCCTGGAATATGCACACATCATCATTTTAGTGCATAGTACATGTGTGCACTATACCATGGAAGGTGTATACAAAAAATTATATCAACCAGATCACTAGCTTAAGTACATTAGAATTGGGTTCAACCTACCAGTATTACAATCCCCTCCCCTTATTTATGCACTGTACTTAGTGCATTATGCACACATAACAACAAGATTTTGAAAATCTTCAAAAATAAGTGGGTATTCTGCCCGCATTGCGTCCTCATGCTCCTAAGTAGTGTCCTCAGGACCGTACCAGGTCCATTGGACCTTTACAAGCCCTATGGATTGATTCCAGAGATGTTTGATTTTCTGGTCCAAAATGCATACGAGATGTTTTTAAGAACCAAATATCAATATAGCATAGAAAAACCTGAGAAAAAGTACTCAACGCCTTGAAAAAGAGATAATTTCAGATAATAAGCCTCTTCGAGGGGGCAACCTCCTTTTACCCCACTTAAATGTTCAAGTACAAGATGATTCAAAATGAAAATGTCTCCTTGGTATATA
>ML784066.1:306655-324350 GCA_009831015.1 Picea engelmannii | reverse complement strand
GAGTGTGGGTACACTTTGGGATCCCACAATCTATCATCTCAGATCGGGACAGTAGGTTCCTCAGTACATTTTGGTCTAGCCTCTGGTCGATGTTGGACACCAAGCTCACCAAGTCCACAGCTTTCCATCCGCAAACTGATGGCTAGACAGAAGTTGTTAATTGGATGATCGTACACATTTTGCACATGTACAATTCAAAGAATCCATGCACATGGGATGAGAGCCTCCCCTATGTACAAAACAACTACAACCAGGCTCTCCATAGCTCAACTATCCACAACCCCTTTCAAGTGGGCTTGGGATTCCAGCCACTATGTCCCATTGACATATCCATGCCATTTGTGGCTACTCAGGGAGATTCAGCTCATGTCCAGTCTGAGGCAGATAAGGAAAACAACTTCATTGAGCACATTCAACACATCCACCAACAGGTTCATGACATCTTGGACAGAGCCAATGCTAAGTACAAGCAATGACATGATCAACATTGGGTGCCACACAACTTCCAAGTGGGCGACAAAGTGTGGCTGCATTTGCAAAAGGAGCGCCTTGCTGGACCACACCACAAGCTTCATCTGCTTCGATATGGGTCGTACACCCTCACCAAGGTTGTAGGGGAAAATTCCTTTGAGCTCAGCATTCCACCATTGCTTGGTCTGCACCCAGTGTTCAATGTGGACCACCTTCAACCCTACTTTCCACCTCTACTAGACACATCCGACATGGTAGAACAACTCACACCAACAGAGTTAAATCTAGACTGCATGGAACAAGCCAGAACTGATCATATCATGGATACACAGATCAAGCACACCCAAAAACAAAGGATACCGCTATATTGAGTTGTCAAAGCAGGCCAACTCCTTCACCAAGGCAAATGGCTCACCAGGGACCAAGTTCAGCAGAATTTTCCTCATCTCATGGAGGAAATCAACGCAATGGGGACCATTTCTTCCTAAGGGGGGAGGAATGATATAGGTGGATATTGGTGGCCACCCACCTATTCCACTTAGAACCCCACCATTTCTTCTTTCATTTTTTCAGTTTTCACACAGTTTACTATTTTTAGCAGTTTTTTCGGGTCCTGAACTTCCAGGGCCATTTTGAGGCTCTAAACGATGTTTTTTTGGGTATGTTGCTGTCATAAAATATTATCTAACAATGTTGTTTTTTCTTTATTATTGTATGCCTCGGATAGATCTTTCCAATGAGCTATCATACGCCTAAAATGGATATCGTATGCAAAAGTTACGACCCCGGGAAGTTGATGCACCAACTTACCCAAACGGGGCCCACATGACTTTTGGCGCTTCATCTCCTAGGGTTAGGTTTTTGGATGTCTAATACTTTTGGCATTCCCATTTATTGTAAAAGGGCCTTCAGAGCCTCATTGCAATCATATTCTCATGGATGCGAGTAGCAGCCACATCTCTTCTCAGAGATAAGCTACTAGCGCCCTAGCTAGTTTATTTCCATTCTGTCTGTAAGCATATTTCAGTCATTTGTTGTTAATGAAATGAAGTCTTATTTATGTTGCATCTCTGTTTTTATGTGTATTTCTGTATTTCATTGTGTTCCTACATAAATCTGGATCACCAATCCCCCTAGGTCAAGCTCTGCCAAGATGCCTCTGGTGGAAATTCCTCCTCTACTCCGGAGCAAAGCCCCTGATCAATATATGTCCTATATTTCCCCCCTAATGGGGTCTCAACATCCACTTGATGGGATATTGAACCCCATGGAGGTCCAAACTGATCATCTCCCCATGTGTACTAGTCCAAATGGTACCTATCCATTGGGCATGATCCTGCACATCAACATCTACACCCTCCATGGGCTCATCAGTCACAGGGATCATAGAAATTTTAGTTAAATCTCATCATCAATATTATTAAACACTTGCATAAAATCCCAAATACATTAGTCAAAATCTCAAAGACATTACACAAGCTTGCAATACAATTTTGGAGAAAATGATAGGGCATCCTATTGGGCTAGTGTCCACTAGAAGAGGAAATTTTCTAGAAGAGACCTCATCCAAGCCATGCAAGTGGGTGATGTGGTCAAGGGATGTCCAAGTAGGTGGGTGCAGTGAGGGAAAATGATGAAAATATTTACCTGCGGGTGCCTTTGTAGAAGGTGATCTGCACCTGTCTTGGATGCAATTTTTTCCAGGCCCATTCATGCCTTTTATTCTTAATTTTTATTCTTTTATTTTTATATTTTTTTTTTCTTCAAGAGGCTAATCAGGGGACACTTCCCTGGCGTGGTGACCAGTGGTGACAATGTTACCCACAAGTAATTTCACAGAAATGAGAAGGTTGGCTCATGATAAGACCCCATTTCCCTTGGCCATCCAACCAAGAGTCACTACCCCGGCGTGGTAACCAGCTGGTGGTAATTTCATACTTCTAGGTACCCATGAACCTAATAGGATAGCTCATGATGAGACCTCCTATCCTCTGATCAAGTATTTTTTTATTATTTTTATGGATCCTTCATGTTTCTTGTTGAGAAGCCTTTTATTGCTTTCTCGTGGATCCCTAGGCGAAGCATCTTGAGGTTTTATTCTTAGCATTTTATATTTTACCATCTTGCTTTTACCTTTTGGACCTTTATCCCCTTCTTCCTCTGAGATAAGGTGAAATCCTGAAAATAGGTGAACCCAGTGCCCAGACAAGTGGAATGTGATAGGTGAGCAGGAAGCAAGATGAAAAGGTCGTGTTGTGAAGGGAGAGAACGATGGATTTTCAGAAATCCCCCCCCCCCATTGGCAAACCAAAACCTAAGGACGTAGGCTTACTAGGGAATCTTGTCAATCCCCCCAGACATGGTCAAGTGGGAAAGTGTAAGATCCAAGCATTTGGTAGAAACAAAAGGAATCAAATGCACATATTCAAGGGTTTTGATGATCAAAGTGACACATACCATGATAACCAGACTAATCACCTCATGGAGAAAGAACCATCTCTGACACAAGACCAAGTCGATGGTGAGGGATGTTACTATTGCTGAAAAGATAAATGTGCTAGAATAAAGAAAAGGTGGACCCTCTAGGGCCATGCTAAAGTCAATCCTTCTTTCGGTACTCCATGTCTAGTGTTGGGTATGTGTTATATTCTTTGCATGTGTGTGTGTGGGTGTGTCAGATTCAACAACTGCGTTTGAAGATACCTCATAGTAGTGCTCTCTATGTTGTGTGCATTGGGCAATTTCCTAGGGGGGTCCCAGGGGGGGGCAGGTATGCCCCCCCTGGTCCCAAAATATTTTTTTTGCTATTTTCATTGGTTTACTAAATTAATCTCAGATTAAGGGATTGGGGTTTTGGTATCTACGAAATACCTAAAAACATTGTAGATATTGTATGGTGAGTGGTGAAATTCGATATAATGAATATAAGAAAGGTTTTCTTGGTTGAGGGTTTGCGGTATAAATCTCTATGTACTATGTGAATGAGCCATTGATTAATTTTTTTTTTCTTAAGAATCTATATACATTGCTTTACTTTGCATGTTTAAAAATTACATGTGGTATCAGAGCTCATTTTTGGCTTCAGAGGGATTCCTTTGTTGTTGAGGGTTTGGCTTAGCCTTGATAGATAAAGTTTATCTTAGGTCTGTGATAAACTTGGGTTTAGTGGGAGCTTTTGCAGTGGAGATTCGAGTATAGAAAGAGTAATGGCGAGATCATCTAGAATAGAGATAAAGAAGTTCAATGGTAAAAACTTTGAGCTATGGAAGCTCAAGATGGTGGACCTTCTTGTAGACAAATAACAATGGATCATTGTGGATCCTGGTACACAGCCTACTGGTACATCATCTACTAGCACATAGGCTACTGGTACACAACCTACTAGTACACCACCCACTGTATGTCGAAGGAAGATTGGGAGAATTTGGATAGAAGAGAAAGGAGTACTATTCAAATCTTCTTGGCAGATTCAGTGTTGTTGAATGTCTTGAGAGAATCTACAACCAAGGAACTATGGGATAAGTTTTGGAATTTGTATCAATCAAAGTCCTCGAAATAAATTGTATCATCTTAGGATGGAAGATGGAGATTCTGTGACAGAACATCTAAATGCCTTTGATACTTTGGTAATTCAACTTGTCTCTGTTAATATTATGATTGCAGAAGAAGATAAGTGTATTACTTTATTATGTCATTTGCCAGACTCTTGGGATAATCTAGTTGTAGCAATAGGTAGTACCACTCAATCTACATTGAAGTATGAGGATGTAGTTTCATCCTTGTTATCTGAAGAGATGAGGTGGAAAATCATGGATAGTCATAGCACATATGCTTTATTTTTAAGAGGTCGTACCCAAGACAAGAATTATGGTAAGCCTTTGGGGGGGAGATCTAAATCTATAGGTAGATCTAAGTCTCTAGGAAAATCTTTGAGGAAATGCTGGAAGTGTGGTAAAATAGGGCATTATAAGAAATATTGCAAGTCTAAGAAGGTTGATAAGCCAAAGGGATCTGATAGTACCTCTTCCACAGAGGAAAAAACCTCCACTGAAGAAGGAGGTGATGTTTACCTGGCATCTATAAGTACACATGTAGACCATGATGTATGGTTGATTGACTCAAGTGCGTCATACCACATGAATCCTCACAGGGAGTGGTTCTATGAATATGAAAAATATGATGGTGGTGATGTATTCCTAGGAGATGACTCGACAACAAAAATCATGGGAGGTGGAAGGGTTAAGTTGCTGCTAAAAGATGGAAGGATTAGAACACTCCCTGGGGTTCTTCACATTCCAAAACTAGCTAGGAGCCTAATATATGTATGCAAGTTGGATGATGTAGGAGTGAATATTGTATTTGGAAAGAACACTTGAAATATGGTACGAGGAGCAATGGTGTTGATGAGGGGAGTTCGGTGTGGAAATCTGTACAACTTGTTGGGAAGAACTTATACTAATGGATGTAATAGTTCTGTTGTCCTTGAGAAGAAAAATAAAGAATACAAGACCAATATCGTCCCTGAAACGAAGACCATGCCATGACATCAAATACTGGGGCATATTGGATAAAAGTGCCTTTGAGCACTACATGGTAAAGGCATGGTTTAAGGTATGTCTAATGTCACTTTGGATTTGATTTCTGTGAAAATTGCATATATGGTAAACATAATCGAGTAAGATTCCCATCTAGTGCTACAAGAGCAAAGGGGATCTTAGAATTGATAAACAATGATGTGTTTGGACCTGTGCCTATTCCATCACTAGGTAAGTCTATGTATTATGTTTCATTCATAGATGATTTCTCAAGGTACACATGGATTTATTTTCTTAGAAATAAATCTGAGGTATTTGATAAATTTAAAGAGTTTAAGGCTCCGGTAGAAAATCAAATAGAGAAGAAAATAAAGGTATTGAGAACATATAATGGTGGAGAATTCTGTGGAAATGAATTCAAAGAATTCTGTAAGAAGTGTGGTATAGCAAGGAAGAAGACTACTCCATACACTCCTCAACAAAATGGAGTTGCACAAAGGATGAATAGGACACTTATGGAAAAATCAAGGAGCATGCTCAGCAGTGCCAAGCTAGGACAAGAATTCTGGGCAACCTCAGTGGGTACAGCATGTTGCCTGGTCAATCGATCACCTTCATAAATGTTGGATGATAAAACTCCACATGAGGTATGGACTGAAAAGAAACCCTCTCTTCAACATCTTAGAGTGTTTGGTTGTGATGATTATGTACATGTTCCAAAGGAAAATAGGAGTAAGCTGGATAAAAAAGATGAAAAGTGTGAAAGGTTATAATCTTTGGAACCCAAAAACTAAGAAGACTATCGTTGATCACTGTAATTGCTTATTAACTAAACAATCATGTGTTACATAAATTGTCAACCCATGGAAGTCTATTTATTTCAAAGGCAATCACACATTGTATATGCTCAATCTCAAAAGCAATCTAGAGTTGTAGTAAAAGTACATTAATCACACCTTGCCTTGAACAGACTGAAGTTCTACTTTGAATTATAGAAAAGCAATCTACCTATTGTAGAGTTCAAAGTTTAAGGAAATAATTATCCGAAGAATCCTAGATTACATTAAGAAACAACAACCTAGGAAAGAAATCTTTCAAGATACTACAAAATAAAAGACCAACTATTCTGTAACAGAGAACATGACCCTATTCCCCAAGCAGGAATCAACAGCACCTATTTCCGACTATCACACTTTCATGAACTCATTACTAATCAAAATGATTTACATGTATTGAAGGCTAACTATCTCATAACAGAGAATAGGACCCTATTCCCTGAGCAAGAATCTTCAGCACCTATCTCTGATTATCACACTTTCATAAATTCATCAAACAAAATTACCAATAAGAATGATTAACAGTTACCCAAGCATGAATTGTATGAAAATAATGTGACAATCAGTAAAGCAGAGTTTCAGCAAAACAGAGTTCAGTAAAGTAGAGTTTCAACAAAACAGAGTTTAATCAAGGCGTGAAAAAAAATAATGCTAACTCACTACAGAACTAATGGGTGAATCTTGTGAAGAAGGTGGGCCCTCCCTTCTCACAAGATTCCCCAGAAATGAAAGGAACTAGGAAGAAATGCTTAGAATAATCTTTTATTCATCTGTCAACTGTATCATGTTACAATATCCAAAGTGAACACGTCCTTCTCTGTAATTCCTTTCTAGCCAAAAAGGATCCCCTCTAATGATGATTTCCCCTTATTTAAAGAGGATAACCCCCTCAATACAATTGATCATCAAATTACATGTGCACATACTAATGCTATTCTTAGTCAGATCTAATCTTCTATACTGGAATAGGATATCCTGATCTCCCATAACAAAATTTTGTTACAATAGTTGGAATGGTGTTGGGTGAGGTGTATCTGTTGCGGTCGGTGTAACAACTTATTTATTTATCTTCTTGTTACTGTTGTTGTATATTGTTTCATCATCACAAATCACAGACTGTTTCAACAACGGGATTTGCATTCTGACTGTTTCAACAACGTGGTCTCAAGCAACAACGATGGTTAATGTTGTCTTAAGGTGTGTCTATTGTGGCCAGTGTAACAACTCCTTCTTACTGTTGTGTGAATTGTTGTTTCAGCATCGCAGACCACATACTATTTCAGCAACGGGTCTTCAAGAAGCAACAATAATCTGCAGTTCAAACTATTTCAGCACTATATGTTTCTGATCGATGGCTAAGTATGAGAGTAATGTAAAATTACATGTAAAACAAATTAAACATATAGAAAAGAGAAGAGACGTTATATACCTTTTGAAAGATAAGGTAAGGTGATAATGTAATATTAAATGTGAGTGGAAAAAGGATGTAATGGTAGAAAAAAGTATGAACAAAGAGGTACATTATAGGGTCCTAACATCCCCCCCAACTAAAAGGTTGCATAGCCTCAGGCAACTTCAATCTGAATCAGAATCTGAATACCGACTCTGAGCGTGCAAATTACTTAAGAAGTAGATGTGGAAAGTGTTGTCTGTTGGAGCTCTGAATCCTTGAATGCTTTGTAGCCTTTGCCAAGCTATTGTTTCAGCCTTCTTGGGAAACTTATGATGAACTTGATATTTCTCTACTGTCATCCACAGAATAGGAAAATGGAATTGATAACCTATCCAGCTTTCAGCACATTGCTGAACGCATTTGATATAGCTAGGTACCCAGGGCATTGTTGTCTCAAGATTGGTAGGACTAAAGGGATTGTTCTCCTGTCTTTTCGCAGAAGATTGTTGCCAAAACATGTTATTTTCTTGTAGGGCAGTGATCTCTGTGGATTTAATAAATTGTTGACAATCCTAAAGTATTGTTGTCGGTAGTTTCCAAATATATTGAATCATCCCTGGTTTCTTCAAAAACTGATAATACTCTGCAACAAAGGTGGCAACGTTATGTGGTTCTGGCTGTATCTAGAGGAGGTAGTTATTCTCATTATGCTTGGCAGCTAGGAAGTCATTCTTCCATGTAATTTGATTGTTAAGGAAGGAGGTGAGTGCCCAAATCTGGATATCACCGACAAGAGGGTTAAGGTTAAGCTGTTGGTTCTCAGGGATGGCCTCATTATGAAGATATACCTCACATAGGAGATGTTGATCAATAGTAGAGGCTTCTGCAAAGCTTCTAACAAAATATGTTGGATTTAACACTGCATGGGGTCTACCTTCTTTGATTGTTTTAATCCGAAAAAATGTAAGTTGTTGTATGAGGAAAAGAGAGTAATTGGAGGATGGTTTCCTTCCAGCCAAATTTTTTTGTGCCAAGTCAAACATCAGGAGCAATTTGCCTTTTAGCTCTTTATTTTGCTTCTTATGGGCATGGGATTCTTGGCGTGTTTGCTCCAAAGCATCCCAGTTTGAATAGATGTGGTTTAGCCAGAGTAGTCTGTGCTCCTGTAAGATTTTGTCCTATGTAATAGCAGAATCTTTTTTCCATTTGTCCATTATTGCCTGCACATCCCATGCTTGAGTTTGTGTTTCAGCATCGCAAGTGATAGGCTGAGGTAGGGTCTGAGTGGCTCGTTCCACAAGAGTATGGGTGTTGATCTCGCTAGGAGGGGTAGATTCATCAATAGGCAGTGTTTGTATAGCTTTATTAATAAAAACACGGGCTTCAGATGTAGCAGTTGTTATAGGCCAGGGTTCATTTTGAATTTTGGAAGGTCCTACTGGTTCTTGTGTAACAACAGGGTTTTCTTCTTTGACTGCAAAATTCATAGGTGCAGGGGAAGCTCCAAGCATTGGAATTTGAGTTACTTTGTAGCCTACTTGATAATAAATGTCCCCACATTGACTACACATATACTCTCTACATTGATTCTCTTTTGTATTTTCCTCTGTCATGGTCACTATGCGAGCTAGGGTGTACAATTTAAGTTCCTTATCGTAGGCTTCATTTACCATTACTAGCTCTTGCTTGTAGGCTTCTAGTTCAGACCTTAGGAACTCATTTTCTTGTAAGACAGAGACCATTGTTGGTTCTGGTTGTTGATATTTCATGGGTATATTAAGAGGGGTGACTGGTTCTTGTGTAATAGTCACAGTCGCACTAGCTGGTTCTTGTGGAGCAACTACATGATCGACAGTTGATTCTTGTGTTTCAGCTTCTTGATGTAGAGAAAGTAGTGTTGCGACACCCTGGGCATATGATTCCTGTATTTCAGTAACAATATCAGCAGGTGGTTCTTGTGTTTCAGCTGTAGTTGGTTCTTGTGTAACAACTATAGTTGGTTCTTGTGTTTTAGCTACTGAATGAGTAGTTGGTTCTTGTGTTTCAGCTACAGGATGAGTAGTTGGTTCTTGTGTTTCAGCTACTAGATGAGTAGTTGGTTCTTGTGTTTCAGATACTGGATGAGTAGCTAGTTCTTGTGTTTTATCTACTTGATTTAAAAAGGATGATCTCGCAGTACATTGGGCCTCTGGTTCTTGTGTTTCAGTGCCCATGGGTGGAATAGGTAAAAATTTTGGAATTTGGGAGGGTGGAGGTGTACGGGATTTTAGCAAGATGGGTTGGGGGTTTAGGGCAGTGGTAGTAGTGGCTACTCTTGTTGAGGTCCTCATTCATTTTCTTTGTAAAAAGGAGGGAAAATTAGGAATTTGCTTCTTTCTTTTGTGTGAGGGTTTTTCTTCAGTGATGGGGCAGGGAGAGTTGTCTGGTTCAGAATCATCTCTAAGGATATGAACGGTAGGAGTAGATGATTCTGGTAAGATGTGGGGTGGGCTTGGTATGGTAGGAAGGTTAATTGGATTAATTGGGTCTGTAAGCAGACTGTTAGGTACTTCCGGAGGATCTGAAAGGTTTTGTGGTTGCTGTTCCTAAAGATTTTCAGGATGTTCAACAGCTTCTTAAGGGTCTATGGGTGGGTTGTTTAGGGGAGGGTTTTGTTGGGAAAAACCCTTTTCGATGAGTAGTTGAGTGAGACGGTGATGGGTGAGGGAAAGGGTGGGATTTTTAGTTCAGACCTTAGGAACTCATTTTCTTGTAAGACAGAGACCATTGTTGGTTCTGGTTGTTGATATTTCATGGGTATATTAAGAGGGGTGACTGGTTCTTGTGTAATAGTCACAGTCGCACTAGCTGGTTCTTGTGGAGCAACTACATGATCGGCAGTTGATTCTTGTGTTTCAGCTTCTTGATGTAGAGAAAGTAGTGTTGCGACACCGTGGGCATCTGATTCCTGTATTTCAGTAACAATATCAGCAGGTGGTTCTTGTGTTTCAGCTATAGTTGGTTCTTGTGTAACAACTATAGTTGGTTCTTTTGTTTTAGCTACTGAATGAGTAGTTGGTTCTTGTGTTTAAGCTACTGGATGAGTAGTTGGTTCTTGTGTTTCAGCTACTAGATGAGTAGTTGGTTCTTGTGTTTCAAATACTGGATGAGTAGCTAGTTCTTATGTTTCAACTACTTGATTCAAAAAGGATGATGTTGCAGTACATTGGGCCTCTGGTTCTTGTGTTTCAGTGCCCATGGGTGGAATAGGTAAAAATTTTGGAATTTGGGAGGGTGGAGGTGTACGGGATTTTAGCAAGATGGGTTGGGGGTTTAGGGAAGTGGCAGTAGTGGCTACTCTTATTGAGGTCCTCATTCGTTTTCTTTGTAAAAAGGAGGGAAAAGTAGGAATTTTCTTCTTTCTTTTGCGTGAGGGTTTTTCTTCAGTGATGGGGCAGGGAGAGTTGTCTAGTTCAGAATCATCTCTAAGGATATGAACGGTAGGAGTAGATAATTCTGGTAATATGTGGGGTGGGCTTGGTATGGTAGGAAGGTTAATTGGATTAATTGGGTCTGTAAGCAGACTGTTAGGTACTTCCGGAGGATCTGGAAGGTTTTGTGGTTGCTGTTCCTAAATATTTTCAGGATGTTCAACAGCTTCTTAAGGGTCTATGGGTGGGTTGTTTAGGGGAGGGTTTTGTTGGGAAAAACCCTTTTCGATGAGTAGTTGAGTGAGACGGTGATGGGTGAGGGAAAGGGTGGGATTTTTATCCTTTTTACAATAATGTAACATATTTCTAAGACATCCGAGCAGATAGTAGGGAATATTCACCAATATAGCATGTCGTAAATGAGACAACAAGAAAAAATTGTACTGGTAGAATACCTGGTATCGGCCTTCAAAGGTGAGGTAGTGCTTGAAAAAATCTGTAAATTTTGGCCAAGGAGGTGGCAACGAGCTAAGTTGAACACGCCGACCTTTAGGCTCAATTTGTTCCCCTGGCAAGAGAAAATCCTGTTGGGAATTAAGGATAATTTGTTTGCGGTTGAACCAACAAATGATAGTGACAGGGAGAACTGAAACATGTGCTATATCATCCTCTGTGACTGGAATCTGAACCCCTTGAACAATGGAATAATCTTCCTGAAGATTTCGAGAAAATTGAAGAACCTGTTGTTGATCAAATCCCTGGAGCCTTTGAAAATAACCCAGCCAACCTGCCTACAGAAAACTTTGATAGACTTTTGGATATAATTCTAACAGGGCTGTTGTGGTGGGTTCGTACCATATAACAAGGCCTCCCATAGCTAACAGCTCAGTAAAATTCACCGTCAGAGAGTTAAGTAACCACTTCTGAATAGAGTAAGATTTGTGGGTGAAGGCATGCAAATGGTGGTGAAAACAAATGAAAGGATGGGTAAAAAGGAATGACGATAGTCGGTTCATGTGAAATGATGGTATAAGATTTCGATATCCCCCCCCCCCAATTATGGCTAAAATAATGATTTTAAGTTAGTGATAATAATGAGTCGGGATCTTCTCATTAGCCATAGTTCATTTGTATTTACATATAAAGTTTACATACCTCATCTTTACCTTTGATTCGTACTTCAAACAAAATATAGTGCCTGTCCATAATAGTTCTGTAGTAGCGATGGGGGAGACTTTTGATTTATTAGAGAAATTGTATCAAGGATTTGTTTAGTTATGAGAGAGGGTCATGGAAGGACAAAATGTAGTATGAAAGCGAAAGAGCTTATTGACAGGGAATGTTAAAAAGTTGGTGTTTCAGCAACAGGAAAAGAATAGAAAAATGTTTGTTGAAGAATGATGTTTTAACAATGTAAAATACTACTGAAGAAATGGTGTTTCAGCAATGGCGACATGTTGCTGAGCAGTGGTGTTTCATCAATGGAGAAAAAGGGTGAAAAATTGTTGAACAGTGGTGTTTCAGCAATGGAGAAAAAGGGCAAAAAATTGTTGAACAATGGTGTTTCAGCAATGGGAAAAAGGGGAAAAATGAGGAAAAATATTGTTGGAAAGCGATGTTTTGGCAATGGGTAAAAGGGAAAAAAATTGTTGAACAGTGGTGTTTCAGCAATGGGGAAAAAGGGAGAAAAATTGTTGAACAATGGTGTTTCAGCAATGGAGAAAAGGGGCGAAAAATTGTTGAAAAGTGGTGTTTTAGCAATGGGAAAAAGGGTGAAAAATTGTTGAACAGTGGTGTTTCAGCAATGGGAAAAAGGGGGAAAAATTGTTAAATAGTGGTGAAGAAAGGGGGAGTAGTGTTTCACAAAATGGAGCTTGGATCTTCTTGAAGTAAGATCATCCTTTCTTGGTAGGCCTTTTCTTTGATCGAGAATCTGCAAAAGAATCAAATGTAACATGCCATTCCTTGATAGGGATTACTAGTAAAATAAATCTAATCTAATACTAAAGGAATTATATTCAAAAGAATTAATTGCAATGAGGGGTAGGAGGCCCCTCTAAAAAGAGATAATGTGAGTCTGCCACACACATGGCCTTAAAATCTTCTTTGGAAATGGGGCGCTGCTATAGATGGAGCCAATGACCATTCACTAGTAATGGTGTTTTAGAGTCATCGATTGTGAGGAGCCTTACTATTCCATTGGGGAAAACAATGTCCACTTCGTAAGGTCCAAGCCATCTTGTACATAGTTTCCCTTGAAATTCTTTAAACCGAGAATCATACAGTAAGGCACAATTACATTTTTGGAATTACTTATGCTTGATGGTTTTGTCATGCCATTTTGATCTTTGTTGTTGAATCATAGTTGTCTAATGAATGGCATCTAGTCTTTTTTCATCCAATTCATTAAGCTGTTGCAACCTAGTTGTCTGTTTATCAGTCAAATCAAGGTTGACAGCTAAAGCAATCCTTAAAGTTTTGATTTGAAATTCCACAGTGAAGATGACATTTTTCCCATAAACTAATTCATAGGGAGAGAATCCTATAGTATTTCTCCAGGTATTTCTGTAGGCCCATAATGCTTCAGGGAGCCTATGAGACCAATCCTTTCTGTTTTCCTTCATTGTTTTTGTGAGAATGGCTTCTATTACTTTATTTGTGCTTTCCACCTGTCCATTGTCTTGGGGGTGGTATGGTGTAGTCATTCTATGATGAATATGATATTTTTGAAGGGTGACTTTAAAACCACGAGAAGTGAAAGGAGGTCCTCCATCTGTAACTAATTCTCTAGGAACTCCAAATCTGATAAAGATGTCTTCAAATAGAAAATCTAGAACCACTTCTTCAGTAGCTCTATGGAGTGCTTTAGCTTCCACCCATTTGGTCATATAATCTGTGTAGACCACTATATAAACTTTTTGATTGGATGGAGGGTTAATGGGTCCTACAAAGTCTAAGGCCCATATTTCAAATGGTTTGAGTACTACTTGGGGATTTAATGGCATTTCATCTCTATGATTAGGTTGGCCCATTCTTTGATAGCTATCATAGGCCTGAACATATTTCTTTGCATATTTAAAAAGTGAGGGCCAATAATACCCCATCCTGAGAATTTTATGTGTTGTTCTCTTATCAGCAAAACGCCCTCCACAAGGGCCATCATGACAAGCTTTTAGTAAATCATAAACCTCATCTTATCTAATGCACCTTCAGATTTCTTGATCAAGTCCTACGTGGAAAAGACACCCACGTATCCATCTATACTGATCACTTTGTTGAATGATTCTTCTTTTCTCTCAGTGGGATAGGTGTGGTGGTAACTTCCCTGCAACCAAGTAGTTAGCGATGTCTGCATACCATGGTGAGTGAGAAGATACTACAAATAGATATTCATCAGGAAATGAATCATCTACTGGGGTATTATCATCATGTGTTAGGTGAGAAAGGAAATCAACAACTACATTTTCTTTTCCTGGTCTATCTACAATTGTAATATCAAATTATTGTAATAATAGTAACCATCTGGTGACTCAAGCATTTGTGATAGGTTTGTTCATTAAATATTTGATAGCTGAGTGATCAGTATGTACAAGAGTAAAGTAGCCAGTGATGTAATGTCGAAATTTATTAATAGCATAGATAACTACTAAGAATTCATTTTTGGTAACTGTATAGTTAAGTTCAACAGGAGTCATATTCTTACTAATGAAGTAAATAGCATAAGGGAGATGATTTTCTTCTTGTCCCAAGACAGCTCCTATTGCAGTATCTGAAGCATCAGAGGATATATGAAAGGGAAGTGTCCAATCAGGTCCTCTTAGAATAGGGGTTGTAGATAACTAATGTTTGAGTGTATTAAATGCTTCCTGGAAAGGATTAGTCCACTTGAATTCAACATTTTTCATCAGTAACACAAACAGAGGAGAAGCTATTTTGGAAAAAAAATTGATAAATCTTCTGTAGTATCCAGCATGTCCTAGGAAACTTCTCACCTCTGTTTGGGTTTTGGGAATAGGAAGACTTTTAATGACTTGTATCTTGGATGGATCCACCTGGATTCCTTGAGATGAAATAAAATGTCCAAGCACTATTCCTTCACTCATCATCATATGACATTTTTCTGTAGTTAAGGAAAGGTGGGCTTGTATACATCGTTTAAGTACTTTCTCAAGGTTGTGTAGTGCTTCCTCAAAAGAAACACCATAAGGGGTAAAATCATCCATAAAAATTTCCATAGAGTCATTAATCATATCATAAAAGATTCCTATAACTTCTCTTTTAAAGGTTGTTGGTGCATTACATAGTCCAAATGGGAGGACTCTATAAGAAAAAGTTCCCCAAGGGCTAGTAAAAGTGGTCTTATCTTGGTCTTGGGGTGCAATTTTGATCTGATTATACCCACTGAAATCATCTAAAAAGGAGAAAAAATTCTTCCCTAACAAACTATCTAACACCTGATCAATGAATGGTAATGGAAAGTGATCTTTTTGAGTGGCTTTATTTAAGGCTCTATAGTATGCACATACTCTCCATTTCCCATTTTTCTTAGGAACTATTACCAATGGGGAAACTCATTCGATGTCCAATATAGGATATATAAACCCTGCATTAAGCAATTTTTGAAGTTCCTCAAGAATTTCTCTTAAATTAGGGTTCATTCGTTGTTGAGATTGATAGATTGGTCGACAATCTTCCTTGATATATATATGATGAGTACATAATTTGGGAGAGATTCCTTTCATATCTGTATAGTCCCATGCAATAGTATGTCAACTTGGGGTTTATGTTCAGTGTTTTGCCAGGTTCAATTTCTACTGGTATACTTTTAGAAGAGATGGTGGCTGATGTTTGAGGTGGGTTTTCAGAGTTAAGATTTTCCTAGTTATTTGACTCCAAAAGTGCAGTTAGTTGGTTATGAGTTTCTGGAGTCACGGAGGAAGGTTCACAAATAAAATAATTAATTACTTCATCCTTAGTGGCATCTTTAAGGCTTAAGGCTTGTTCGATAGTGAAGATAGGTTGAGTAGTTTGATCATCAAAGTCCACCCGTAAATAATTGTCATTATTAATCAAGGGTGTAGCATGAGGGTAGAGGGTAAGCTGTTTAGTCTCATATCCATTGGAAATTGTCATTGAACCTGATCTACAGCTGATAAAATCATCTATTGTGGCTAGCCAAGGCTTGCCCAAAATTAAAGGGTGGCCCCCTAACTTTGTTTTAGGTTGTAATACCACAAAGTCAGCTGGATAATTCCAGGATTCAACTGAGATGATTAGGTCTTGAATGACTCCTTATGGTTTGATTGTAGAATGGTCAGCTAACTCCAGAATGGTTGGGGTGTCTCTGATTTCATTCTTCAGTTGTAACAGTTGTGAGGTTTCTAGAGTCATAATATTGATAGCAGTGCCTAAGTCTACCAGGACTCGAGGAATTATTGTTTTTCCGATTTTCACTGAGACGGTAGGATGGTTGGGATCACCATATTTAACTAGGGGAACTTTAACCGACATTAGTGCAAACAAATCACCCATGACATGAACTGTGAGTGGATCTTTAGTTTTCCTACCGAGTTTCTTAACACAAATGTCTCGCATAGTTCTGGCATAAATTGGTACATCTCTTAGTGCTTGTAATAGTGGAATTTTGACATAAAGATTTTGTAATTCCCCTAGAAGATTGAAAGCAGGTGGCTCAGGCGTTTTAGTCAAATCTAAATGCTCAGGAAATGGTGGTTTTTTTGTTTCAGTAGCAGTGTTGGAGGATGATTGTACCTCTTTAGGTACATCATGATTTTTTGTTTCCTCTTTATTGGAATCAGAAGAGGTAACATCAACAATGATAGGTTATACTATTTTCCCATATCGTAAATGAATATCATTGCATTGCACAGGGAAAAGAGAAATTATAGGCTGGTTTTGAATATCAATGCACTGCATAGCTTTATTATTGGGTTTAGGGTTAGGTTGTACAGGTAGTTGGGGCCTCATCATTTGATTGTTTTGTGGAGTACCTGATGGTAAGGAGAGTAGTTGCAGAAATTGTGATTGAGGTAATTGATTTGGGAATGGGGGTTGTTGCCCTCTCCAATTTGGATTCCATTGGTTAAGGTAAGGTTGTTGTTGTGGAGGCCAAGGAGTCCACATTGATGTATCTACAAAGGGAGGGTTAGTTTGTTGCATGGGTGGGTAATTCATTTGTTTGAGGTATTGCATTTGATTATAGGGAGGGTAATTTGCTTGATTAAAAGAAGGATAGTTATTCCAATGATTAGAAGATGTAAATGGCATATTAGGATTCATACCTTGTCCCCGCATCTGCCATTTCCTTCTCTGTGTCAACGGATAGACAACTTTAGCTTCTTCATCAGTTGGTTGTAATGTTTCCTTGATTCCTGGTAAAGAAGGGCATTGTTGAGTTTCATGATCCTTATCAAAAATGGTGCAGATTGGCTTTTTGTCCAATGGGCATTCCCTTCGTGGGTGCTTATCTCTACATTTGGAACAAAATATGGACAGATTTGCTTCTACTTCGGCTTGTTTCTTTTGAATCTGCAAGGTATCAATTTGTGAGGAAAAAGAGCTTAACATTTCAATTTTAAAACCCTCAAGTAAATTACCTATTTCGGCTCTTGTTTCTCCTCCACTGGCTGATTTTTGAACTCTTGAAAATGTGGTATCCCTGCTATTTGATCTATTCCTTGAAGCTCCTCTTGAACATCTTTTACATAGGTTAACAATTTCAGCATATGATTCTTTAGATATGTCCCCTTTTCCAAGCATATTCAGCATATCTAGACAGTCATCCCTTACTCATTTTTGTAATATTTTTTTAAGAATATATTTACTTACATCGGGGTGATTGGATCTTTGTAGATTATACTGTAGCCTTTCTACAAAGTCCTCCAGATTTTCATCCTCTTTCTGTATCATCTTGAATAGTTCCTCTCTTTTTTCTCTTGTTCGACAATAGTCTTGGTATTTATGCAGGAATTTCTGTTTCATCTGATCCCATGTTGTGATTACATGACCTCCAAGACTCATGAACCATCT
>ML784066.1:253926-280385 GCA_009831015.1 Picea engelmannii | reverse complement strand
TGGTTGATAGTGGCAGTACCCACAATTTTATTCATCGTTGCATTGCCCAAGAAACCCATTGCTACATCCATGCTGTCAACAATTTCCAAATCATGATTGCCAATGGTGGTTCTATGAAATGTGGCAGGCGCTGTGAAAATGTGTGTCTCCAAATTGGTGACTACCACCTAAAATCCAATATGTTTTATATTGACATGGGCGGTTGCGACATTGTGTTGGGTGCATACTGGATAAGGACTTTGGGTCCCATTCTCATGGATTTTTAGAAATTAACCATGCAATTCAACCAAGAAGGCCACTAATATAAATTCCAAGGCATCACTACTGGTTCACCTGAGGTCATCAGTTCTCATCGCATGGAAAAGATGCTAAAAAAAGGTCATTCAAGTGTCATTGCCCAACTCCATGCCATACAAGCCACAGAGACACCCTCAATGCCCCAAGACCTCCAATCCCTCCTTTATAAACATAAAATGGTATTTTCCACTCTCCAAGGACTCCCTCCTTCCTGTGGTGTTCATGATCATTCCATTCCCCTTGTCCCAGGAATCCTTCCCCCCAATATCCATCCATATCGCCACCCCTTTGCACAAAAAAATGAAATTGAGAAAATGGTCTAGGAACTCCTTACTACAGGCATCATCCATCCTAGTATGAGCCCTTACTCATCTTCAGTCATCATGGTACTAAATAAAGAAGGTTCTTAGTGAATGTGTCCTGACTTCCGTGCTCTCAACAAAATGACCATCAAAGACAAATTTCCCATTCCTGTCATTGATGACCTCTTGGATGAATTGAGTGGGGCCCAATTCTTTACCAAACTTGATCTTCACTCAGGCTATCACTAGATACGTATGAAAGAGGCCGACATTCCCAAGACATCCTTTCTCACTCATGAGGGCCACTATGAGTTTTTGGTCATACCCTTTGGCTTGTGTAATGCCCCCTTCACCTTCCAGAGACTCATAAACCATGTCTTCCACCCTTTTCTCCGTCATTTTATCTTAGTTTTCTTTGATGATATCCTCATCTATAACAAAACCTAGATAGACCATCTTACTCATGTGGATCAATTTCTCCATCTACTCTCTCAACACCAAATTTTCCTGAAACAGTCCAAATGTTCTTTTGGTGCCTCAGAAGTAGAATACTTGGGTCATCTAGTGGGAAAGGATGGTGTCAGGGTGGACCCAAAAAAATTGAATCTATGCAAGACTGGCCGCACCTAAAGACTCTCAAAATCTTGTGTGGATTTTTGGGCGTAATAGGGTATTATCGCAAGTTTGTTAAGAACTACGAAAATATTGCAACACCTCTCATGACTCTCCTAAAAAAGAACTCTCTCACTTGGACTCCAGCCACTGCTCAAGATTTTCAAACCTTGAAGATAGCCATGTGCACCACTCTAGTTCTGGCCCTTCCTGATTTCACAAAGACCTTTGTGTTGGAATGTGATGCTTTAGGAAAAGGAATCGGCGTTGTCCTTATGCAAGAGGGTCAACCTTTGGCCTTCACCAGCAAAAAACTATCTGAAAGGAATTTGGGAAAACTCATTTATGAAAAGGAAATGTTGGTGATTCTGCATGTCGTTCAGCTGTGGTGTCCTTATCTCTTGGGGAAACGCTTCCAAATTAAGACTGACTATCAAAGCCTCAAGTACTTTCTGGAACAATGCATTTCCTCCCAGGAGAAATAAAAATGGGTGACTAAGCATTTTGGATATGATTATGAGATCATTTACAAGAAGGGAAAAGACAATGTTGTGGCAGATGCACTGTCCTGGAAATATGAAGACGAAGGATCCCTTTTTTCTCTTTCCTTCATTGTACCCAATTGGCTCCAAGTTGTACGCCAGGAATGGCTTCAAGATCCCAAAAGTTCGCATCTAATCCAACAATTGCAGAACAAGGATCTGGCTCCCCCAAGGTACTCCTGGCTCTAGGATGAGCTTCGATACAAAGGCCACTTGTATTTAAGTAAAAAATCCAAGCTCAAATCCACGGTACTTTCTGAGCTTCATGCTACACCCATAGCAGGGCACTCAGGGTTCACCAAAACATATGACCAGCTCAAACGTTCTTTTTTCCGGGATGGTATGAAACAGGACATCCGTAAGTTTTTCACTGAATGTGAGGTGTGTCAATGCAACAAGGGAGAAGTAGTCAAATCTTTGGGCACCCTCCAACTGCTTCTAATTCCCCCTTCTATTTGGAAGGATATCTCTATGGACTTTATTACAGGCTTACCCAAATCGGGGAATAAATCAGTCATAATGGTGGTGGTGGATCACCTTTGCAAGTATGCTCATTTTTGCACTCTTCACCACCCATTTACTGCATCCACGGTGTCTCAAATTTTCATGGACTAGGTCTTCAAGCTTCATGGCATGCCGCACTTTATTTTTTCTGATCATGACCCAACTTTCACAAGCAATTTTTGGCAAGAACTGTTTAAGCTACAAGGCACACAATTGCATCTCAGCTCAGCTTATCATCCCCAGATGGATGGTCAAACGGAAGTTGTCAACAAGTGTTTGGAAACATATCTGAGGTTCTTTGCCCATGAAAAACAACACCAGTGAGCTCAATGGTTACCCCTAGCCAAATGGTGGTACAACACTACATACCATACAACCACTTGCATGACTCCTTTTGAAGCAGTTTATGGACAGAAGCCACCTTCAGTTCTCTCATACTTACCAGGTACCTCAAAGGTCCAGGCAGTTTACCAAACACTTACAGTCCAAGAGGATATCCTTCGTACCCTTAAAGAGAAATTGGTCATGGCACATAATTGAATGAAGCAACAAGCAGATCAAGGTCACTCTAAACGTCAATTTGTAGAAGGGGATCAGGTGTTCCTAAGACTGCAACCATATAAGCAAACTTCCCTCAAGGCCGAGCATTGTCAGTAGCTAGCGCCCAAATTTTATGGCCCTTACATAGTTCTCAAGCATGTGGGACAAGTCACATATTAGTTAGCTCTGCCCAGTTAGTCAAAGCTACATCCTGTTTTTCATGTTTCATGCTTGAAGAAGATGATTGGAACCAGGTGCCGAATTCAAACCAACCTTCTAGATTTAGATGAAGAAGGATCCATTTGGCTACAGCCAGAAGTAGTTTTGGACCAGCGTGAGCATCGCCTACGCCAGCGAACCATCAAGGAAGTGCTAGTACAATGGAAATATATGACTCCAACAGATGCCACTTAGGAACTAACTACCATTCTGCAGCAATTTCCACATCTCAAGCCTTGAGGAAAAGGTTGTTTTTAAGGGGGCATACATGTTAAGGTCCTAACTCGCACATAGGTAGATCAATGTATTCGGATGTAATAAAGGTCAATATTAATAAGGCCTTTCAATAAAATAGAATAAGGCGGATGTAAGAAGACCTAATAGAAGCCTCTGCTTCTAGAAGGATATTCCTCTAGATGCTTCTCTTAATAGACATATTTAGTATAAATAAGGGTCAAGGGTATGAAAACCCTAGCTTGAAGATTATTGTAACAAAGCATTGCTCGACTAGAGGTTGCCCCCTCGAAGAGGCCTGTGAACATTGCTTTCTGAATCAAAGTGCTATTTCAGTTGTTGTTCTCATATTATTTATGTGTTATTGTGGAGATTATGTTGGTTATATTATTATTATTCTTCCATTTCTAGCATTTTATTTATGTTCTTCTTATTTATGATATCTGGTATCTTATAGGAGGTGTGATTTCAACTTCAAGAATTTTTGGGGGCCTAGGTTTAGTAACAAGCTCATCACTAGAATCCCAAAGGTTGTTATTGTGTGAGAGGTTAACCTGATAGATGTAGTCTTCAAATTCAAGATTCCTCTCAATCTGATAAGCTAAATCTTGTGCTTCCTCTAGGGTTGAGGGTGACCGATCCTTGAGGGTAAACTGTAAAATTCTTTCCAATGAGCTCAAGTAGTGTTCGAGGATAGATTCCTCTGAGTTTAGGTTAGGTCAGACCCTTTTGAGGAGAATATTGAACCTATCATTGAAATCCCTAACTCCCTCATAGGAACCCTTGAAAATATAAAGATATTGAGAGTATAAGTTTTGTGTGTGTTCATGATTGCACCACCTTATTTTGAAGGCCCTTTTCAGTTCTTCAAGAGTTTTAATGCCTCCTTTAGGGTAAGAATCAATCCAAGTCTTGGAATCTTCGATAAGAGATATTGAGAAAATTCTCATAAAGACATTGGGGTGTTATTGACCAGTTTGACGAAAGTCGAAGTTGTCACAAAATTGGGTCCAATGTGAATTACCAGAATGTACTCCTTTTTTTGAGAAGAGTGGAAACTAGTAATTGACATCTTTGGGTAAGTCATGTAATCCACCTTAGATGTTACTTAGGTCAAAACAACTGAAGGCTCCTAGGTGAGACCACTTATGGGGATCTAATGGAGGAGTAGGGTTTGTAGGGGTGATAGTTTCCATAGTAGAGGGGTTTGAGTATTGACACCCACTGCGGGTTGTCATTAGTGGAGTCACCAGTTAATTTTCTTGAAACTATCAAAGAAAAGGAAAAACACCCTAGTGGATTTTCCAGGTAAGCTTGTAAGATGAGAAAGTCTAGAGACAAGGCTTACCAAAAGGTTGTTGTCTTGAGGAAGTTTTGACTCAGTGTTTTCTGACAACGATGCCAAAATGTTATCACACATTTTGTAGTAAGGATAAAAGGTTAGAGATTGGAGAGGTAAATTGGCGTAACTAGAACCAATCCTAATGGGATGGTTCTTTATGTTTAGGGTGGTAAGGCCCAGGGGAGACATCCCCTGTGACCTGGGGTTTTGAGAAGGCAAAGGATTATAAGACAAGGATAAGTTTCCCCCTTCACAAGTCATCACTGAGCAGATAGTCCAACTAACAACCAATAATAAAGTATATCCAAGAAAAGAGAGATGCACCTGCCTGAGACAAAGCAACAAGAAAATGATATATGCAATCTTTCTCACTTGGTTAGTACTTCATGTAAATCAATGACTATTTGATATACATATAATAAATTGGAGAGTAAATATTAACGAAGTCAATGTTTATAAAATAGTAATAATATATAATGTCACTTCTTCAATAAATGATAAAAGTGTGGCATTCAATGTAACAATCAACACTTCATTCAATTAATGCCTTCAAACCACCATTCAACTTCTTATAAGAGAAACGTTAGTTGCACAAATGATATTTATAGCTAGAGATGACAACAACAATAGGTTAGTAAGGTTATTTTCTAAGCTAGGGTTAGTAGTTAGGATTTCATTCAAAGTTTTGAGAGTTGTTGCGATCAAGTTTACTCAAGAAAAAAGAATGTCTTTAGTTCAGTTCCTTAGGGTTAATGGAGTCAAAAGTAGAGGAAGCATGAGCTAAGGATAAAAAATATAGTACAAATAAGGACTAGAAGGTGAATATTTGAGGTGTTTCTAGGGAAAGGCCTCAAAGTCAAAACCCTAGGGGAGAAAGGCTCACCTTGGTGTAGTGGAACTAGGCCTCGGTGATCTCTCCTCCTTCCTTAATTCAATGGAAATGGTGACTAGCTGAGAAAATAGCATAAAACCAAGATAAGAGGGTTTGGAAGGCAATGTGTTTCTACAAAATAGCTTCACCAGCAAACCCTAGAAAATCATCCCATCAAAGTGTAGAAGAAATAGGCTATGATGCGTCTTCTTCTTCTTATCTTGAAAGTAAAAATGACTAGAAGATAAAGACAAAAAAAGAGTGTAGCTATGACTAGTCTCTTTCCCTCTTCAAACAATGGATAAAAAAAAAATCTCTTGATGGGGACATGAGACAAGGACCTACTATGTGTTCTTGTCACCTAGGGTTTCTTCAAAAAATTTATAACCATAAATGCAAGAAATAACAATAAAACCATTCAATTAAGAAGTTTTTCAGAAATTTACTTACATTTCACCAAGAAAATCATAGCAAACCCTAGTTGTAACACCTTCCATGAAGAAATATGCCAAAAAATCCAAATAGAGATCCAAAATGCCTTCCTTCAAGAAGTGTACCTCACAATTTCAGCCAAATAACCCAATTCTAGTGCAAATTTCATACCTCACTAATGAGTGAGTGAGAGATGATGAAAAAATGAAGGTGAAAACCCTCCATTTATACAGTACCATGACCTAATTTTACATTCTAGGTCATGAAAAAGGTCGAGAAGGCCAAAATACTAAAATCATATCGTTTTACATTAAATGTTCAAAATTAAAACCTAATCAAGCTAAAGAGAGATGTCATGCCTCTTTCAGGGAAACATTATCCCCTTCTAGGGAAAATGGGGTGTCCTGGAGAAAAATGTTAGCCCTCCTTGAGCTTCTCCAAACTGCCACACATGGAAACACTACCAAATATGCCTCTCAAGATGTCTGTAAGGCTGGAGGACATCATGAACATCATGGGTGACATCCTAGGCCTTCCAAGGCCAACATTCCACTGAAAAAGGGCCAATACCCCTAGGTCAAGCTCTACCAAGGTGCCTCTGGTGGAATGTCCTCTTCTACTATGGTGCAACACCCCTGATCCATCTCTGTTCCTATATCTTCCCCCTGATGGGGTCTCAACATCCACTTGATGGGATCTTTATCCCCATGGAGTTTCGAATGGATCATATCCCCATGTGTACCAATCCAAATGGTACCTGTCCGTCGGGCATGATCCTGCACATCAACAGCTATGCCCTCCATGGGATCATCAATCAAAAGGATAATAGAAATTTCAATCACATATCATCATCAATATTATTAAACACGTGCATAAAATCCCTAATACATCAGTCAAAATCTTAAAGACATTACACAAGCCTGCAATACAAATTTGGAGAAAATGACAGGGCGTCCTATTGGGCTAGTGTCCAATAGAAGAGGAAAGTTTCCAAATGAGACTTCATCCAAGCCATGCAAATAGGTGATGTGGTCAAGGGATGTCCAAGTAGGTGGGTGTAGTAAGGGCATAGGATGCAAATATTTACCTATGGGTGCCTTTGTAGAAGGCAAGTTGCACCTGTCCTGGATGCAAATTTTTCCAAGCCCATTCATGCCTTTTATTGTTTTATTTTTATATTTATTTTTTCTTGAAGAGGCTAATCAGGGGACACTACCCTGGTGGGGTGACTAGTGGTGATAGTGTTACCCACAATTACTTTCACATAAATGAGAAGGTTGGCTCGTGATGAGACCCCCTTTCCCTTGGCCATGCAACCAAGAGTCACTACCCTAGCATGGTAACCAACTGGTGGTAATGTTATACTATTATGTACCCATGGACCTAATAGGGTGTCTCATGATGAGACCCCATATCCTCTGATCAGGTCTTGTTTTATTATTTTTATGGGTTCATCTTGTTTCTTGCTAAGAATCCTTTTATTAATTTCTTGGGGATCCCTGAGCGAATCATCTCGAGGTTTTATTCTTAGGATTTTATCTTTTGCCAGCTTGATTTTACCTTCTGGGAATTTAGCCCCTTCTTTCCACGAGATAAGGTGAAATCCTGAAAATAGGTCAACCCAGTGCCCAGACAAGTGGAATGGGATAGGTGAGCAGGAAGCAAGATGAAAAAGTGATGTTGTGAAGGGAGCGGATGATGGATTTTTAGAAATCCCCCAGTGGTAGGCCAAAACCTAAGGACACAAGCTTACTAAGGCATATTGTCAATCCCCACAGACATCGTCAAGAAGAAAAGTGTAAGATCCAAGAATTTGTTAGAAACAAAAGGAATCAAATGCATATATTCAAGGGTTTTGATGATCAAAGTGACATATACGATGATACCCAGACTAATTACCTCATGGAGAAAGAACGATCTCTGGCACAAGACCAAGTTGATGGTGATGGATGCTTCTATTGCTGACAAGATAAAGGTGCTATAAGAAAGAAAAGGTGGGCCCTCCAGGGCCATGCTAAAGCCAATCCTTCTCTCGATACTCCATGTCTAGGACTTGTGGGCCTCGAGACAAGATCTCCTAGTTATCCCTAAAAGTGGGGGATAACACCACCCTCAAGTGTTGTTAATTCTCTTCCTTTGACTTAGAATATATAATAATGTCATCTAAAAATACAAAGATGAACTTATCTAAGTATTATTTGAAAATACCATTCATTAAACACATGAAGAAAACTGGTGCATTTGATAATCCAAAGGGACCACTGTGAACTCATAATGACCATACCTTGTTCTGAAAGCAGTCTTGTTGATGTCTTCTTCTTTAATTATTACTCCTTGGAAAATGATACTTATCAAAGAGGTCATCGATCCTTGGAAAAGGATACTTATCAAAGAGGTCATTGATCCTTGGAAAAGGATACTTATTCTTCATAGTTACCTTTTTCAACTACCTAAAGTCAATGCAAAGTCTCAATGTTCCATCATTTTTCTTCATAAATAAAACTAGGGCACCCTAAGGTGACACACTTGGGTGTATATACCCCTTCTTCAGAAGCTCTTCAAGTTGCATTTGCAACTCCTTCAATTCTGGTGTACTCATCCTGTATGGAGTCTTGGATACTGGAGCTGCTCTATGAATCAAATTTATGGAGAAATCAATGTCTCTTTTAGGGGGTAATGTTGGTATTTCCTTAAACACATCTTCAAATTCTTGTATGACTCCATAATATTCAATATTTTACACCTTATTTTTAGATGTCTCTTCCATATGTGTTGCAAATTTTTGACACCCTTTTCTGTAACATTTCTTCAGCTGCAATGCTGAAATTTTTGTGATGGTTACTTCCCTGGGAATTCCTTGCACTGTCCTTAGGTTCCCTTACTCATCCAAACAAGTGAATTCCTTGTTGTGGCATTCTAGGATAGCATGATTTTGTTCCAACCAATCCATCCCAATTAGACAATCATAGGAACCTAAAGGAAATATGTTAAAATCTTCCCTGGTGTTCAGTCCATTCATGTCCATAATATATGACTTAACCATCTCATTAACTTTTCTTTTGGCTCTGCTAGCCAACTGCACCAACCAAGATTTTCCATGCTTTATTCTTGGAAAATGAAAAATTTCCACCATCTTAGGATCTATATAACTATGACTAGGTCATGAATCAATTAAAATAGCAATGGTTTGGTTGTTTATCATACCTTCCACTTCAATCATATGTGGTTGATACTCTTCTTTCTTGTTTTCCAGGGCTGCATAGATCCTTGGTATACTTCTTCCCATGTCTTCCACTATTTTATCTTGTTGTATATTGTGAAAAGTCCTCACTTTTTCACCTCTGTGAGGGAAATCTCTAAACATATGATATTCTTTACAACCCCAACATTGAATAGGTGGTTTCCTTGGCCTTTGAACTCCTGTCCCCATCATTTGGGGTTCTCTGGAAGTTGGTTTTCCCTAAGTATTATTTCTGAAGAATGGTGGCTTAGTTCCCTTCTTCCTCTGATCCATATTGAATTTCTTCTTGTCTTCCCAAGCTTTTTGGAAATTTGGCCTTGATTTTTGATGATCATATAGGCATTTAGCTCACCTTATAGTCTCCTCCAATGTTTTGGGATCATCATATTGTATTTTTTCACTGATGAATGATGGAAATCTAGTCAAATACCTCTGAATCTTTACTGTCTCATCCTTGATGAAAGAGACATACTTTAGCAGTTCTAAAAACCTTGTTTCATATTCATCTATGGTCATACTCCGAAGTTTGAGTTCAAATAACTCTTTCATTTTCTTGTCATAGTATCTCTTAGTCAAGTATTTATTTCCAAAATACTTCTTGAATTCTCTCCAAGTAACATTTTTCTCTTTAATGAATTTCACCTGCACAAGTTTATCCCACCACATGGATACCTTTCCCTTGAGTTGATACATGGAAATTCTTCCTTCTGCATGCGAAGAATAATTATGCAATTGAAAATACTTTCTCATTCCTAGCAACCATATCTCTGCATCTTCATCCTTATTTTGCTCACCATCAAATGTAGGGGGTTTGATTTTGTTCATTTATCTTCATAGCTCATCCACCCTAGACCTCTTATGCTTCATGAAATGGGATGGACTTGATCTTCTGTATTCTATCTTATCGGAATGCCTTGGGGAGTGATGGTGATGTCTACTAACACTTCTTGTTCTTCTTTTCCCATCATGATACATGTGACTTACTTATTTTCTTGAGCCACTCTCCTTATCCAATTTATTTTATATTATGTTCAAGATTTGCATTAACTTCATGTTGAAGTACTCCTTCTTCTCCTTTTCTTTCATAATCCTTGCATTATCAACTTTATGGATTTGGAAATCGTTTTGCAAATTTTTAATGGTCTCTACCATATTCAGGTTTTCATCCCTTCCTTCTCTATGTCGATTGGATTTTGTTCCTTCAAGGCCCATATGAACATCCATCCCTTTGATTTCATCTTCTCGGTTGTAATTCCCCAGTGCATATTCCATTCCTCTACACTATGTCTTGATCCATATCTGATCTAGTTTTTGTTAACTCTGCAAAATGTGCGACCAATAGAACTTTATCAAGTTAACTGAGTCAACAATTTCATGAAAATATGAACCATTCAGGTTCAATAATATATCAAAATTATTTCTTCTAATTTCTTGAAAAATTGATTGCCTACATCAATTTTCTGGGTGAATAATTATACTCTACCATCCAATACCTTTCTAATACCTTCTTCCATGCTCAATTATTAGTCTTGGGCATAAAGTTATGGTTATTTGGAAATTGTCCATGAATTTTTTCTTGTTCCCTCTTCAACTTGGTGCAATTATGTGTTGTAATTATGCATTTTTTCACCTACTCCATTGGATTTTTAGTAGAATATCAATTGGGTTTCTTCATATACATATTTTGGACAGTCTGTCTAAGTTTCACCTTTTTCTAGGTTCTAGGATGCTAGTTACAGCGTGCTGAAGTTCTAGGCCAATTCGTATTTTTGGTCTCGAATGCTGCAAGTACCTTCTTTTCCATATTAAACATTTTTAACATGTCCATAATTTTAATTCAGCTCTAGGATTGTCTTCTATGATTCACTATCTTTCCATAGACTGCTCATGTGTCTCAATTTGATTCCAGACAAGAAAGCTATGGCCCTTCGAAGTTAGTTGGTTCTTAAATTTTACCCTCCAATGTTTGTCCTGTAACTTCCTCATAAAAGATTTGTTTGACGAACAATTTACACCATTAGAAATCTCTCTTCGGGATCTTTTATTTGAGCTGTAGAGACAAAGTCTACCTTGGTACAATTTGTTCTCAAGGTTTTTGAGTAACAAAAAATGTTGTTTAGGGCTACAAAAACACACTACAAAAAGATGACCTTCAAACAATATAAAATGTTGCAGAAATTCATTGGTTTTTTGTTGTTGTACACCATCCAAACGCCTTTGCGCGCATAAATTTGAACATGTACACTCATATTTATCATGCACAAAAACATCATAATGTAGTGCATGCTCTGAGCACCTATAACCAATTTGGATCACTTCTTTGTCGTGCCAATAACTGGTGCACACTACTTTTGTGTCGCATGCCAATATCCAATGCACACAATTTTGGTTCATGCACTAATATCTGTTGCACGCAATTTTTTTGTTGCACACTACTATTCCACACGCATCTTAATCTACACATTGCACTATGCCAAAGTTTAGTACACCCCCACTATGCACTAGTACTCCACACACACCATTAAATAAACTGTTGTGCGACAACTTTTACCCACATTGCATGCGCACCAACAAAATTCCTCTACACTCTATCAATACTGTGCACACAATTATTATGCGTGCACACACTATACAAACTAGTATTATGCATGCCCCACTCAATCGACACCGCATAATGCTAAATTTAGTGCGCACACCCATGTGCCAAAATTTTCCGTGCATTACTAGTCTGCATCGCACAACGTCAAAATTAAGTGCGCACACCCACTCACCATTTTTTTTGCGCAATGCCACTCTACACTGCACAACGCCAATATTTTTCTATGCAATGCCACTCTATACTGCGCAATGACAAATTTTAGCACATGCACCTGCATGCAAATATTTTTCCACTCAGTACCCCTCTGCACCGCACAACACCAAATTTTAGTGCACGCACCCGCACGCCAATATTTTTCTGTACAATGCCCCTCTACACCATGTAGCACAAAATTTTAGCGCGTGCACCTGCATGCCAATATTTTTCTTCAGATCACAAACCTTTCACAATGCATCATGCATTTTTAGTGTGCACACCGGTACACACTCATTTTTATGTGCATCAACTCCTCATGAATTCAACTGCAGAAATTGGGGCTTTTACCTAACGTTTTCCCAATTTTTACCATAGACATTCTGGAACTATGAAATTTATTCAATTTCACATTGATAACACCAATTCAACCTTTTCAACAACAAATCGTTGTTGGTTGACATTCTTGGAACAAATTTTTCCCAAACTCAATTTACGAATTGAGAATTTTAATCAACTAATCTCACTCCATCTGTCATGGATTCCCTGTAACTTCAAATTCGACCAATTATAGACCTGAATTTTCTAGAATAGATATTAAATTAATAATATCTCACTACATGGCCAAATTTCTCAATTTTCCCATGAATTTAACAACATAAATTGGGGGTTTTTCCCAATTCCACACAATTGTTGTTACTTTTTACAATGGACGCTTTGTAACTTGAATATTTGGCCACTTCAAAATCAATCCTCTATAAAATTTCACTTCAACTCAACTTGCTCATCCCATCTAGGCTGAGTGTTGAAAAATAAAGCTTTGATACCATATTTTAACATTCCTAATGTCCAACTGGGCTATGCCATGTAATTTTGTTTTTTTGAACTATATGCAAATTAAATAATATACACACGAAAACCCTTGCGGAACTATATATATAAAACACATTCTATAAATGCACAAATTCATATGGAAATAACAATAAATATATGCATGCAACATAGACAGGAAATACCCATAAATATAATGACAGGTATAAACCACACACAGGAAAAACCCATAAAAATAAACACATAATTAATAATGCAACATATAAATTAACACACAATTGAAACTTATCTCGGTAAGAGTATCACCAACTGCATGTAGACCTTCCACGAACCTCCCAGCCTTAGACCACACTGCTCATCACTCTAAGCAGTGGGTCACCCCCGAGCTTGGACTAAACTCCACATGGGTAAAGGGATTCCTAACTAAGTTGAGTATCTCAAACAACAAGAAAGACTTCGTCACAGGTGCCAACTCAAACTAACATCCTATAGTCCCTCATTCCCCACATGCCTCTCTCACCCCAGGAAGTGTGCTCCTTCACTTCTCAACAATCCCTGGGCTACCCCACTTCCCTTCCAGGGCTTCAAAAACATGTCGGGCATGAAGTATTAGATCCCTCTAGCTGCAGTTTAGCACCTTCAAGAATCAATTCCCAGCAATTCGCTCACCTAGAGAGAAATTTATCACGGGCCTGACAACATGCCACTTCAATATCCCACGGTCCTAACAAATATCTTCTTCATTTCAACTCCCAAGCTAACTATGTACGACTACAGATACATGTATAGTTATGGATATAGGTACAGGAAGGTACAAATAACAGTTGAATGGGTGAGTGAATGATCATGGAATGATAAATGGGAAAATGAACTAAGTTCAAACTATATGTATGCATGTTCCAAACTTGACACTTGTCATGTTGGGAGATACTTTGGCCCACTTGTCCCCATCCTTAGAACTTAGGATAAAATAATTATCCATACTTTATACTTTAAGGAATATTAATAGAATCTTCCTTTTTGGCTTAAGCTCTCTAACTTAGACCCTTATCCTTAAATTTTATCCCCCCCTTTCCCTAACTAGTGGAGTTTAGTCCCCCATACTCTTTTATCATGGTAGTGGTCGGTCTACACGTAGTGATGTATTATATTAATGGTGAGACGTATAAAAAAATAGGCTCACTAAAATTTAACATCTAGGCTCTTTGGCCTAAGTCGAAACATAAGCCTCCTAGCATATAATAAATGACTCACCAGCCTATAAAACACAATGTATACACAAAGGCTCCTTGGCCTAAAAATCACACGCACTTATGTTTGTTGCATGCGATATCCTGGAATATGCACACTTCATCATTTTAGTGCACAGTACATGTGCACACTATACCATGGAAGGTGTATACAAAAAACGATATCAAACAACTCACCAACTTAACTACATTAACATGTACATTTACAATTGGTTTGGCCTAGGTGTATTACATATATGACTCTAGTTGGGTCTATGCCTTTCTCTTTGTTTGGTGTGTTTGGAAATAACACTTTCTCATTGTCCATGTTTTCCTTGGGGGGAACCCCTTCTCCAATAAACCCAATCCTATGCAAGTATATTTCCTTCACAGGGAGTGATGAGAGGATCCTTCTCCTCTCAAGGTATTGGAAATACTTGGTAGGGTTCTATACCTTTTCAAGGGATGTCAATCGAGAGAAACCCTTCCCACACTGAGTGGAACCTCGAGCAAGGTTCAATGCCTATGCTAGGAGGATTGGTTGGGGGAAACCCCAACCAAGGTTTTTGGAATACCATGCAGGGAGCAATCCCTACCCAAGGTATGTCATCAAATTATTTGAATCTATCAACAATTCAAACTAGCGCGAAAACCCCTTACACTGACCAAGGAAACCGTGTTTTTTACCAGAACCCTGGTCAGCATGAAACCTTTTCCTGGAAACCTAGTGCCAACCAAAATCCAGGTTCCTCTTTTCCTTTAAATGAACAACAACTTGAGTTACCTTTTCTAGAAACACTTCACTTGCCAAACTTGTTAAGGTTGTTGAATGATATTATTTTTCATGATCCACATTTTCCTCCTATGACAACTAAATTTCCCTTAGACATACCAAAATTTGAAGGAAATCTTGGTGAAGATCCAGGTGATCATGTTACATCATTTCACTTGTGGTTCTCCTCGAACTCATTAGATGATGACTCTATCAAGTTGTGATTGTTTCAACACACTCTCATAGGGGGTGCTGTGAATTGGTATATTGAGTTTGAAGGATCAAAATACTCTTACTTTAACAATCCAACAAGGATTTTCTTAAAACATTTCTAGTTACTAGTGAGATACGATGTCAACACTAAGTTGTTTCCCAATTTTAGGAAAAATAAGGCCTTCCATATCTCCAATAATATTAGAGAACGAAATCACCACAAGAGATTGATTAAAGTGAAGGTCCCTCTTGCATTTCTACTTGAGTGGTTCCTCAAGTATTTTGTACCTTGTATTTCCAAAGACGTCGCAACTTTTGGAGTATTTTCTAAGGAAGAGGCTATAATGAGGGTGAAACAATTGGAATTGATTTATCCTCAATCCAACATGTTGTATGATATTCTTCCAGATACACCACGATCAACCTTTGACCAAACCAAACCAAAGTCTGGGGCTCATGTTGATGGTATTGTAGGCTCAACAAAAAGAAATCCCACAGATCAGTTGTCCAACCAATTGCAACAATTATCTCTACAATAGATCGTGGCTATCTAGACTCCTACTACGACTACCCCCTGCAACCCAAATGTCAGAAGTACATAGTGTGTAGATGAAAAACCAGAAAGGTAACCAACAACTCAAGGGAAAAATAAAGGCCAATGGAAATAATGGTAAGGGGGGTAATGATAAAAAGGATGCTAACAATGATGGTGACGGTAAAAACAATAAGAATAAGGTTAAGTTTCCATGTAAGATTTGCACGAACAATCACCTGACTCATCAGTTCCCTCATATGGAGGAATCTCAAAATCTGTTGGCACAGTGGTAGATTTTTGTGTTAACCAATCCCTTCCCTTAGGGGTAGAACTTGTCACATGCTTCTTCATATACCAATGTGCTTGGGGGAAATCAGGGTGCCCCCACACTTAATGCTAACACCAAAGCCACAAACGTGTATGTGATGAGATCGATTGCTCATATTTATACCAGGGCTCATGATTACAAAATGCCTAGATCTGCTGAGAAGGGAAAAGAAGCTTCCAACCTATTGCCTCCTATTCACATTGAGAAAAAAATGGCAGAAACTATGACTCACATCCCCAAAGGTGCATTTAAGAAATATTCTCATAATACAAATGCAAGGGCTTCCCATAACTACTCTATCATTGAGGATCTAGCACAAACCCCTTATGTAATTTCTACCCTAGAGGTCCTCTAGTGTTTCCCTTCGCAAAGAAAAGCGTTATTATCCACCTTAGGTGTTGTTGAACCAACTAACTCAGGATCCATTATCTTTGACACTTCCAACATTAAACCTCATTTTCCTTACCACATCACCTTCTAGATAGTAGTGGTTTATGCCATGAAATTGTTGACTTGGAATATTTTTTTCATAGTGGTAGATGAGGGTGCATCAACTTGTGCTATGTCATTGGCATGTTGGAAGGATATTGGTCAACTTGAGTTGTCTCCATATCCTACGTTGTTAACTGCATTTGACGAACTTTCTTTTAGACGGCATGGAATAATCCCCTCCTTCCCTGTGCAATTGGAGGGAAAAACTGTGTGTATCAAGGTCGAAGTAGTCGATGTGCCTCTCAACTACAACCTTTTGTTTGTATGAAGCTGGACTTACAAATTGACAATGGTTGTATCCTCCATTTTTCATGTAATATGCTTTCCTCACAAAGGCATGATAATAATCATTGATTATTTATCTTTCTCTCATCCCGACCCTTCATCGGTGGAATCCATGGTCCCGATGATTGATAATCCACAACAAGGTACTGACAATATGGGTGTTGGACTAGTCCCATCATTGATGGGAAATTTTGACTTTCCACTTCCTCCGAATGATGTCAAGATGAATTTAGTTATCCCTATTCATCCCAAGGCTACAATTCTCCAAGTAGCTTTGTTTCGAATGAGTTATTTCTATGATCCATTGACTTTACCTTCCTCGTTGGCTTCAATGGAAGGGGTAAGGAATCCTCGCATGGAGATGCCCCTATTAGTAGTATATTTTTTGTACAACATTCTTCAACAAACCTCAACCAACTATAATCCAACTCCCCTCAAGAGCTAGATCCTATTATAGAGCTTATTTGGGCTCAATATTCTCTTAGTTCTCATGATCGTTTGGACATGGTATTGCCCTTTGATAAGGCATAATCCCCTCCTTCCCCGTGCAGTTAGAGGGAAATACTATGTGTTGATGTTGAATTAGTTGATGTGCCTCTTGACTACAACCTTGTGTTGGGATGAAGTTGGACTTATGCAATGACAGTAGTTGTATCCTCCATTTTTTCTGTATTATGATATCCTCATGAAGGAAAGATAACAATCGTTGATCAATTTTCTTTCTCTCATCCTGACCCTTCATCGGGGGCATCCATGGTCCCGATGATTAATAATCCATAACAAGGTACTGCCAATATAGGTGTTAGACTAATACCATCATTGATGGGAAATTTTGACTTTCCACTGCCTACGAATGATGTCAAGATGATTTCAGCTATCCCTGTTCATCCCAAGGATGCAATTATCCAAGTAGCTTTGTTTTGAATGAGTTATTTCGATGATCCATGCAATTTACCTTCCCTGATGGCTTCAATGGAAGGGATAGATCATCCTCACATGCGATGCCCCTATCTGCAGTAGAGGTTGTGTATAACATTGTTCAACAAACCTCAACCAACTCCAATCCAACTCCCCCTCAAGAGATAGATCATGTTCTAGAGCCTATTTAAGCTCAAGATTATCCTAATTGTCATGATCCTTTGGACTTAGTATTTCCCTATGAAAAGAAAATTTTAGAGGCAACGATTTTTTCAATAGACCTTGGGATGATCTCCATCATAGATATTAATTTTTACCAAAGCTTAGGAGAGTGGAAGAAGGGGAGTTTACTACAACTGTTTTTCTAGAGTTTATACTTAAGGATTGAAAGTATAAAGTATAGGCATCCAAAAATAAAGAGGATCTATGATATAAAGGAATGAAAAACAACTCTTTAGGGGAAAAGGATCTAAGGATGATTTCTGAGTTGTCTTTTTCTAGCTTCCAATTGTTCCTGGACGCTTATGTCCTACTCAATGGCTGCCCATGAATGTTCAAGTTCAACCTAGGTGGTAGCAGTTTTTAAGATGGTGTTAAAAAGAGTTAAAGTGATACTGGTCTGATCTGTGAGACCGGGTTTGATATTGGGTTACCTCATAATAGGTACAGTCATAGAGGAAAAGAGTTTTAAATAATTTTTTTTTTTTAGGTTGTTGTTTCTATTTTAGATTATATGAGAAAGTTCCCAGATATATGAATTAATTGTATAACAAATTCAAAGGTCATTTCCCCTATCTAAGTTAAACTGAAAATCATGCATGAAATGAAAGAAAACATAAAGTTGTGGAACAATGTGAGGCATCAACCAAGGAAGAATCTCACTTTGTGACAGAAGAAGAAAATAGACAATAAAAACTTTAATGAAGCACAAGATATAGAAATCTAAGTAGTTCACAGGTCTTGTACCTGCTAATAGCTGATACAGAGGAAAAGTTGTAAATGATTAGATGACTAAAATAATCAATCACCATAGTATATGTTGTACTAAATTGCAGCTAAGAATTCATCAAAGATATATAATAAATGATGTTAAATACGAAATAATAGAGGAACACATAACTCAAACTTGATGGGATCTGGAGTCTTCGATTTGCATTTGTATTAATTCTGGCAAATGAAAAATTTCTCTGCTTAATCAACCAAGGAAAAATCCCCACCTTGGTTCTATCTTTCAAAATTGTGTTTATACAAAGAAAATCATCAACCCTAGATGGTTGGTATTCTCCTAAATATCCTAGGTGCTAATGGTTACAGAATACAAAATTTGAACCATTTTCCTCGGTTATCTTTTACTTTTCTACTAGTTGGACAAAAATGGGCATACATGTGTTACTTCATCATTTCTTTGAGGCACTTCCTTCACTTGGTCCAAAACACTCGACACACCTGTTTAGAAACTGCACCAAAATTATGGAAAGTTTTGTCATATCATTTGCTTCAAACACATGCAACTTCCTATGAATTTTGGGCAGCCTACCTTCAATCTTTCCCTTTTCAAACTTTGTTGACTACAACTGTAGATTTGGATTTATTATCCACTTATCCATTTGGGTGATGTCAAGCTACTTCAATTGTGAAATCTCGAGCTGGGTTTCATTCCAGCTCTCCTTAATATGAAGTTTATGCCTTATAACATTGATCTGTCCTAATAGTCCAGGACAATCACCTTTACCAATGCCCAGTGTTTTTGTATCTAGCTGATGAAACACTTCTTCACATTCTTCCTTAACTTATTTTGCCATTTTCCTTCTTTTGGTTATATTGGTCTCCCATGTTTTTAATATGATGTCTCCCCTGATCTTTTCTTCTACATCCATATCTGGAATTATTGGTACTTCTTCTCTAGTGGAAAATGATACTACCTTTTGAAAAGCAACACGAGTTGCTGTAGCCTCTTTTTCCTTGACAAAATTGTTATCCAGTGAGTGGCTTATTTCCAGGAAGCAGTTTTGAACGATTTATATTTTAGAAAGCATGTTTTGTTGTTCTTCTTGTATTTTCTCATGCACTGCTAGTGCTTGGGATTGAAATGTTGTTATATTCACAACTTGTCCTTCAATGGAATTCAACTCATCCTGTAGTTGTCTCACTAACTCTTCCTGTCGAATAACCTATACTTGACTCATTTTCATCTTCTTGTTCACTTCATCTAAACCAGACTTCAAAAATTGCATTTCCTGTTTGTCAGTAGTTCGGGCTTGTTCAAATCTTTGATTTACCTCCTCTTGAATATCATTTTCTGTGTGCCTTATTTGTTGGGTATGTGTTATATTCTTTGCATGAGTAGTAGTGTCTGAGAGTCTACACCGGGCGTGCAGGGGGGTTAGAGGGGGGGTGTAGGGGGTGGAGCCCCCCGCGCGGGGGTTTGGGGGTAGCGCCCCCGAATTTGTTTTTGCACCAGGATGACATTTTTCCGGGATGACATTTTTCGGGACGACATATTTCGGGACCACATTTTCGAGACCGCATGATATTTAGGTGGTTTTTCGGCACATGGTTTTTTACCGATGGTTTTCTATTTCCGGTTAAGGAATTAGGGTTTTGGACTAATCCAGGTCATTGGGTTAGGGTTTTGGATGTCGCTGGCTCCTATATGTATATTGTATTGTAAACAATGTAACACAATGTATGAATATAATATATGTTGGTTTTCCTGGTTTGGGTTTCCAGGTGAAAAATCTCTATGTAATGTTTGTATTTTCTATTGTATCTTTTCTGTTCTTTTCTGAATATTAGTTTGCAGTAGATATTGTACAAGGTTAGGATTTACATTATTTGGTCCTACAACTGAGCTATCATTCTATTTTTCTTCTTCAACCTTGTTTTTAGAGAGTCGATTGAGAATAAATTGGCTATTGCCAAAGCTCCCATAGAGCCTGCTACTTCTGTGGTGAAATCCTCCTCTTCTAGGTTCTACCCATCTACAAGCACTCTGTTTTTTTTCACCAGTGTGCCTTCTCTCAGATGCATTTCATGTTTTACTAAAACCTTCCTCTTCCTACTAAAAAATTAGTCAGAGGAAGGTATATTTTCTCTAGAGATAGGAGTAAGGTCACTTACATATATGAATTCCAGATGGGGGGTCCCAAAAGTTGACTATAAAGGAGTTAATGATGTAATAGGGTGGCCAATTTTGAAGATTGAGTTTCTCCTAGTGTTTTATGGATATCAACAGGAATAGTTGATGATAAAGGAGGAATCATTTGACTCGACTTTGAAGTTGTCTCGAGCCTAACTTATGTTTCCAAATTTGGGTGCTCTGTTTGTGAAGTTTTTTCTTTTTGTGAAGACGCTTCAGTGTTTTTTGGATTTTTATTCTGTAGTCCCTTTATCATGAGCCTCTGATCCGAAACCTGGGAAAATACTTCCTTGAGCTAGAGGAGGGGTTGTTTATTCTCCCTGTAGTATCTTTGGAAAACCACTTCGCCCATGCTTCTAGAAATTCAGAAAATTAGTCTGTAGGTCGGGTGATAATGAACGAAATCTGTTTAATATTTCCTCATAGGTTCTGGCTCCCTTGAACATGTCGTCGTAGGGAGAATCTTCATGTTCATACATTTTCATATTGAAATGAGAAAGATGATTTCCTGCAATTTGATAAGGGTCATTTTTTTTGAGTTCAATATCTACCAATTTGATGTCTTCCAGTGTTGTAGCTTCTACCTTGGAATGACCAAAGTTAAGCAGTGAACACTTCCCAATCTGTACAGGAAAAACTGGCCAGAAATTCTTCTGAGATGCTTTCCATTTTGTGTCGATGCCACCTATTATTATTTGGTAGGTCAACTCCCTGCAAACCAGTCTATCAGGAAGGAACTTCAGAAGTGAGTGAGGAGGAATCGAGCACCCAAAAACCCTGACATAGGAGAAACCCTCTTCAATAAACCAATCTGCAATTGCCCCGAGGTTTCCCACAATTGGCTCTGAAATATGAGAGGGTGCATAACCATACAAAATTTGGTGCAAAGGTATCACTATGTAGTGATAGATTTCGTAAAATAAATCATTAACATTCTCCTCCCATGGTTTAGAGTGATAAACATGAATGGGCTTCGCACAAACTGGGTTCCAACTCCAATTCATCAAGGGGAATGGAGTCACGTAACATATAGCATCCATAATATATCCATACATGTAAAAGGATGCAGGTCAACATTTCAATTTTGTAGTTTGGTACTCTGCAATCTCCTTAGTTAGATTATCTGATACAATTTTACCCCAATTGAAACTGTAACTGTCGGCTACTTCGTGTAGAAGTGGCACCCATTCTGCAGGGAAATGGGTAGGGATTTTCCTCCCGAAAATTCTACATATAATTAGAGCTATATAAATCATTTATTCATTTAATGAAGCTATGGGATAAATTCCATGGGTATCAACTCTAAATCTCGCTGGAATTCCCCACCATTCTTTGATTATACCTGGATATTTTTGATCAAATTTTGTACACTCCTTTCTTTAAAATTACTCTACGAATTCAGAATTATAAATGTATTTAGAAGTAGGGGAAAATTTATACATTACTTGGATGTCCTCTTGTATGAATGATTCAATGATGATCTCTTGGCTGTTTAGAATGCTCCTTGTCTGAATGCCAGTTTTATCTAAAGCCCAGCTTATCATGTGATTGTATGGCATGAGTCTCGATCGTGTGTCTTTTTTATGAAGCTCAGACTCTACTATGTATCTAAGTTTATTTTAGGTCTTTTCATTCCCGAAAACATCCGGGAAATTCCTTATCTCATAGTCTAAGACTTCAAAAATATGCCTCCAGGATTTGACTAAATCTACAACATGTGGCGTATTGTCGGATATAACATCTCCATCTGGATTTGAGCTTTCACCTACCTCCTCACTCTTCTTAGTTTCTTTTCTAGGTTCCATGATGTTTGTGCTAAAATTAAATCCTACTGCAGAGAAGGAATGCATAAGCTCTTCTGAATGTAACTCGCTCCTAGTCTGAAAGTAAGGATGAAATTTGAAATAACAAACCTTTATTAACCTTTAATTTATCTTAAATTTAGCGTACCGATACAGGCGATGAAAATTAAATTCTTTAATGGAGATGATACAGCTAGATATATGCACTTTATGTTAAAAATATCTCCATTAATCCGTTATAGATACTGCCACATATCAATGATTCAAAACTGGGATTTCGAAAGGAATGTCATCTAAAATTCTCGAATAGAGAAACGCGAAAAGTTATTTAATATCATTAATATTATTTTAAAGTTAAGTTAATTATGTTTAGGTGCTTAATTCTTTCGGGATTTCATGTTTTGTAGTTTCGAGCATCATGTCCCCAAGAGGTATGACACAAGTAAATCCTGAATCGTGAAACAACGATGGGATTTATTTAGGAACTAACCACTTGTTTTAACCCTTTAATTAATCACGATCAGGGGTTAGTTTTTACTTTTTGTGGATTAGAGTATCAGGACTCCGACAACTCTTTATATTTAAACCTTCTTACTTCTTAATAAACATAGCATTATCTTTTAAGGATTTTGTGACATCGAAAATCGAGGTTTTAAAGAGACTGAAGGTTGAATCTTTGATTTCCGGAATCATGATTGAATAACGATTTGTTAAGTATGTTTAAAAATTAATTAATCATGATTAAAAAGGTATTTTGTGAAAAGTGTGTTGGGGATTTGAAATGTTGTTTAAGTTGAGATTGCCGAAAAAGAACATGTGAAAGGCTTAGTGTTGTTGGGAAATAATACCCTATGGACTAACAAGCTAGGGCTGAACTTGTATGCAGATCATGACCTCAAAGAAAACACTTTTAACCTATCACCCCAATACTCAAACCCCTTTTTCACACACAAGCATGGAAGATATCTACTAACCTTTTTCTATCGATGCTTGATGTAGATCCTCCGTTGCGCTTTATCTGCTTGCTCTCGCTACTCCTTCCAAAGACAATATTGCAATCAAGACAAAACACTACGCATGCATGCTATTCTTCTACCTATGGGTTAGAGATTAAGCATAAATCAAATAAAATATATATCACTCGTGCATTGGGATGGGAAAAGTATTCTTTTATTAATCTCAAGATGAATCAACTTACAATAATGATAGAGACAGGCCACCATCCCTCGATCCTGATCCTGGGCTCCTCCTCTTCTTTGTCCTCCAACTTCTTTGCTTGAATTCTCCTTAAGCTTGAGGAAAGGATAAAGGGTTGGGACAAATAGATTCGGAAATTGGGCAGAGTTTCTTTGCTATCTTTTTCCTCCTTCAAATAGTACCCCTACCCCTTCTTTTATAGGCTAGAAGGAGCTAGGGTTTTGGATGAACTCTCGGCCATGCGTGGCTGGGAGTTCCAGTTAACTGACCCAAATCTTTTTGTCACGTCGGCAACTTTCCTGTTTTTGTGCTTTGTTAGGTAAACACGGGTTGTAGTAGGCCAGCCAGCGTTCCAACGCATGCAGTAGTGAGCCTGCCAACGTTCCAACACGTGCAGTAGAGGGTTAGGGCGCGTGCCACTTGTTTTAAGAGGTTTTTTAAGAGTTTGTTCAGCATGGCTTTGGCAGTGAAGGGCAATGATTTGGCCTGATGCCAGGTAAGTATGGATGGCGCAATTTAGTGTTATAACAGATGCCCCCTAATGTGTGAGGTCAGAAGAGCATCTGATGGCCGAGATACATTACCAATTCTTTACCAATCTATACTGGTATGATGAATGAGTGAGCCCAAGAATCAGGAATTAGGAGGTGCCGTCTGCAAAAAATATCAAATGTCTCACCGAGGTGGGCATACCCATGCTCGGAATAAAATAGAACCATGGCTACCAATCAAATACATTGTAGATCCATGTCAAATAACTATGAAGAGTAGCTGCGAATAATACACAGCGGAGCTACACCTCGAAATAAAAAAGATATACATATAAAGTATCCATCTCCCAGAAGCTGATTCGGCCTGATGGTTGTACTTCAGAGCTCGAGCAACAAATTCAAAATATTCTAAACTCGGGTAGGATTGTAATATCAGTGTATGACTGCACTACCCAGAGGTATTCAATGACTCATCAATTATGGACTTGATAATCTTGATGATCGTACTAAAGGCTTCAGTGATTTCGAACAAAGAATTGATTGGACGTTCAGGATGGCCGGGTATGCGGACAAGAGACATATTGCAGAGGGGCTGAATCAGGATTAGTGACAAACTTCCCTTGGACAATAGCACGACAAGTGATAAGACTTAGGCAGCATATATGTTAAACATAAGTTTACGAAGCAGGAGGCAACGCAAACTCTCCATATGTTTGGAAGGGTAACCAAATGGTGGAGGACACAACTCATTACAATGAGCAAAGCTTCCTAAGGTCGTACTACATCCCATAGTATGATGAATCAAATAGACATATGTTCTTTATCCAAGGGAGACTCATGATGCTGCCAATAAAGAAAATACTTTTCCCATCCTCTTTTTGGGGTATATTTGATTTTTTTTGTTCTTTTTGTTGATTTGGAAAAAAGAATAAATGAATATTACGTTACAATGGAGGAACGAGCATAGCAAACATACAAGCTCAAGGCACAAGGACAAGATTGATGTTGTAGGAAATCATACTCGGGAAAAATCCTCCAGTGGCCAAAGGTGTTAAGACGCAAAGGCAAACTGTTACTAGGTTGAAGGGTAAAGGATGCAAATGAAGTTGATAGAACATCAATGGTAACGTCCTTCGATGTAAGTTTAATGAGCCTAAAGAAGGGAAGCTCAATGATTTTTCATGTTTAGAGAGTCTGAAAAAACATAAAAGGAAACTCCATTGGGGTACCTTTTTCGACAATAGTCTAGTCGGTTCGAAAAAGGGGTAAACTAGCACCGACTAGGCATCAATTCAAAACCATTTTAACGAGTGTTACAAGGACAAGATCACTCGGCTATTTTTTCAATTTTAAGGAGTCTGAAAAAATATTAACTATGGACTCCGTCAGGAATGTTCTTATAGACCGTTTTAACGAGTGTGAAAGAATAAGTTCACTCGGCAATCTTTTCAATTTTAGGGATTCTGAAAAGAGCTTAACTATGGACTCCGGGGGGGTTTCTTTTTTGTAGATTTAGTCCCTCAGGCCCGAAAAAGGAATAAAATCTTACCTGAGGATACTATTCTAAAGAACTAACGTTCAATAGAGTATTCCTTTGTTCATATAATTGACCATCCAAACCGAAAAAGGGGTAAACTACCGCCAGACAGACGTGACTTCAAATGTCAGTTTAACGAGTGTGAAAGGTCACAAGGTCGCTCGGCTATCTTTTCATGTTTAGAGGGTTTGAAAAGGGATTAAAAGGAGACCCATTATGTTTTGGGAGTTTGGAGGGTAAGACAAAGAGTGCCAAAGACCCATGCGAATGAGGCTCAAACTTGTATTCAGGAAAGACTACATGGACTCCCGAGCCTACAGTGTTATTAGAAACGGCATGGACACCATAATGCAACCAGGAACTACCTAGGGAATCCATGTTTTAGTAAGCTCTACCACCAAGTTGTGACACTTCTAGAGCAGATATGACGGTTCCGTGTCACAACCAAGTGGGATCGATCCTATATCATAAGAACAAAAGGCAACGAGATGCAATAGTGGGGATGAAATCCTACCCTATATGCTCAAGTTGATTTTTTTTTTTTTGAAATTTTTTTTATGGACCGTCCATATATATATATATATATTTTTTATTTTTTGAAACTCAATGAAAAATGTCCCAATACCTGATCAAATCCCTCCCATATAACTCCTGAACCACTCAAAATGGTTTTTGGTATAAAGAAACTGATAAAAGGGGCCCAAAAAAGTGACAAAAAGAGGCCAAAAAGTCTATAAATAGAAGCTGGCAGCTCATTATCACC
>ML784066.1:223627-253876 GCA_009831015.1 Picea engelmannii | reverse complement strand
GCCCCCCCCCCCCCGCGCAATGAAAAAATTGATTGCAAAGACTTAACTCCCTTTTTTTGTGTGTGTGTTTTTGGCAGGATGTATGTTCAGTGGAGAGAGAGGGAGCATGAGGCTTCCAATGAGGCAGTGGCTGCAGATCCAAATGTCATGGCCGTGCTGATGCAGTGTGGCTTGGTAAAAATTTTCCTATGTCCGTTTATGCACGCTCAACCCAGGCTACTGAATGCCTTGGTTGATTATTGGCATCCAGATGCAGAGGCCTTCATGATAGAGGGGCAATCCTTGGTGCCCACCACCAAGGATATCTACTTTTTGACAAGCCTCTCGAGGAGAGGGGAACTTGTCAACTTTCATACCTTTCCTGCGGGGCCAAGAAAAGTCTCGGAACCGATAGAGGAGTACTGTGAGGCTGGGACCGATCAAAGATCTTCATCGATTCTCATGAGTAGGATTACCAGCCTCGCCCTCCAGACCATTTTATCACTCATCAGGCGGATTACCGGCTCTGTGGCCGTGCACCAGGCTTCGCGCACACAGATGAACTGTGCAATTCAGTGCATGAATGCACAAATTTTTGACTGGAGTACCACATTATTGGCAAGCATGAAAGGTCAGCTGACAGCTTGCAGACAGCGGACACACAGGAACTTCGAGTTTGGGACCATCCTGTGTTCATTCTTATTTGAGAGAGTTCCATGTTTCAGTCCCCAGCTGACAGTACGAGGACATCTGGTGACTTTCCCTGTAGTGTGCAGGTGGGCAGCCTTGCTACTATGACAGGGTGGTGGAAGGACCACAGAGGCCTTCAACAACGACTTCTTTGTGTGGCTGTCGTGACAGATCCCAGCTATCAAGGATTACTCATATGCAGGGATTGATTTTTCCATAGATCTAGCGATACCAGTGCCTCTTGGTGAGGAGCAAGGGGAGATGGGTAAGTCTCCACCTTTCTAGTTTTTTTGTTTGCATATGTAATTTTTATGTCTTTTTGAGATATATAGCATGTTTTTGTATAACAAAGTTTTTGACGAGTGAACATTGTATTGTGTGCAGATGTGGGACCCGTGTGACCTATCGATTATGCTCGGAACAGGCACCACCCACGGCCAGAGGCCGTAGTTGTCACCACTGGGGGAGCAGCAGTGGCAGGGAACCTCCCAGCAGGGGAGGCCGAGAGGGTTCTTAGGCGGATCGAGGGGAACTTCACTTCGCTCACTCGCACAATTCCCATGGTAGAGATAGAGGACTTGCCACCCTCTATGCAACCTCATGTTGTGGGGGCACCTCGGACATGGGTCCGATTGTTTAGGCATTTAGCCCAGGCTGTTCATGATTATAACAGGGCCCACAAGCCCTTAACAGACTTGTAAACTTTTTATGTGTCATGAGCACCTTGTTGTATATATTTTTTGAGGGCATAAGCCCTGGTGATTCATTATGGTTCCCACCTTTTGAGGCGCTTGCTCCCATCTATGTACTCTGAGGATTTTATCATGTTTATATATGGTTTTTTATTTCTTTTCTGCGTCTTTATGGATTATGTGTGCAAAAGTGTATTTACATGTGTGTGATCATGATCTTTTTATATGTGATCAAGATGCCAATCTAAAATATGATTAGCTAGAGTATCTGTGATTTGATTTAGACTCCTAGGAACACGAAAATATGTGATATAATCAAAGTTGCATTCCAAGAGACGTACCCTAAGGAATCGTCGGTGCAAATTTGGGTCATGCACCCGGTATATTCTGTTTAGCTGCGACACAACCAGTTGAGCATCTAGATAGACCTAGAGACGAGAGATACCCAATGACAAAGCGTCATGAAGAAACTCAATAACTGCACTATACTCAGCAACATTATTTGTGGTATTGCCTAAGCATATCCCTCCGGAAGATAACAACTGACCCTGTGGTGTAAAGATTACCCAAGCTACAGAGGCAAGCCTCCACGTGTGTCGACTAGCACCATCTGCATACCCAATGAACACCTCGGACTCTCTTGAAATATTCCATAGTGACAAAAGATAACATCAATGACATGTCCATGACACATTTTTCAAAAGAAATGTAAAATTAATAGAACAAAGACTATACATATGTTACAAAAAGTTACCCACAGTGACCATGCTATGAGTAATACTTCTTGAGGTAGAGCCCATTTCTAGTCTCTGCCAAAGAATTCCCTTCAAAATTGACCAGATAATAAGCGCCCTTTTTTAAAACCTCTTTAATAATGAAGGGTCCGAACCACATGGGTTTAAACTTGCCTGCCTCCAGGGGGTCCTTATCTTGGTCATAAACCAAGACAAGGTCGCCCTCAGAAAAAATATGAGGACAAACGGACCTATCATATTGACACTTGACCTTATGTTTATGAGCCTCGTTGGCCAGAGCTGCATCGCGACGCTGTTCATCAAGCTGCTCAAGGTGTACTAACCGCTCTTCAAGTGGAGAAGTGTCTGGAAATAACTGTACTGCCAATTTCAGAGATGGAATTTGACACTCAATGGGAAAGACTGCCTCCAGCTCGTAAACGAGCTGGAAAGGTGAGAAACTGGTTGTAGTCTTAACTGATGTTTGGTAAGCCCATAATGCTGAGTATAACATTAAATGCCAGTTTGACTTGGCTGAGTTGATGGTTCGTTGTAGCATTGTCTTGAGAGTTTTTTTAACAGCTTCCACCTACCCATTGGCTTGGGGATAGTAAGGTGAGGAATGTTCTTGCCATAACCCAAGATTTGATGTTAACTCATACATCATTTGGTTCTAAAAGTGACTTCCATGGTCTGTGACAATCTCTTGCGGGACGTCGAACTGTGCTATAATATGGTTACATAAGAAGAGAGTTGCAGTCTCTCCATCATCTTTAAATGTTGGCATAGCTTCGACCCACTTAGTGAAGTAGTCGACAGCTACGATGATATAGCGGTGCCCCCTTGCTGACAGGGGGTTTCATGTAGTGTAATCAATCCCCCACTTCATGAAGGGACCAACTGTGATGAAAGGAAACATAGGAGCTGGATGTGCCCTCATCTTCTGTGAGAATATTTGGCACGGATAGCACTTCTTGACCGACTCGATACAATCTTTCATAAGTGTGGGCTAGAAGTAACCTGCTCATAAAATATTTTGGGTTGTTGCCAACCCAGATAAGTGACCGCCACAAGCTCCTGTATGACAATCGTTGAGCACTATGATGACCTCCTCATGAGTGAGACATAGACACAAGATACAGTCTACACCTCTCTGATACAACGTATCATTGAGGATGAGATAGTTCTTGGCCTGATGGCGTATCCATCGACGCTCATCACAAGAAGCAGAGGCGGGGCACTTAAAATTCTAGAGATAGATCAGTATATCTCTTTACCAGGGATCTGAGGATTTGATCAAAAACATATCCCCCTAGATAGGCGATTCCTCGGGCACAACGTCACCTGACTCAACCGGAAGTTTTGAAATAAGTTCTGCGAAGACCAATGACTTCTTGGACTTGGCTTAAACTAACTCTAAGTCAAATTCTTAGAGGATGACCATCCATCTACTGATTTTTCCACCGATAACGCATCATGTCAACATGTACAGGAATGGATTCATGACGAAAACGACGATGGTCTTGCGAAACAGAACATAGTGACAGAACCATTGGACAGCATGAACTGCTACCAACACAAGTTTTTCTAGATGGGTATAATTCAGTTCCGGTACTACGAGGCCTCGGCTCAGGTAATATATCACGTATTCAGAAAATGAATCATCTTCCTGAACTAAAACCATGCCTATGGTTGACTCTGCAGCAGCCAGATATAATAGGAAATCCTTGTTATAATTCAGTGGCCGTAGCAAAGGTGCGGTTGTAAGAGTGTGTTTCAATGCATCGAAAGAGCATTGCACTGCTTCGTCCCATAAAAAGGGAACATCTTTCTTTAGTAAATGCATGAATCCCTTGGTGATTTTGGCATAGTTGACGCTGAAGCATCGTAAGAAGTTCGCCTTGCCTTGAAGACTTTGAAGTTGTAATATTGTGCGTGGGGGGGGGCAACTGGATTATCACCTCCACCTTAAGAGGATCGACCATGATCCCTATGGTTGACACTATAAAACCTAACAAACATACTGATGTGATGAAAAAGCTACACTTATTGGGATTCAAGTGAATCCTGAAGTAGCAACAACGTTCAAAGATTAGCCGAAGGTGCATAGGATGATCCTTTCGCTTGCGAGAGCGTGATGCTAAATCATCTAGATAGGCCTCGAATATATGTTTGAGGTCGTGAAACGCAAAAGACATGGTCCACTGGAAAGTGGCTCCAGAATTCTTGAGACCAAAAGGCATCTTGCGATAGGTGAATGTAACCCACGGACAAATGAATGTCATTTTGTGTTGGTCCTCAGGTTTGATTTGGATTTGATTATAGCCTGAGAAACCATCCATGAACGAAAAGGCTTCACAACTGGCACATTCATCAATGATCTAGTCAATGAATGGGGTTGGATAATTATCTTTTGGACATGCCTTATTCAAATCACGTAAATCAGTACATACACGAATCGTGCCTTGTTTTTAATCGACCGATACAGGGTTTGACACCCACTGAGTCAAATGAATTGGGTAAATGAACCCTGCCTTGAGAAATTTCTCAACCTCATCTTTGATGGCTGCTGCTTTCCTAGGATTAACTAGATGAAGTTTTTGTCGAACAGGCTTAGCATCAGGATACGTTGTGATTTCATGTTCAACTATATTTGGATCGATGCCTAGCATTTCCTCATAAGACCAGGCAAAAACATCGCAGAATTCTTTAAAAATATCCGTGTAAATCTGAATCTCTTCGGGGGAGCAATCCACTCCGACGAAGACATTCTCCACAATGCCAGGGTTGTGGGAGATGTTGATAGGTATCATGGCAATGATAGTCTCCATATTTCCCTCAGCATAAATTTCTTGTGTAGCTAAGAGGTTAATGGGACATGGCTGATCTCCCATCATGGTTATAGTGAATTCTCCTGCTTCGATTCGACTTAAATCTGGGAGGAAATATCATCTATGATGAAGATCTTCCCAAGGTTTATCCAGACTAGTCATTGCTTCGATTACATCTTCGTCAGAAGGCAAGACTAAGTCTAACGAATCGGTGGTAGAAAGAGAACCCTGATCCCAAACGGGCTCTGGAAGCGGATCCAACGTTGGTGCGGGAGTTGGATCGGGAGTAGCTGAAGCTTGCTGGACTAAAGAGTAAGCTACTTCGGTAGCTAACAAGGGCATGGACATGTAGGAGTGCCCTATCTCATCCATCGTGGCTAATGGAGAAGGAATAATCCACGGATCCTCAAAGTAAGTCATGCGGAACGACGAAACATGGAAAATCTCAGCCTTGTGGTGAGTCAATATAAACTTGACATCGCCATGAGGAGGTGGGTAATCGAAAGTACCCATCAAATATGGGCACAATCCAACTCCTATGTTAACGACATCGCCTTGAGTATTATCTATCATGGGAACCATGGATTCCCCCAAGGCTGGGTCAGGTTGAGAGAAGGACAACTAATCAATGGTCACTATCCGGCCCTCATGTGGAAATAATAAGACTCGAAAAACTGTAGCGACCACTGCTTGCATAGCATAAGTCCAAATACGACCTAACAAGAGATTGTAGTCGATGGGGGCATTTACTACCTCTACTTCGACGCACATGGTCTTTCCCCCTAACTGCACAGGGAACGAAGGAATGATGCCATGTGGTCGGAAATAATGACTATCGAACGCAGTGAGGAGAGTAGGTGATGGAGACAACTCAAGCTAATGAATGGCTTTCCAGCATGCTAACGACATAATGCAAGTCGAAGCGCCCTCGTCAACCACTGTGCGGAAGATATTCCTTGTTAAAGTTTCCGTGGGATGAGCCACTACTATCTGAAATGCGACATGGTAAAGTAGACAAGGTTTCAAGTCAGTCATATCTAACATGATGGTACCTGGGTTACAAGTCTTAGTAGAGCCTAAAGTAGTCAACAAGGCTTTCCTCTGAGTAGGGCAACTTTGGAGGACCTCCAAAGCAGACATAGCACAAGGGGTTTGGGATAAATCTTCCACCACAGAGTAATTATGGGCGGCCCTTGCGTTTGGATTGTGAGAATCTCTCTTAAACGCACCTTTTGGAATGCGTGTCATCATTTCTCCCAACGTCTTCCCAATCTGCAGAGGAAGAGATGGGATCTTGGCTTCTTTGCTCTTCTTAGAGGTGCTTGGTTTACTATAGTCATGCACTCTAGTCATTATTAAAGCATCACTTTTAACCATGTATACATTCGCTGAAGAGGAATTGTTTGAAGGAGGGTAGTTTTCCTGGTTGCCCTCCTCGGCACTTGTAGAGGCTTGAGTTAAATTTTTCCCATGCTGAAAGGGGTTAGTCAACACGGCTTGTTGTTGCTGTGTAACAAACTTCTGGGCCTCCGCAAGTCGAGGACATAGATGGGTTGGGTGGTCTTCCACACATAAGTTGCATGGATACCTCTCCTTCCTTTTTTTCATGGTGCCCTCGCCAACATTATCAGTTGGTTTTTTATCCCCCTTACTCTTTTTACGTTGTTTTTTCTTCCCTTCAGGATGTTGGTTGGCCTTTGGGTTAGTCATCTGCACGGAGTGTACTTCCGATGTTTGGGTAGGAGGAGCAGCTAGAGCAGTAGTCTGGTTGGCCGCTGAGTGTTGTATAGATAACCGTTTCAATTGTTTTGCCAATTGCTCAGCGAGCTTAGTTTGTGCCGAACCAACTATACCGTCGGCATGTGGTCCGGCTCTCTGTCTGGTTTTATCTAGTATTGACCGTGGTGCATCTGATAGGATGTTGTACAATAAACCAGACTGAGAATAGATAAGCTCAAACTGTTGAGCCCTCATGATAGCATCTTCCTCAGAGAAAACCCCTGAAGTCACGATGTCTTTGGATAACTGTGGAACTAAAGACTTAAGGAACCACTCAAGTAGGAATGTTGGTGGAACTAGTACTTTGATTAGACTCTTTCGGCATCACCACTCTCGAATATGATCCGAGATATGGTCCGCTATCATCTTCTTGAAATTGGATAGAAACTCTATGCCAGCATCGTATCTCACAGGTAACTGGAAATGGTTAAGGAAGGCCATCGCCAGTTCGCCAAAAGAAGAGTATCATGAATGATCAAGCTCTATGTACCATTTCGCGGCACTCCCAATAAGAGTGCGTTGAAACAATCGCAACTGGACGGAGTCATCTTTCAGTGAGTTAGATGAACACCAAAGGTGGAAAGTAGTCACGTGATCAACTGGATCTTCATTAGGCTTGGCCTTGAACTTCAGAATGTCCGAAGGCAAATTCGTTGGCATAGGAGGCCAACGCGGATCATGACAGATAGGATCATTTAACAACCGTGTCAAATCTGGAAAGTGTAACATTGACAAGAAGGGTAGTTTAGGTTGTTGTTGATAGCCTGGATAAAAGGGTCTTGGAGTTTGACTGGCACCAGGTTGCCAGGAAAAGTTTGGCTGCTGGCCTAGATTATGGTAGAAACCGTGGCCCTGACCAGCATAAGGGTTTTGCATCTATGGAGACATCGTTGGCTGATTCCCCATAAAGGACATAGGATGGTGGGCATTCATCGTGTTTGATGGACTTTGGGAAGGATTACCCCATGCCAATCTTGATGGGAGAGGCATAGAAGTCTGTCAAGGGTTCCATTGATTGTGGAAAGAATTACCCTAGAATGATATTCTTGAAGAAGGAACGAATCCTTGTCCGGAGTTCCAATGTCGTGGTATATGTGCCCCCAGCGCAGGAATAGTACCCTGTGCCGAAGTGGACTGTCCAAAAATAGGTTTTCCCCCAGATGGGAAAGTAGTGGATGCGAAAGTGTTATTACCAAACATCTTGTTCCAAACAAACAGTGATGAACCTATCGGATGAGTTTGCACAGGTGTTCCTTGACTCCCGGCTCCAAATGAACTTGTGTGTGCAGGTTGCCCGGTGGACTGCTGATGCGGACCACCAAGCGAAGGGGACGAAGGAGAGATGTGACCTCCGGCATAAGGAAAAGCGTTGAAAGGGACAGAAATGCCCCCAAGTTGACCTTGCAGAGGAGCGTTAGAGCTCCCTGCCCCCAGACCCAAAGTCTGTAAAGTGGAGTGTGTGAGTGCAAGACTTGTACCTGAACTAGGTATACCGTATGAAAATAGAGGGCTTGTCACACTAGGTGTGAAAGGAGGTGTGGCCGCTGCGATAGATGGGGTCGATCCACTGTGCGACGTAGTTGCGTCCGAGACCATGGTGGTTCGGACCGCCGACAAAGGCAAGTTAGGAGAAGCTTCTCCTGTGGTAGCAATAGTGACAGGAATGGAAGAATTCCTAGAGGAAGTAACAACGTTTGTTGCCATAGCTGTATGAGGCACTGATAGGCGTTAGTAAAATTCAATTGGCACAATAATTTGCGGCCAAGTATCAGTGTTTGAGGTTTCAACCAATCCAAGATTGGCCTTCAATTCCTCCGAGAGTTGTTCGGGGTCAATGGTTGGGAACCCGGTTGCCTCGAAAGACCCTTGTTGGTCAAGCTTCTGCCTCAATGGTGGAGTGGGTGGCTCCAGTATAACCAACGGCAGGCCCAAAAGACTTCGTGACTGGCAGAGCTCTGAATCCTCCAATGTGTGAGAAGATTCATGACACACTAAGGTATTCTACACGAACAAACAATAACACACACTAAAAGAATCCCCTATGAGATAAGACAAGAAAACACTAACTATTTTGAAGAACAGTTACAACAACCAACACTATAGCAACTTACCGGTGCAAGTGCAACTCAAAAATGGAAGCACCCTCTGGGTATACTCTACAAAGCATGGCCCGATGTATGTCCTAGGTACCGTGGTATACCCTCGCAGTCACCTGTGTATGTCCCTAGAAAAGATTGGCAACTAGTTTTCCAGCACATGAATAGTCACCAGACGGGTACAGTCAATAGTCGGGTAGACCACAATGAGCAGGGTATCAAGCCCGAAACTTGTCAAGGGTATCAAGAGCAAATGGTCCAGAAGACAACTGAGGACCTTGAACGGATTCGAGACCCACGAAGCCCCGTGGCAAATGAAAATGATGGAATCCCTTAACAAATCCTCAATATGTGTTCTCCACTACGCTCGATCCGGCTTTGGAGGGGTTATCTCCGCTACCTTTCCTTACGCGACCTCGTGTTTATCCCCTGTGTTAGAGGGGGGTCCCGGATAACTTTCCGTAACTGGACTTCTACACTCTCTTATGACAGACTCCAATGTTTGGTTTGAGTGGCCTTGGAGAATTTACTCTCCAACCTATTCCAAGGCCCTAGTCCTAAGCTAGTGTATGTACCCTACAAACAAAAAGTCTAATCGTTTTTAATTAGCGTTGCTTTTAATGGGCTTTTTTATGTCACAAGGTATGAAGGTGAAACTGATGGTGTGTAAATACTCAAAGCAAAAATGAACAAGAAATGCTTGGAAACAAAAACTTTTATGAAAATTCAAAAACCAACAACTTTTCAACAAGAAAGACTTCTTTTCCTTTTGAATTTTCTAGGATTTCATGCAGAAAAACATCAAGGAATTTCGCTCAATCTGTGAGCTACTTATGCGCTAAATGCACTGCAAAACTTATGAAAAAGGCTTCTTCCTAGCTATTGATGCAACAACACAATCTTCAAACTAAGAAGAAAATGAAAAATATAATTTTTTTTTTTATTTAATTGCAAAATCAGGCAAAAAAAGGGAAAATGCCAACAAGCACAAAACCAAGAAAACAAAATAAAATTCTAGCTTAAAGCACCGATTCTAACACTTGTCTAAAAACCATAAAATAAATTTTTCTTTTGTCTTTTCTATCAAACATAAATTAAGCAAAGCACAAGCTAAGGATAAGAGGCCCTAACCTACTGACTGTGCAACCCTAGACTCAAAATCCTGAGAGGAACACTTCTCACCACAGGAAGGGATGATTGTCCCACCCTGATTGAAAAGAACCCAATCAAGCCCGCTACTGTCACTGAAACAACACATGTGCAAATGCGTGCTGAGCTACAACAACGCGTGGGTACCCGCGGGCTAAGCCTAAATAGGCCGCCGGTCTGTATAAATGCTAAGACAAAACAACACACAGGCAGCCCAGACCTGAAAAAGGCCTCTGGTATTGACAACCAGGGTCTCTTAAAGTCTTGGATGCTTCTCCTTCAATAGAAAAAACAAAAATAATTGTGAAAAGAAAACAAACGCAATAAAGTAGACTGAGACAAGACAGTGAACCAGTGAGACCTAGACAGGATCCAGAGAGCCCCCTGAGAATGTAAAATTCTGATAGTGAAGAGGAGACTACCTCTTAAGATTTTTGAGTCTTACATGCTACTGAAACCATTATAGCAAGCGTTCACATGCGGGCTATAGAAGGTTAGGGTGTGGGTTACACACGTGCAGGCCTTCTGCAGGCCGCGTGTACTTCTGTGTGTCCTGATAATGAATGTCAAGCAACAGTCAAGGAAAAAAATGGTATTGATAACCAGGTTCCCTGTTAGCTCTGACCTAACAGAAAACAAACAAACAAAGAAACATAAAATATAATTATTTGAACTACCCAAAAACCTCAATGAAATCCGGAACCCTAAGAGTAATTTCCCCAGTGGAGTCGTCGATTTTGTTGTTGGGAAATAATACCCTACGGACTAACAAGCTAGGGCTGAAATTGTACGTAGATCATAACCTCAAAGAAAACACTTTTAAGCTATCACCCCAATACTCAAACCCCTTTTTCACACACAAGCATGGAAGAGATCTACTAACCCTTTTCTATCGATGTTTGGTGTAGATCCTCTGTTGCACTTTATCCGCTTTCTCTCGCTACTCCTTCCAAAGACAATCCTGCAATTAAGACAAAACACTACGCATGCATGCTATTCTTCTACCTACGGGTTAGAGATTAAGAATAAATCAAATAAAATATATATCACTCGTGCATTGGGATGGGAAAAGTATTTTTTTATTAATCTCAAGATCAATCAACTTACAATAATGATAGAGACTAGCCACCGTCCCTCGATCCTGATCCTGGGCTCCTCCTCTTCTTTGTCCTCCAACTGCTTTTCTTGAATTCTCCTTAAGCTTGAGGAAAGGCTAAAGGGTTGGGACAAATAGATTCGACAATTGGGCAGAGTTTCTTTGTTATCTTTTTCCTCCTCCAAATAGTACCCCTACCCCTTCTTTTATAGGCTAGAAGGAGCTAGGGTTTTGGATGAACTCTCGGCCATGCATGGCTGGGAGTTCCAGTTAACTGACCCAAAGATTTTCATCCCGTCGGAAACTTTCCTGTTTTTGTGCTTTGTTAGGTAAACGCGGGCTGTAGTAGGCCAGCCAGCGTTCCAACGCGTGTAGTAGTGAGCCTGCCATCGTTCCAACACGTGCAGTAGAGGGTTAGGGCGTGTGCTAGTTGTTTTAAGAGGTTTTTTAAGAGTCTATTCAGCATGGCTTTGGTAGTGAAGGGAAATGAGTTGGTCTGATGCCAGGTAAGCATGGATGGTGCAATTTAGGGTTATAACACTTAGAAAGCCATTAACATTTTTAATTATTACTTTAAAATCGGTTCAATTCCTTTTAAACAATCACTTTTTTAAGACTTCGGTACCGACTATTTGGAGTTGCTATTAAAAATCATACTTCGTAAATAGCTAAACCCCGAAACCCAAAAATCCCGAAAGACCTTTTGACTCCTTTTTGGAACTAAGGGTGGCTCCGTAACCAGAGAAAAATGGAGATTTGGATTTAGAGAAGAAAAAATAAACTTTGTTTCAACATAGGCTCCATCTAGGGATCTCGTCTCCCTATGGGACGAGAATAAAAGTAGACCACATGCCTTTTTGGGGAAAATGGAGTCATTAGTTTGTTTTTGAAAAACTTGGTTAGAAAGAGGGGGCAGAGGAAAAAGGGGGTTTCATCCTCAACTTTGAAAGCTTTTGAAACCCAATCACTCTCTAATATCAATTTTAGGCCATTTGACTTCCTCTTTCCTGATACTTATTTCTGGTCTTCTTAAGATAATCCAAACAACCTTAGTAGTTTTAATAGGTTCTGTTGATCTTGGTTGCCTCGAGGTGAAGTAATTTTAATGTTTTTAATCAGGGACTCTTGCGTGAACTTGGGATGTAGATATAGCTTCAAAGAAAATAATTACCAAAGTACAGTATAATTCATGTATAATAGCCTTAAAAATATCTTAGACATTGCTTCACTACTAGCGAGCCTGTTCAATACTCCAGTGAAGTTATTTGATTCCCTTTATTGAATTTCCTTTCACCACTTCAAATTGTAACTTTGCATTTAAATGCTGAGATGAGGCCAATCATTTTATGAATTTCATTTCATCATCTCTTTTTTGGACTAGATGTGGGCAATCAATTTTTTAATTTCCTTTCACCATCTGTCTTATATTTTTCTTTGATATGAAGTGGGGGCAATCAATTAGTCTCAAGCATACCAGGGGTGATATCTGTGTATAATTTTGCAATAGAGGTCTGTTCAAGGATAATTTTAAGGATGGAAATTTATCTCAAAATGTAGAAACCTTGGTGAATCTTACTAGTCTTTAATATGCAAACTATAAAATGTTGGCGATATTTTTGTAAAAATATTCAAATTTATAAGGATTTTATATAGCTTCTATAAAATTTGGGCTATTTTTAAGGAAAGATAATTTTATTCTATAGAATTTGGGCTAATAAAWTTTAGAAAATCGAATATTKCTTTTTGAAAAACCATGGAAAAATAGCCCATGAGCGAAATTTAGCCCCTAAAATCATCCCTAGGTCTATTAACTCACTTTGATTACTCTAGACTAGTTTCCTTTTGACCTTCAAAACATCCTAGTCTGCAGAAAAACTTATGGAAAAATTTAATTTCTGGGGGCCTTCTTTTGAGAAAAACTAATCCTTTAGAACATGTTAAAAGAACTAAGAGAGTTAGGATTAGCCTACACATATCTTTGTTCAGTAAGAGTTTGAGGAGTTGTGAGGAATTTCCTTTCTTCCAAAGATTCATTTGTCATATTTCATAGCTAAAGTGTAAACTCTCCTTCCTCTGTGGAAATCATGGGAAGGCATCTGGGGTCAAGGAAAAAAAATAAACTAGAGATTGGAATAGGATGACAAAGAAGGTTTTGGATTTCATAAAAATAGTTGTGGTAATGCAATCCTGACTCTTGGAACCCTTTCTTTGAGGTCACTTCACCTCTTCTGTTTATTTTACTTATTTTTATCTTATCCAGAGGAATCTTTTATGATCCATAGAAAATTTCATTCTTTTTATGATACCTCGAGTGAATATGTTCATACCCATGAGACCGTTGTTGCACCTATGTGATATTCATTTGAAATTTAGACAGTTCAGAAATTCATACCTTTGCCTTACCACTTCGTTCTCATCTTAGTAAATTATTTGTTTACCACCTATTTCGAGCGAATCAATTTCCTGATACATGACCATCCGTTTTATTCCTTTTGAAGTTTGGGTCATAGACTAGAATCTTGCAAGAAGACAACACGAAAAGCATCAAGGCTTTAAGATTTACAGAACTCATGTGTTGAATATTTTATATCTCTATTTATAGGACATCACTAACTTGCTTTATTTGTGGTGAAAGTAAAACTTACCGAAAAACTATAAAAACTGAAAACACAAACCGATATATACAGTGGAATTTTGGAATTTGTTTATTGCATATAGTGCTTCAGATAACACTCGTTGATAGGGCATTGAGGATTTTACCATCCAATTCTTCTAGTAGAAATGAGTTCTTCCCTTCAGAAGTTGTGAATTTGAATGGTCCATACTATATATGATAAAATTTTCCATGTTTTTCCAAGTATTACCTCCTAGCATACCATTTCAAAACCAAATCACCAGGGAGGAATTCCCTATCTTTAGCCTTATGATCGAATAGTACTTTCATGTTTTCTTGATATTTTTGCATCTTTTCGTCCACCTCAGCCCTATTCTTCTGAACTTCAATCAATTGATTTATTCTTCTTGTGACATGGTTTGGTTCTTCTTTTTCATCTTGCCAAAGTTTCATCATGGGTAGAACCAAATTTATGGGTAATACCACATCAGTCCCGTATACCATTTGAGATGGAGAAGTGCCAATTGATTTCTATAAGAAAAACAGGACCATGGAGCAATAAAATAAAACAAATGAAGAAACAAAACACAAAAGATACACATTACAATAGAGACACAGATTTACGTGGTTCACCCAGTGTGGGCTACGTCCACCAGAGAAATTGTCAGGTCCTTCCTTTATTATTATCCATCATATGAAGGGATACAACCTACAACAAACCCGTTGTAACTTCCTCTTCTTTCTCTCACAGTCTCCTATCTCAAAATACAATATTCGCCATCAACCATAGCCACAATACATTTCCCTCATAAAAGAGAGTTTCCTTCTAGGGAAAAATACCCTAACATAATCTCTATCATTAGATCTGCGACCTTATAATGAACGGTCTAGATTTACAATGAAATTACAATATACATTTACAAGGCAATTTTTCCTCCGGGGGCTTCACCCTCGAACCCCCGCTTGCTCTCAGACCCCCCAGCCGGGGGGATATCCCCCCCCCAGACACCACAGAGGGGGTACCCCCCCTATGCACTCCCCCACATGGAAGAGTGTACATACTTCTGGGGTGTAAATACTTCATGGGGTATAAACACAGCTGAAAGTAATTAACCTCTGAATAAGGAAGATAATCAGGCTCCATAACCAACAATTTCTTGGTGCCTATCTGATTTTCCCACAAGGCGTATTTCAAATGCACATGCCAGTATTTTTTATTTTCGCTTAAAACCTTCTTAATTATGGTAATTAATATTTTATTTGATGATTCATATAGCCCATTGCCTTGGGGGTAGTATGTCATGGAGTGACCCAATATAATATTATATTTTTGGAAAAAGATTACCATTGCCATAGATTTAAATGCCTGAGCATTATCTATTACTATCTTTTGGGGACATCCAAATCTAGATAATATGTTTTCCTCCAGGAAGTCTATCACCACTGAATCTTTAGCTTTTCTAGTCATAATAACTTCTACCGGTTAGCGCCAATTCTTGCAAGTCAGGTGTTTCTCCCCAAGATAAGCCCCTTTGGGTGGAAAATGCAAAGAAGTGGGGTAAAAACCCACTTATCCTAATTTTGGGGCGCAAATGCGTGTTTCATTAAGCGGTGAGAAAATCTAGGTGGCCAGAATCTGTGTGCCCAGATCTACAGTTAAGGTTGGATTCTGGAGCCCCCTCACCATTCTACCTTTAAAGTGGGGGGCTCCAGAATTTGACGTGCATCTCTCAGAGACTTGGATTGGGGAGCCCAGATCTACGGTCAAGGTTGGATTATGGACCCCTCTTTCATTTTTGCCTTTAATAGGGGGGGGATTTCCAAAATTGGTGGCTGAAACCAGATCCCCCCTTGTCACATCTCCGACTCCCTCCTCTTATCACCTTCCACCATGTGTCTTCCACTCAGCACCATTCTGGCCCACCTTATTCCCATTTCCTTGCTCACACCTGTCCTCCACTCTCCCCGGTGTCATATCCCTTTTCCATTAGACCCTCTTATCTTCCAAAACCTGTACCTCCATGCTCCACGCCACTTCCACCTGTGTCGTGTCCTCACTCCCCAACCTGTCACATTGCAGCCTCCTTGTCACCTTCTCGTGGCACATCACCTCATCATCTGGTGTCACAAGCTCTGTTTCTTCATCACCTGGTGCTTCCACCTCAACACCTCTTGTCTCACCCTCACAGTGTTGACACCATTGTCCCCGTCAGACCCTCATCTACATCCGCCATATGGGTCCCCTCGCAAAAGTCCAATGAAGTAGGAGAAACCAAAGGGAGACTGCCACGTCTTGCAGGTGTAGAGTTTACCAAGCCTTGCCTGATCCAAAGAAAGCAGTTATTGAGGCAGTTGATGATGGTTGAACATCGTCTCCTTCCATAAATAGAAGGCTAGGAAAGGAAAAGAGAAGAGGCATACTGTCAGTCCATCCAGATAGAGATTGTGTCTGACAAACGACTGCATAGGATGCCTACCTAACGTTTGCATGCGTAGCCTGACAGAGAAACTCACCTACGCGAAGCATTGAACTCATGACATGATCATGCTTTCAACACCTCAGTCAGTTCCAAGTATATGTAGGCATTTTTTCCATTTTTGTAATCATCAATGGTTGATCTATGCTCCTGACTGTAAAGTTTCTGAGGAAGCTTTGGTTATTTATTTTGATTTGAGATCGATAGATTAATGGAAGTCATTTTCTCTTTTCTTTTATTTTGTCTGTCAAGTTGTTTAAAACACTCGGAACTAGAAGATCCAGTCGAGGGTCACAATATTGTAGGATGATGTATGGTTGGTCACTGCAATCTTTGCACCAGTCTTAAGCAATCTCCCACATTGTATTTTTCCTCTTGTACTGAATGATTCGATTGGAGGATCCGGTCGGATGGTTGTGGTTGCATAGCATGATGGAGATCTGATCAGTGTGAAGCTTTGACTATGTCATTTAGGCACATTTCAATGTCTTCTTTTTTATTCCCCGAGTTGTTGGAAGGCCTGATGGCTAGAGCATTCTCCTCCCTTTTCTCCCAATTCTTCCCTCTACTCTCACTTTAACTCAAATTCCTGACTGAAGTTGGTTGTGGCCCTCACTTCCCTGTGCATTTCTGGCCTAGTTTTCTGAATTAAATGATGTGGTTATGAGTTTACTCCCATATGATCACCCCTTTAAACAAATCATGACATAAAACTGATGGGCGTCGGGCTCTGCTCCTGCTGCAATCCAGGAGTGACTTTCGATGCCAACATTTCTGGCGCCGTTGCCAGGGATGAAGTTGAAGATTTTCCTTGGGTAGAACAACATTGAGCCTTTGATTCTGAATGTGCATCAGGCATCAGAGCCCTAAATATTGCTACTGTGCACCTGGCGACTCCACTATGGTGACTCCAATGTTTCAACTTCATTGTTTCAGTTGTGGATACTTTTAACACACCTGAAAGCTCACCTAGAGGAGCTTTTTCGAGAAGGTTTTAGTAGCTTCTTTCTCCACTTGAGAAGTTTCCTGGGAAGACACAACATTAAGACCTAGACTTTGATGGTGAACAAAGACCAATCACATTCAAAGATGCGAATCTTTCACCTGGCGACTCCATGATTTGAGGATCGATTGGTGACTCCATTGATTCGATATGGAGAAAATCCTTGCTCGGAGGTTTTCTCCTTTTAATTTTTCTGCTATTCCTAGTTTTCATAATGTTGTACCTTCTTTGAATAAATGGAGTGATTATTTGCCCATATTTAGAGAGCGTAAGGAGGAAAACCTTTCTCATCATCTTCGTGAGTTTCATGAACTCATGCATCAGTGGGAGATACATCATGAGGATCTATTATTAAAAAAATTCATGTTCTTGTTAGCAGGGGATGCTCGTGAATGGTATCATTCTTTACCCCTTGCTAGCATTTCTTCACTCAGTGAATTTCATGCAACTTTTAATAGGCGCTACCAAAAGTTTTATTCCTCTAAGTTTATCTGTCATAACTGTTGTGAGGAATGTAAGGAAAATGAGCAAGATATGACTTTGTCTCTTGAAGGTTGTGAGGATGAGAGAAGATAAAAGGATGAGGACCCTGGGGAGGAGGATGATGCTTTGGGTGAAGCTTGGGAACTAATAAAATCCCTCTCTGCCAAACTGGATAGGTGGGAAGTTGAATGATATGGGGAGGATTTTTCATCCTTTAAAGAAGATTCTCTTGGTATCTCTACCATGGATGATGATGAAGATCCCAGGGAGGAAGAAGATGCTCTGAGTAAGCTGATGGAGCAAGTGAAATCTCTCTCTGCCCAACTAGACAGGTTGGAATCTGAAGACAATGTAGAGGATTTTCTATTCCTTGAGGCAGATGTTCTTGGCGACTCTTTTGAAGAATATATTGAAGATTTCATAGTCATAGATACATTAGTTTCTTCCCTGATGAGCCCGTTGTCTCAGATTTAGAGGAAGAAGCCATTGTGGAAGAGGATTGTTCTCTTTTCCTTCACAAGATTTCCCATGATGTATTTACATTTGGGATTGAAAAGGAGGATCGAGATATCGTTCCTTTTTTTCAAGATGGGGGAGTTATGTTCTCACCCATCTTTGATGATTATTTAGGAGAGGAGCAGCAGAGCCCCACTTCACAATTTTTTGACCATAGAAGAAGCCTGCTTGTATATGACAACTATAAATCAGATTCTGAGCTAGATATGCAAGATTTCCAAGAGTATACTGTGGAGCCTTATCCTCTGTTCATCAATGAAAATTATTATGAGGAAATCAGCCATCCTGAGCAGTAGTTGGAAGAGGAGATATTTCCCATGGGTCCTGTTTATGACGATTATAAATATGACTACGGGGAGAGCTAAGGAGAAGAACCAAAAGAGTAGCTAAGGGCACATTTTATCTTCTATCCAGAGCCAGTCAGTGAGAAGCCACCACCTGAGATCAGTAAGCCTACATTAGTTTTCCACCCACCTGTGCTTACCAGAGATATTCAGCCACATGTGAACAACTGTATAGCAGAGGAGGCTACCTGTCGCCCATTTTCTAGAGTTTTCCACTGGTCCTATGAGCCTATGGAGGAATACATGGAGTTTTATTTCCTTCACAACTTGGAGCTGCTTTATTTCATGTCAACTTCAGCCTATGAGGAGGAGTTGAAGAGTGTAGTCATTCTGCTGTCATGGCTACACCATCCGCTAGTGATCACTGACAAATTGAAGGAACTTCCATTCAGGAAGTTACTTGATTGGATATGGTGGAAATTTGCTTTTACTTAGCCCCATGTAAAGGATTTTATTAGTTTAGGACTGTACATAAATAAGCTCCTTTGAGCATGTGTGTTTATTTTGTTTTTCTTTTACTTTTTAGCCTGTATTTTTAGCAGGGTGTTTTGAGCTTGACTCCATAGCCCAACAAAAGGAAATTGGAACTGCAAAATGAGTCCTTAGAGCATCACAGGGATGAATCTAACCCCCATGGAGCCTAATGTTAGCGCCAATTCTTGCAAGTGGGGTGTTTCTCCCTGAGACAAGCCCCTTTGGGTGGAAAATGCAAAGAAGTGGGGTAAAAACCCACTTATCCTAATTTTGGGGTGCAAATGCACGTTTCGTTAAGCAGTGGGAAAATCTGGGTGGCCAGAATCTACGCACCCAGATCTATGGTCAAGGTTGGATTCCAGGGCCCCCTCTCCATTCTACCTTTAAAGCGCGGGGGGTCCCATAATTTGATGTGCATCTCTCAACGACCTAGATTGAGGAGCCCAGATCTACGGTCAAGGTTGGATTCTAGACCCCCCTTGCCTTTCTGCCTTTAATAAGGGAGGGGGGGGGGGTCCTAGAATTGGTGGCTTAAAGTGGTTCCCCCCTTTTCACATCTTCGACTCCCTCTGCTTACCTCCTTCTACCATGTTTCTTCCACTCAGTGCCATTCTAGCCCACCTTATTCCCATTTCCTCACTCACACCTGTCCTCCACTCTCCTCAGTGTCATATCCCTTTTCCCTTAGACCCTCTTATCTTCCAACACCTGTACCTCCATGCTCCATGTCACTTCCACTTGTGTCGTGTCCTCACTCCCCGACCTGTCACATTGCGGCCTCCTTGTCACCTTCTCGTGGAACATCACCTCATCATCTGGTGTCACAGCCTTTGTTTCTTCAGCACCTAGTGATTCCACCTCAACACCTCTCATCTCACCCTCACAATGTTGATGCCATCGCCCCCATCAGACCCTCATCTACATCCTCCATATGGGTCCCCTCGCAGTAGTCCAACGAAGCAACAAAAGCCAAAGGGAGACTACCACGTCCTGTAGGTGCAGAGTTGACCAAGCTTTTCCTCATCCTGAGAAAGACGTTATTGAGGCAGTTGACGGTGGTTGAACATCATCTCCTTCCATAAATAGAAGGTTGGGAAAGGACAAGCATAGAGGCAAGCTGTCAGTCCATCCTGACAGAGATTGTGTCTAACAAATGACTGCATGGGCAGTCTACCCAACACCTGGATGTGCAACCTGACAAAGAAACTCACCTACATGAAGCATTGAACTCATGATGTGATCGTTCCTTCAACGCATGAGTTAGTTCCAAGTATATGTAGGCATTTTTTCCATTTTTGTAATCATCAATGGTTGAGCTATGCTCCCAACTATAAAGTTTCTGATGAAGCTCTGGGTATGTTTTGATTTTAGACCGTCAGATTAATGGAAGTCAGCTTCTCTTTTCTTTTATTTTGTCTGTCAAGTTGTTTAAAACACTAAGAACTGGAATATCCAGTCGAGGGTAACGATATTGTAGGATGATGTATGGTTGGTCACTGCAATCTTTTCACCAAACTTAAGCAGTCTCCCACATTGTCTTTTTCCTCTTGCACTGAATGATTCGATTGGAGGATCCAGTCGGATGGTTGTGGCTGCATAGCATGATGGAGATCTGATCAGTGTGTAGCTATGACTGTGTCATTTAGGCACATTTCAGTTTCTTGTTTTTCTTCCCCAAGTTGCTAGAGGGATTTATGCCTAGAGCATTCTCCTCCCTTTTCTCGCAAGTCTTCCCTCTACTCTCACTTTAACTCAAATTCTTGACTGAAGTTGGTTGTGGCCCTCACTTCCCTCTGCATTTCTGGCCTAGTTTTCTGAGTTAAATGATCTGGTTTTGAGTTTACTCCCATACGATCACCCCTTTAAAGAAATCATGACATAAAACTGATGGACGTTGGTCTCTTCTCCTCCTGCAATCTAGGAGTGACTTCTGACGCCAACACTACCCATTTGGTGAAATAATCTGTAGCGGTCAGGATCCATTTATGTTGTGCACTGGAATGTGGATTAATTTCGCCTATAAAATCCAACCCCCATTGTTGGAACAAAGCTTCCATTTTAACCAGGACAAGAGGTAGTGATGGAAGTTTCTGCTTGCCTGCAAATAATTGGTAGGAATTAAAGGCTCTGACTTTAGTATTCACATCTGTGAATAATTTAGGCCAATAATATCCTTCTCTCAGGATTTTATAAGTTGTTTCTTTCCACGCATGATGTCCTACACACACTCCATTGTGGAATTCATTTACGACCTTTTCGGTATCCGATTCTACTAGACAAACCAATAGAAAGCCTAAAGGGTATTTTCAATACAATTGGCTCTCTGAAATATAGTACTTCACTGCATGCAATTTCAATGTTCTAGCCTTAGATGGAGTCATATCACTTAGGCATTTCAAACTCATAAGATAAGATACTATATCTTTGTACCACACTGAAGATGTAAACTTTCTTCTATACTGATTGTAGCTATTCAGTCGTCGAGTTCGTCCATATCCATACATCCTTCATACTCTTGTATATTATTTATACCAAGCGCTCTGAAATTTGATTTGGCTAGTAGCTTAGCCAAACCTTGTCCCTTTACGATCTTTGTCAGTTTCACCTCTAAATTGAATTATTGAATCCTAGCAAGCCATTGGCCCCTCTTCCCATTGCTAGCAGGTTGAACCAATATGTCTTTAACAAAACTAGTGGGTACATATGAAATTATCATGTAGTGTAACATGTAGGTTCTGAAAGCCTTTAGAGAATTCACCATAACATATGTCTTCTTTTCCATTATGTCATATTTCAATTCTCCATCTCTGAGGCTTTTATTGAAGAATTCTATTGGTTTCTCGAAACCTTCTTCATTCTTTTGTAGGAGTACTCCTACGATTGTGTGTTCAGATGCAAACGAGAAGATAAAAAATTCCTTGAGATAATCAGGGCTCGCTAGTACAGGTGCTTCACCTATAATTTTCTTGATGTGTGCAAACGATGCTTTATCTTTGGTCATCCATTTAACTTCGCTCTATTTCTTAAACATATATGTGATCAATTTCACAATTTCAGCGTTCTGGATAAATCTTCTCAAAAAAATTATTTTTCCTAAAAACAATTGAATTTCTTTTACATTTATAGGAATATTTATAGTGTCTATAGCTTCAACCCTTTTAGGATCAATTTTAATTATGTCCCAAGACACAATATGGCCCAAGAGTTTACCTTCTTGCATTGCAATGTGAGACTTATTGGGATTTAAAGACAAACCAAAATTTCATCATTTCTCGAATGTTTTCTTGAGATGTATCAAATGATCTTCACCAAATTTAGAAAAAACGACCAGATCGTCAAGATAAATAACCACAAATTTATCTCTTTCGCCAATGAAGGCGATATCCATAGCCCGTTGGAAGGTAGAACTTGCATTCATTAAACTGAATGGCATTTTATCATACATAAATGTACCCCAAGGGGTGGTGAAGGTTGTTTTTTCTTTATCATCTTCGTTGACAACAATCTGATTGTAACCGGAAAAACCGTCGATCATGGACATCCTATTTTATCCGACTACATTTTCTAAAACATGGTCCATTTTGGATAGTGGATAATTGTCTTTAAGAGATGATTTATTTAAATTTCTAAAATCTACATAGTCTAATTTCTCTTGTCTTCTTCCTGACCGGGACTAGGTTGGATACCCACTCAGAGTACGTGAATGGTACAATTATTTTTGCATCTAGGAGTTTTTTTAATTCTCTTTCAACCACAGGAAATAATATGGGGTTAATTTGTCTGAGATTTTTCCTGAAAGGTTTAACCCCAAGCTTTAAAGGAATCTTGTGTTCAATCACAGTGGTGTCATAGGTTCTGATATCATCATAGGACCATGCAAAATTGTCTTTATATCACTCGAGTAATTATGTATAATTACCTTTCATCTCAGGAGGAAGATACTTTGATATTTTTACCATTCTAGGTTCTTCTTTAGTGCCTATATCACAATCTTCGACTTCCTTTGGCTGAGGCTGCAATGTAGATTTCAATGGCATATCATTATGGTAAAATAATCTTTATAGGGGAATTAGACCTTTAGGGATTTAATTATTTTTTAGTACTAACATGCGATGATTTGCGATCTTATCTTGGAACTCTTGAGGATCTTCCCCTTCTTGAATAATCCAAGTATGATCATTCTAGTTTTCTTGGTCGATGTGCATTTCAACAAAGACTTCCACCATTTTGAGTAATTTTCTAATCTGTTCATCATCTTCAAACACCTTCCAGTCTTGTATATTATTCAGTATGGAGGGTTTGTGCCTCATCTCTATGTGATGCTTAAGTTTTAAAGTTGTAGGAGGTGCAAAAGTTGAGGCTGCTTTGGCTAATGGATTAGCTTGCAGATTTTATGTACAGGGAATGTAATAAACATTAACTGACGAGAAAAAAATTTCCATAAATCCCAGGTGCAGTTTCTATAAGATATCAATATCGTGTGTTTGGCTTGATACTTCCAATTTACTTATTTCACAATTAATTTTGTATCTCCATATATTTCCAAGTTTTTTATGTTTAATTTTTTGGCATCTTCTAATCCAAAAACCAAGGCTTCGTACTCGCATACATTATTTGTGTAGTTTATGTCCCACTGTATTTTGTAAGAGAAAGGAATGATAAACTCATATCCAGGTGCTACAAAGAATACTCCTGCACCTACTCCTTCACATGACGAAGCACCATCAATATACATTTTCCATATTCCAATACTATATACACTTTCTTTTACCTTTTCTTTTTTATTTTTTTCTGTGGAATCTTCAGCACATTCATCTATATCATCATCAATTGATAAAATAAAATTTCCAATATCTTAATCAGTGACATAAACAGGGTAATTTCTAGGATTATGTGGATCACTTACCGTGTATGTCAGTCGTGTTTCCCGGTATAATCGGGTGAACTATCCTCCAAAAATGTGAATTGTGGCGTATGTCATGTCTAGATGAAAGGATCCTCCAAGCTTAGCACCCCAAGACCTAGATAATAGAATACCATACTTCAAAGGTATATCAACAATAACCACATCCATCAGAACGCTTTTTATTGGGATCTGTGCAAGATTACTACCATGTCTTTGATCATGCCCACACATTTAACTTTTCTCGAATCAAACGAATATAGGTCTCCATACGACCTAGTAATTTTGAGGCCAAGTCTATCCATAATAGTATTAGGCATCACGTTATGCGAGGCTCCAGAATCCATCATGTAATTATGTAGCAGACGATCATGCACATTTAGTGTAATATAGAAAGGAGCAACGATATCTCTGGCCCCTTAAAAATGTGGGACCAAAAATTATATTAGGCTTATCATGTTCCAAATTTATAACGTCATCTTGACTTCCCATCTCTGAAAAATTTATCATTTTGGTGATTTGTTTTCGGTAAACGAGATTCTTTGCTAGTTCAACCAAAGGTATCGGTATTTTGATTTTGCTAATCTCATTTTCTAGGCTGAAACCTCCTATAGTTTTTTCAAGTTCTCTGATTGGTGCTTCGGTATCCTTCCTTTACGACTTATTTGTTTGCATTGCTTTATTTTTAGTTATTTTTGCTTCCGATGTATGTGTTTCAACTGCCTTGTTTTTCCCAACTAAGATCTCAGCTTCCTTTATTTTGGTATTTTTTGGGTCCAATCCTTTTATTTGGGTGTTCTGTATCTCAGTGTCCTTTGAAATGGGCTCATATATTTTGCCTCTCGGCAGATTTTTCTTTGGTTGAGTAATTGTCATGTTCTTAGTTTTAGACCTTAGATTATACTTGTTTTTGATCTCAACCATTATAGTATCGATGATTCCTTTGCAAGTAGGATCACCTGTATTATTTGTGTTGCTATATTTATTTGACTGTTGTTCTGTGTTTAGAGACCTCTTGTTGGATTACTGAGGGGGGGGGGTGAATTAGTAATAGCATAATTATAATCCTTTTTATTCAAATTTTTATCAATGTAGAATTATTATCTAATAATGATCAGTAAGAAATAAACAATCACACACATACACAGTACACCARTGTTTTACGTGGAAACCCAAATCAGGAGAAAACCACAGAATGATTTTTCTTATATGTCTTGAAGAATTACATTCATTGGAAGCACCAACTTCCTTTGTTTTCCAGCTGCAACTGGAAGGAGGCTCCCACCCCCTAGTTTCTTAGGCTACAACCTGAGGGAAGCTCCAACTCCCAATTCTATGGCTACCACCAGAAAGAGGCTACAACCCCCAATGTTCTCTGGCTACAACTGGAAGGTGGCTACAACCACATGTCCTTGCCTCGTCCTGCCACCCTGAAGTAGAAGTAGAATGATGGAACCACTGTCACACTATCACTATGAGATATACCTCCATAAAACTATACCAATAAATCTGAACCATGCATCAACCTGTAACTCAACCTGTAATCAACCTGTACCATAAACAAGTGAATCAACCATGCACCAACTTGTAATCAACCTGTACCATAAACAAGTGCATCAACCATGCACCAACCTATAATCAACCTGTACCATAAACAAGTGCATCCAACCATGTACCAAGTATGTACCAATCAAGTGTCAACTACTCATCAACTATGACTCATCAATATGTACCAACAACATCATCTATACACCTCATGTATGTGCCAACTCATCAAGTACTTGTCTCAACCATGTACTCAACATGTACCTCAACCAAAATCCCTCATCAATTTCATCATCCAAATCTGATTTGTAGCTCTGCAATAGAATTGGTGTATATGATCACATTCCTACAAACCTTCCTTAACTTTAAAAACAAGAGACTAGCATTTTCATCAAACTTTTCTTTAGTCTCACATGCCTAGTTTTGGATTAGTCAACAACCCTAACTTGAAGTAATCATAAATTTGAACATGTAATGTATAAATATATGAAAATAATACACAATATTATTCAGTTTGTTTAACGTAATTCCTCCAAGTGTCACTACTTGGAACCTCTCAGAAAAGGAGTTATAGAAAAAATGGCATACCTTGCTTAATTTTGTCTTATTCTAGAGAGAGACCTTGTAGAGCGTGCACCGAACAAAATATTTGATAAAATAATCTGAAACTATTGCAAATTATACTAAAGACTATAACCTAACCAAAAAAATTTGTCTCACTGAAGTTGGATATGTTATGAAGAAGTTATGGAATTTTTACCCGAACCACCTAATTTTGACTAGTTTCAGCACTAGCCACAAACCCTATTTTCCACAGTGTAACTCCTAAAATACAACCCAAAAGATAATTTTTGTTTCAAAAATACTTGGATATGTTTTCTCACTTTCATAGAAATTTAATGGTCTAAATAATTATAGAAATAGTTTTATAGCGAAAATAGTGAGATGACCTGTAAATAACATACCTTAGAAAGCACCGTCAAAAGAATTTATCCTTCCTTGCATTTCGGCCTTCTTTTCTTTACCTTCACTCATAATTCCAGTTTAGATATCCTTGGTTACCTCAGAAACATATATATATTCAATATGCTCATGTCTGATTCAAATGAGAGAGCCTTGCCTCTTATTTATACTATCCAAGTAGCTTCCTTAAAAACATCTTCTAGGTCACTTGGCCCACTTTCCTTATTTTAGGGTTGGGTCCACTTCTAATTTCTCCATTAAATTTATTTTTGAAATAATTTATTTTGTATTCACTTTGAATTATAATACATTCATCACTTCACTTTATTATTTACCTTTTAAAAATCTCTTAAACCACTTTGACCTTTTGGGGTTTCTGGATGACATATGAGGGTCCTCCAACTTCGTAAGGCCATAACTCTCAAACCGTGAGTAGTTATGTGACATTATACATACCACCAGAAATGGAATGACATGCACTATCCATATAGAATAATATTATCTGAAAATATATCATAAATCATACCATTACCCATCAAACAAACTTGGGTCCATTACCCAAACCTGGGGTCTCCAACTTCTCATGGCCATAACTCTCTAACCATGAGGAATTATGTGACATTCTACATACCACCGGAAATGACATGACAAGAACTATCCATCTAGGATATTTTCCCTGACAAATTCACTTTCCTTCATTTCATTATTCCATAATTAAGCATGGGTTCTCTTACTCCATAAAGCATCTTCCCGTGAGGGCTTTCACCATAAGGGGACCACTTTGGAGTTCATCCATAATTACTTCTTATCAACCATGAAAAAATAATAATGAGTCATATTTACATCAAACAATATTGGGTCCATTACTTAAACCTTTGTGCTACGGATATTTCTTCAAGGGTTGACATCAATGACAACCAACCTTAATCAACAATATCCCCCTTTGGCATTGATGGCAACACTCTGATGCAATACTGAAATCATATCACTCATGTTCCCCCTGGAACCATGCCTTTGTCCTCTGCATCTAATAAATCTGATCCCCCTGGAACCATGCCTCTGTCCTCTGCATCTGATAAATCTTCTCCCCTTGGAACCATGCCTCTATCCTTTGCATCTAATAAATCTCTCCCCCTTTGTCATCAATGGAAAAGGTATATTTCCATCTGGGGTTGCTCCCCTTGACAGACTGTCCTCTTATGGTGCTTCCTCATGTACATATAAGACATATAATATAAGAATTCAAAAAGAGTTCATTTTTGGAGTATAAATAACTCCAAGTCTTTGGCAAAGATATTCAAAGGCTTCCCATTGAAGTGGTTTTGTAAAGATGTCTGCCACTTGTTCTTTTGTGCCCACATACTCAACTCTGATGTTCTTTTCTACAACCTATTCCCGTAGAAAGTGATACATGATTGGAATGTGATTTGTCTTGGAGTGAATCACCAAGTTTTTTGAGATATTGATGGCACTTGTATTATCGCAATATATTGGAATGGGCTCATCATACTCAACCATTATATCTGTCAAAGTTTGTTTCATCCAAAGAACATGTGTACAACATGTTGTTGCTGCAATATACTCTGCCTCAACTGTAGATAAAGATACCAGTGATTGTTTCTTTCTTATCCATGATACCAAACACTCACCTAAGTAGAATGCTGCTCCACTGGTGCTTCATCGGTAATCAATACAACCTGCCCAATCTGCATCTGTGTAGGCAATAAGTGATAGATATTTTATTTTTGGATACCATAATCCAAAATCTTGTGTTCCTTTGAAATATATGAAGATTCTCTTTATTGCTAATACATGTGATTCCTTTGGTGCTGCTTGAAATCATGCCACCTGTCCAACTATATGTATTACATCTGGTGTGGATGTTGTCACATATAGTAGGTTGCCAATCATTGACCTATATTTCCTCTGATCTATAGACTTTGAATCTTCATATTTCCTCAACTTACAACTGGTTTGCATGGGAGTGATAATTGGTTTTCAATCTTCCATTCTTAACCTCTTTAGCATTTCTCTAATATTCTTGGTTTGAGAAATAAAAATTTATTGGTTGCTTTGACGTATCTGAAGTCTCAGAAAGAAGGATAGTTCTCCAAGTAACGACATTTCAAATTCATTCTACATGTCTTTTGCAAATTTCTGTCTTAACCTATCATCATCACTACCAAAAATAATATCATCAACATAAACTTCAATTAATAAAATATTACCTTGACTTACCTTGATGTAGAGGTTGTTGTCTGCACTTCCTTTTATGAACCCTACCTACTGCAGATACTTATCTAGTTTGGAGTACCATGCTCTAGGAGCTTGTTTTAGACCATACAAGGCCTTCTTTAATTTACACACATAGTCTGTGTTCTCTGAGAACTGAAATCTTTTTGGTTGTTCAATGTAGACTTCTTCTTCAAGTTCCCCATTTAGAAAAGCTAATTTTAAGTCCATCTGATATACTTTAACATTTTTGGAGCATGCATAAGCTAAAAGAAAATGGATTGCTTCCATTCTAGAAATTGGGGCAAATGTCTCTTCAAAGTCGATTCCTTCAATCTGTGCATATCCTTTACATACCAATCTATCTTTGTTCCTTGTAACCTGTCCATCTTCATTCAATTTATTCCTGAAAACGCATTTTTTGTTGATCACATTCTTATTCTTTAGTCTTGGAACCAATTCCCAAGTGTCATTTTTCTCTATTTGATCCAATTCTTCATCCATGCCCTTATTCCAAAATTCATCCTTACTGGCTTCTTCAAAACAGTTTGGTTCAATTGTAGATAAGAGTGCTAGGTGTGTTTATTATAGTGAATGGATTTTTCTTCTAGTCTCAACTCTTGCATCTTTGTTTCCAATATATGACCTGAAGGATGATTCTTATGTACTCGTTTGCTAGGTTTCTTTGGAGATACTTTTTGAACTTGCTCTTATACTTCTGTCATATTCTCTTCATCTTCATCTTCATCTTCCTCTTCTTCCTCTTTTTCATCTTCTTCTTCAAAAAGTTGTTCCATTGATTTGTTTTCTTCTTTCTTTGATCTGGGTCTGTCTATTTCATTAATTGTTACATTGATTCTTTCCACAACTTTGTTTAATATTAAATTGTAACACTTGTATGTTTTCCTTGTACTTGAGTAACCAACAAGTATTCCTTTTTCCACATGAGAGTCAAACTTTCCCATTCTGCCATCTTCTCTTATGATGTAGCACTTGCTTCCAAAAACTCTGAAGTGCTTCACATTTGTTGGTCTTCCTTTCCATAGCTTGTATGGAGTTTTATCAGTGTTGTTTATGAGCATTGCTCTGTTTTGAATGTGAACTGATGTATTCATTGTCTGTGTCCAAAACATATCTGCCAACTTTGAATCCATTATCATTGTTCGAGCCATTTCTTGTACTGTCATGTTCTTCCTTTCAACAAGTATATTTTGTTGAGGTGCCCTACCGATGAAGAATTGTCTTTTTATTCAATGATTGTTGCAGTATTCCATAAATTCCTTTGAGGTGAATTCTCCTCCATTATCTAATCTTAAGCATTTTATTCTTGAATATATATCATTTTCAACCATTTCCTTGTAGATCTTGAAATTTTCAAAAGCTTCTGATTTGTTCTTGAGAAAGCAAACTGCAGTCATTCTTGTATAATCATCAACTAATAACATAAACTATCTCTCACCTTTTAATCCTTTTGTTGTAGTTGGTCCAACTAGATCAGTATGCACAATTTCCAGTGGTTTTGTTGTTCAATATTCCTTTGATTTGAACCTGGTCTTTTTTTTCTTTCTGTTTAAGGATAAATTCGTTAGTGCGGACACAGACCAATCTCCCCAGATCCACCTGGATCTGGAACAAAACGTGAAAGAATA
>ML784066.1:188410-211383 GCA_009831015.1 Picea engelmannii | reverse complement strand
ATGTGTGACTCTGACCCAATCAATGCAAGGATATGATGAAATATAATCTTTTCATTCAATGAATCCTAGTTATGGGAGAGAGAAGACGATTTCCAAATCAAATGCAATCACCACAATGCATATGCAATTCTCAATTTCCTTTTAAAGATTAAGACAAATAATCATGTATCAATGAATCGTTTCTAAATGTCTTTCTCAAAACTTCAATGCTCTAAAATTGTACTATTTTGATTTTCGATGTTTTCAACAAAAGCAAAAACAAAACTTGAAAGAAAACAAATGGTTCACTTTCCAAGAAGAACTCTGCTAACAGAGAAAAGAAAATCAAAGCATCAATATCAAACTATCAATATCAACCCAACCAAAACTTTCAATGATAGTAAGAACACAAAGCAAACCAAAGAGTTTCTTAATATAAATGAAAATTGTCCTTTTGAAACAACAATCGACTAAGAAACACCAAACTCTTAACTTTCAATCAATCACTGATCTTTAACCAACACAACACATCCAATCCCAGTAATCAGAGAGAAGAAAAATGTCAATAAAGGCTAAAGGAAGAAAGTCAAGTGATCAAAGCAAGAACAAGCTTAAAAAACCCTAGATCAGATCTAGTAAGCAAATGAAGTAAAAGATATGTAAACCAGTGAAATGAAGTGTCAAAAAGACTTAAATCAACCTTCCTGAGCTATTGGAAAAAAAAAAACTTGAATTCAAAAAAAATTCAAAATCTGCCCGCAGGAAAGCCTTGGACACAGTGCGTACAAAACAAATTTCCGCAGTCCAATTAAGTGCAATATGCGGACTTTCCGCACTGGATTATATATGCAAGGTGCGGAAACTCAGAATTCCCACAGGCTGTCAATAAGCACAGTGCGGAAATCTCTGAAAGTAAATAAAAATTTTCAAAATCAAGTAAAATCTAACTTGGTTTGGTAACCCAGAAGGTGTCTCAGGGTATCCTGAGGACTCAGAAGTTTACAGATCAGAAGAAAACGGCAACAAGAGCAAATGGCCACAAAAAGTTCAAGAAACCAAAAAGACAAAGGTGTGTTCTCCCCAGTGGAGTCGCCAATTTTGTTTAAGGATAAATTCATTAGTGCGGACACAGACCAATCTCCCCAGATCCACCTGGATCTGGAACAAAACGTGACAGAATACTACTCTTTCCCTAGATCTAAAGTATTGAATGGACAAAAGAAGAAGGATGATGTACTTACTTTATAAAAGATCTCCTTTATCTCTGTTGTTCCTCGCTCTGCTACGATGCTCTTGCGTCGTCCAATCACAACAACACAAACCAATCACAGCAAAGACATTAATATATTCAAAACTCTAGACTATACATGTGATCAAGGAATCATGTAATAAGATGATATCATCATTATGGGAAAGGGACATATTCATGTATTATATTAACTGAAAGAGAAATATACAACTTGAGCCTTGATGTCGTAGATATCCTTTCAACTGCTTTTAGCTTTGACACACACACATTTGCTCATCATGTATGAAGAACTTCTACTACTTGTGATAACCTTGTGGCTGTCTCTATCTGCTGCAGCATCAATTCTCCATACAATAGTGTACCAATTCTCCAATATCTTACTCTTGCTAATTTGCTACTAACCATTTCCATGGGTAATCTCCTTAATATATAGGAGAAGATTATTTAGTTACTTGGATAGAGTGTAATCCCAAGATATCTGGAAACTCATTAATTTGCCAACCATTCGAACCCCAACTCATCCTTCTAGAAGATTCCTTCTAGAGGGATCAAGAACTTATTCATTTTCTCCCTTTAGAAACATTTCCGCACCCTGACCATTAACACAGTGTGGAAAGTCCGTAGTCAGGCTGAATGTAGCATGCAGAAATGAAGGATTTCCGCAGGATAGTATATATGCAGCCTGCGTACTATTTCCAAAAATGTGATTTTGAGAAAATGATAAGTGTAACTTTCTTCATGAAAATGATCTTAATAAAGAGTTAGATCTTCCATCACCATGTCATAATCATGTCATCATCTTGATAACCAAAAATGTGGATAACACTTTCCTTGTTGGCAATGCTTGCACAAAGTGTTGGTTGGTTTCATGATCTGGGGCATTTCTCTAACTGCTTCTCTTTTGTTGACTTTGACAAGGTTATCAAAATGCATGTGACCTATTATTCTATGCCATAACCAACTTTCATCTTCCTTTCCTAGACAACACTTTTCATTTTCAATTTATCTTAACACATATATGTTGCTTGAAGTTCTTGCAGCTGTAGCGACCAATTTCCCTGAACCTTCTTTTCTTATCTCACACTTTTGTGAATCGAAAGTAACTTTATCACATTGTTCACACATTTGACTCACACTTAAAATATTATGTTTCATATCTTCTACTAGGAGAACATTTTCTTCCTTTTCATTCTTGTTCCCAATTTAGACTGTGCCTTTTCCAATGATTTGGATGAATCATCATTTCCAAAGGAGACTGATCCATCTCTTTCCTTTTGTAATGTAAGAAAATTGTCTCTATCACCTGTCACGTGTTTTGAACATCCATTGTCAACATACCAACCACGTTTATTTTTTTTAGCTTGTAGAGCGACTGTGCATTCTTCATTGCTATATTGATCTTGCTTTCTTATCCATGTCATTTTCTGAGGTTCTTGTTTGTGACTTTGTTGAGGTTCTTTAGGAGGGACTGTCATTCTGCAATTTTGGCCATGTGTCCAAAATTGTCACATTTGTAACATTCCACTTTAGTTCTCAAAGATTCAAACCTATTGTAACTTATTCTCTGTGTTTCACTAGGTCTTCTTGAATAACCCCTTTGTGTATGGCTCTCAAAGTAGTTATTGTTCATGTTGTTAGCTCTGCATTTTACAGCTTTATGTCCAAAATTATTACATGCATATCATAAACCAAAAAATATAGTTTGATACCTAGTAGTTGAAGATCTTATGAAAGGAGGTGCTCTTATGAATCCTTCTTCTTCTTGAGGCCTGTCTATCTGTTGTTGATTCTGAAATCTGAATCTTCTCGGTGGAGGAGTGTCCCTGTAATCTTCCTTGTATATCTTTTTATTCACTTTGATTTTTTCTACATAACTTTTTGGATTTGTTTATTGCTCTGTTGTTTTGGAGCTTGATCCCTTTTCTGTCTGATTGTATCCAAGTCTGGACTTGTCAAGATAAGATTTTTTACTGTTGATAATGTCATCCAGAAATTTTGAGATATTATGCATATTTTTCTTTTGAATATCCTTTCTTAGTGTGACAATCTCTGCTTGTAGGTTTCCAATGATCTTGTTGTTATAACCCTAAATTGCACCAAGACATGCTTACCTAGCATAACGCCATCTCATAGCCCTTCTTTGCTAAGACACTGTTGAACAACTCTTTAAAAAACCTCTTTTATAAAGGCTCGTGTGCCCTATTCCATTAATGCACGCGTGTACATGCTGTCTGGCCTAAAAAAAACCACGTGTACCTACAAAAGCACAAAAAAAGGAAAGTTATTGATGGAACACATAGCTTTGGGTGAGTTAACTGAACCTTCCGTCCATGCATGGCCGAGGGTTTTCCCAAATACCTAGCTCCTTCTAGCCTATAAAAGAAGGGGTAGGGGTACCATTTGAAAGAAGGAGAATACAGTAAAGAAACTCTACTCAATTTTATATTCCTATTGTCCCAGCCCTTTAGCCATCCATGTGCAAGGAGCAATACAGAGAAAAGAAGTTGGAGGACATTTGGAGAGGAGCCCAAGATTAGGTTCACGGAGCAGTGGTCGGTCTCAACACTTTGTAAGTTGTTGATTTATTCAAAGTAATAAAGAAATACTTTTCCCATCCCAATTCATGAGTTCTTCATAGTTTGTCAAATACATGTTTGAATCTTTAACCTATTAGTCTGTAGGTAAAATGCATGCGTAGTTTGTCATTTTTTTTGTATACAGGTCAACTTTGAAGGAGGACTGCTAACAAAGAATCAAGTGTAAAGAGAGATTGACATCGAATGCCTGGAATAAGGTATATTGGTCTAACCATGTTTTTTACTGAAAATAAATAGGGATTAAGTTTGGGGACGAAGGTAGAAAGTAGTTTTATTTCGGTCATATCTGCATGCATAAGATAACCCTATTTGCTAGTCCCTAAGGGGATTTCGTTCACAACACCTATCCTTTCCTTCTAGCTATTATTTGAGTGCTTCTTCAATTATTTTATCTTCTTCTATTTGAACCTTCAATTTTGTGATCATTTGTTCTAGTTCTTGAGTGTCTTTTTTCTTATCTAGTTCTGCTTGTAGTTTCTTGTTTTTCTTCTTTTCTCTTCTGATAACTTCTATGGAAATCATTAATTCTTCTCGGAAGTCAACTTATGCCTCTTCAATTTCTTCTTCATATGCTTCTTCATATTCTTCTTCAGAGTCTTCTTTATCAAAGTCTTCTACTGCCATGAATAGAACTCTCCATGTTTCACTGTCATTGACTTCATCTTCATCTGATGATGAGATGTCTTCTTTGGTGAAAACGTTTTTCTTGAAAACTTTATTTGTATTTCTTTTACCTTTATATGTTTGTCCTCCTTTTGAGTAACCTTCATCATTTCTCTTTTTCTTATGAGGACATTTGTTAGCAAAATGACCAATACCATCACAATTAAAACAAACTAAAGGAAGATTACCTCTGTACTTACCATTGGTTCCCTTGTTTAGTCTTTTGATGAAGTTGGCTACTTCTTCATCATCTTTTGAGATGTCGCTGCTACTGTTATATTCTTCTTGTTCCTTTTTATTTTTCTTTGATATTTTGGATTCTTTGAAGGCTGCTTCTTTTACATATGGATTTTTCTGTTCACTTCTCATCTCATATGCTGTGAATATTCCATGCAGTTCATCCATGATTATTGAGTTTAGAACTGATCTTTCTTCTAGTGTTGATATCTTAGGGTTGAATATCATAGGACGAGATCTTAGTACCTTTTGAACAATTACAGATTCTTCAATTTCCTCTCCCAATCCTATGATTGCATTCACTGTTTCATCGACTCATAAGACGTAGGCTGGAATATCTTCATCTTCCTTCATTTTTAGTTGTTCGAACTGGCCTCTGTAAGTTTGAAGTTTTGCTACCTTGAATTTTGAATCTCCTTCATAAATATTTTGAAGCTTGTCTCAAATCTGTTTAGCAGATTTACAATGTAAAACTTTGGTGAATACCATATCACTGAGACCATTCAAAAGTGCATTTATGGCTTTGGAATTATTCTCACCAAGTTTCACTGCTTTTTCATTTGTTGGTGGAACTACTGGTGTTGTGTATGCATCTAAAATTGATTGCAAAACTTGAAATCCTTGTGCATGTATATATGTCTTCATCCTTATGCTCCAAAAAGAATAATTATGTCCATCAAACTATGGTATTCCATTTTTATACAAGTTGGTACTCTCCATGATCTACCTTTTAGTGGTTAAATTGATTTCTGAAGGAACTTGCTCTGATACCAATTGTTGGATTACTAAGAGGGGGGGTGAATCAGTAATAGCGTAATCATAATCGTTTTTCTTCAAATGTTATATCAATGTAGAATTATTATCCAATAATGAGCAGTAAGAAATAAAAAATCACACACATACACAATACACCAGTGTTTTATGTGGAAACCCAAATCAGGAGAAAACCATGGAATGCTTTTTCTTATATGTCTTGAATAATTACATTCATTGGAAGAACCAACTTCCTTTGTTTTCCAACTACAACTGGAAGGAGGCTCCAAACCCCTAGTTTCTCAAGATACAACCTCAGGGAACCTCCAACTCCCAATTATTTGGTTACCACCAGAAGGAGGCTACAACCGGAAGGTGGATACAACCACTTGTCCTTGCCCCATCTTGCCACCCTGCAGTAGAAGTAGAATAATGTAACCACTGTCACACTATCACTGTGAGATATACCATTGTAAACATGTACCAATAAATCTAAACCATGCATCAACCTATACCTCAACCTGTCATCAACATGTACCATAAACAAGTGCATCAACCATGCACCAACCTCTAATCAACCTGTACCATAAATAAGTGCATCAACCATGCACCAACCTATAATCAACCTGTACCATAAAAAAGTTCATCCCACCATGTACCAAGTATGTACCAATCATGTGTCAACTACTCATCAACTATGAGGCATCAATATGTACCAACATCATCAACTATACACCTCATGTATGTGCCAAATCATCAACTACTTGTCTCAACCATGTACTCAACATGTACCTCAACCAAAATCCCTTATCAATTTCATCATCCAAATCTGATTTGTAGCTCTGTAATAGACCTGGTTTATATGATCACATTCCTATAAACCTTCCTTAACTCTAAAAACAAGAGACTAGCATTTTCATCAAACTTTTCTTTAGTCTCACATGCCTAGTTTTGGATTAGTCAACTACCCTAACTTGAAGTAATCATAACTTTGAACTTGTAATGTATAAAGCTATGAAACTGATATAAAATTTTATTCAATGTATTTAATGCAATTCCTCCAAGTGTCACTACTTTGAGTGTCTCAGAAAAGGAGTTATAACAAAAATGGCATACCTTGCTAAATTTTGGCTTATTCTAGAGAGCGACCCTGTAGAGCGTGCCCCACATGAAATACTTGATGAAATGATCTAAAAATGTTACACATCATACTACAGACTGTACCCTAACCAACACATTTAGTCTCACTAATCTTGGAACTGTTATGAAGAATTTATGACATTTTTACCTGAAACACCTGATTTTGACTAGTTTCAGGACTGGCCAAAAACCCTATTTTCCACGGAATGTAACTCCCAAACTACAACGAACCACAAGATAAATTTTTTTCACAGATATTTGGATATGTTTTCTCACTTGAATAGAAATTTTATGGTCTAAATCATTATAGAAAAAAAATTATAGTGAAAATGGTGAGATGACCTATAAATAACATACCTTAGAAAGCACCATCAAAAGAATTTATCCTTCCTTGCATTTCGGCCTTCTTTTCTTCACCTTCACTCAGAATTCTGGTTTAGAGATCCTTGTTCACCTCAAACACATATATATATTCAATATCCTCAAGTGTAATTCAAATGAGAGAGCCTTGCCTCTTATTTATACTCTCCAAGTAGCTTCCTTAAAAACATCTTCTAGGTCGCTTGGCCCACTTTCCTTATTTTAGGGTTGGGTCCACTTCTAATTTCTCCATTAAATTTATTATTGAAATAATTTATTTTATATTCACTTTGAATTATAATACAATCATCACTTCACTTTACTATTTACCTTTTAAAATCCTCTTAAACCACTTTGACTACTTTAACCTTTTGGGGCTTCTAGATGACATATGAGGGTCCTCCAACTTCATAAGGCCATAACTCTCAAACCGTGAGGAGTTATGTGACATTCTACATACCGCCAGAAATTGCATGACATGCACTATCCATATAGAATAGTATTATCTTAAAATATATCATAACTCATACCATTACCCATCAAGAAAACTTGTGTCCATTACCCAAACCTGGGGTGTCCAACTTCTCATGGAATAACTCTCTAACCGTGAGGAGTTTTGTGACGTTGCACATACAAAAAGAAATGACATGACAAGAACTATCCATATAGGATATTTTCCCTGACAAATTCACTTTCCTTCATATCATTATTCCACAATTAAGCATGGGTTCACTTACTCCACAAAGCGTCTTCCCGTGAGGGATTTCACCATAAGGGGACCACTTTGGAGTTCATCCATAATTACTTCTTATCAACCATGACAAAAAAATGATGAGTCATATTTACATCAAACAATATTGGGTCCATTACCTAAACCTTTGTGCTATGGGGCTTTCTTCAAGGGTTGACATCAATGACAACTAACCTTAATCAATAATCTCTCCCTTTGGCATTGATGGCAACACTCTGATGAAATACTAAAATCATATCACTCATGCTCTCCCTAGAGCCATGCCTTTTTCCTCTGTATCTGATAAATCTTCTCCCCCTTGAACCATGCCTCTGTCCTCTGCATCTAATAAATCTGCTCCCCCTAGAACCATGCCTCTGTCCTCTACATCTGATAAATCTCTCCCCCTTTGTCATCAATGGAAAAGGTATATTTCCATTTGGGGCTGCTCCCCTTGACAGACTATCCTCTTATGGTGCTTCCTCATGTACATCTAAGACATATAATATAAGAATTCAAAATGCATTCATTTTTGGAGTAGAAATAACTCCAAGTCTTTGGTGAATATATTCAAAGGCTTCCCATGGAAGTGGTTTTGTAAAGATATATGCCACTTGTTCCTTTGTTCCCACATACTGAACTCTGATGTTCTTTTCTACAACCTATTCTCGTAGAAAGTGATACTTGATTGGAATATGATTCATCTTGGAGTGCATCACTAGGTTTTTTAATATATTGATGGCACTTGTATTATCACAATATATTGGAATGGGCTCATCATACTCAACCGGTATATCTGTCAAAGTTTGTTTCATCTAAAGAACCTGTGTACAACATGTTGTTGCTGCAATATACTCTGCCTCGACTGTAGATAGAGATACTGATGATTGTTTCTTGCTTAGCCATGATACCAAACACTCACCTAAGTAGAACGTTGCTCCACAGGTTCTTCATCGGTCATCAATACAACCTACCCAATCTGCATCTGTGTAGGCAATAAGTGATAGATCTTTTCCTTTTGGATACCATAATCCAAACTCTTTTGTTCCTTTGAGATATCTGAATATCCTCTTTACTTCTAATACATGTGATTCCTTGGTTTTTTTGACGTATCTTAAGTCCCATAAAGAAGGATAGTTCTCCAAGTAACGACATTTCAAATTCATTCTGCATGTCTTTTGCAAATTTTTGGCTTAACCTGTCATCATCACTACCAAAAATAATATCATCAACATAAACTTCAATTAATAAAATATTACCTTGAATTACCTTGATGTAGAGGTTGTTGTCTGCACTTCCTTTTCTGAACCCTTCCTACTGCAGATACTTATCCAATCTGGAGTACCATGCTCTAGGAGCCTATTTTAGACCATAAAAGGCCTTTTTTAATTTACACACATAGTTTGTGTTCTCTGACAACTAAAATCCTTCTGGTTGTTCAACGTAGACTTCTTCTTCAAGTTCCCCATTCAGAAAAGATGATTTTACATCCATCTGATATACTTTAACATTTTTGGAGCATGCATAAGCTAAAAGAAAATGGATTGCTTCCATTCTGGCAACTAGGGAAAATGTCTCTTCAAAGTCGATTCCTTCAATCTATGCATATCCTTTACATACCAATCTATCTTTGTTCCTTGTAACCTACCCATCTTCATTCAATTTATTCCTGAAAACCCATTTTGTGTCGATCACATTCTTATTCTTTGGTATTGGAACCAATTCCCAAGTGTCATTTTTCTCTATTTGATCCAATTCATCATCCATGGCCTTATACCAAAATTCATCCTTGTTGGCTTCTTCAAAACAATTTGGTTCAATTGTAGATAAGAGTGCTCGGTGTGTTTGTTTTGGTGAATGGATTTTTCTTCTAGTCTCAACTTCGGCATCTTTGTTTTCAATAATCTGATTTGAAGGATGATTCTTATCTACTTGTTTTCTAGGTGTCTTTGGAGATATTTGCTTAACTTTCTCTTCTACTTCTATCAGATTCTCTTCATCTTCATCTTCATATTCTTCTTATTTTTCATCTTCTTCTTCAAAAAGTTATTCCATTGATTTTTTTTCTTCTTTATTTGATTCTGGTCTTCCTATTTCATCAATTATTACGTTGATGCTTTCCACAACTTTGTTTAATCTTAGATTGTAACACTTGTATGCTTTCCTTGTACATGAGTAACCAACAAGTATTCCTTTGTCCACACGAGGGTCAAACTTTCCCATTCTTCCATCTTCTCTTTTGATGTAGCATTTGCTTCCAAAAACTCTGAAGTGCTTCACATTTGTGGGTCTTCCTTTCCATAGCTCATAGGGAGTTTTATCAATGTTGTTTCTAAGAATTACTCTATTTTAAATGTGAACTATTGTATGCACTGCCTATGTCCAAAAAATGTCTTTCAACTTTGAATCCATTATCATTGTTTGAGCCATTTCTTGTACTGTCATGTTCTTCCTTTCAACAACTCCATTCTGTTCATGTGTCCTAGCGACGGAGAATTGTCTTTTTATTCCATGATTGATGCAGTAGTCCATAAATTCCTTTGAGGTGAATTCTCCTCCATTATCTGATCTTAACCATTTGATTCTTGAATCCATCTCATTTTCAACCATTTCCTTGTAGATCTTGAAATTTTAAAAAGATTCTGATTTGTTCTTGAGAAAACAAACTACAGTCATTCTTGTATAATCATCAACTAATAACATAAAGTATCTCTCACCTTTTAAGCCTATTTTGTAGTTGGTCCAACTAGATCAATATGCACAATTTCCAGTGGTTTTGTTGTTCTATATTCCTTTGATTTGAACCTGGTCTTTGTTTGCTTTCCTTGCTGGAAATGCTTGCACAAAGTGTTGGTTGGTTTCATGATCTGGGGCATTTCTCTGACTACTTCTCTTTTGCTGACTTTGACAAGGTTATCAAAATGCATGTGACCCATTCTTCTGTGCCATAGCCAACTTTCATCTTCCTTTCCTAGACAACACTTTTCATTTCCAATTTCACTTAACACATATATGTTGCTTGAAGTTTTTGCAGCTGTAGCAACTAATTTCCATGAACCTTCTTTTCTTATCTCACACTTTTGTGAATCGAAAGTAACTTTATGAACTTGGTTAGACATTTGAATCACACTTAAAAGACTATGTTTCATATCTTCTACTAGTATAACATTTTCTTCCCTTTCATTCTTGTTCCCAATTCAGACTGTACCTTTTCCAATGATTTTGGATGAATCGTCATTTCCAAAGGAGATCGATCCATCTCTTTCCTTTCGTAATGTAAGAAACTCGTCTCTATCACCTTTCATGTGTTTTGAACATCTATTGTCAACATACCAACCATGTTTCTTATGTTTAGCTTGTAGAGCGACTGTGCATTCTTCATTGCTATACTGATCTTTTTTTCTTATCCATGTCATTTTCTGAGGTTCTTGTTTGTGATTCTGTTGAGGCTCTTTAAGATGGACTATCATTCTGCAATTTTTTTCCATGTGTTCAAAATTGTTACATTTGTGACATTCCACTTCAGTTCTCAAAGATTCAATCATGTTGTAACTTCTTCTCTATGTTTCACTAGGTCTTCTTGAATAACCCCTTTGTGTATGGCTCTCAAAGTAGTTATTGTTCCTGTTGTTAGCTCTGCAATTTACAGCTTTATGTCCAAAATTATTAAATGCATAACTTAAAACAAAAAATATAGTTTGATATCTGGTAGTTGAATATATTATGAACATAGGTGCTCTTATGAATCCTTCTTCTTCTTGAGGCCTGTCTATCTATTGTTGATTCTGAAATCTGAATCTTCTCGGTGGAGTGTCCCTGTAATCTTCCTTGTATATCTTTTTATCCCCTTTGATTGTTTCTGCATAACTTTTTGGATTTGTTTCTTGATCTGTTGTTTTTGAGCTTGATCCCTTTTTTGTCTAATTGTATCCAAGTCTGAACTTGTCAAGATAAGATTTTTGACTGGTGATAATTTCATCTAGAAATTTTGAGCTATTCTGCGTATTTTTCTTTTGAATATCCTTTCTTAGTGTGACAATCTCTGCTTCCAGGTTTCCAATGATCATGTCCTTTCCTTCTAGCTATTCTTTGAGTGCTTCTTCAATTCTTTTATCTTCGTCTATTTGAACCTTCAATTTCATGATCATTTGTTCTAGTTCTTTAGTGTCTTTTTCCTTATCTAGTTATGCTTGTAGTTTATTATTTTTCTTCTTTTCTCTTCTGATAACTTCTATGGCACTCATTAATTCTTCTGGGAAGTCAAATTCTACCTCTTTAATTTCTTCTTCATATTCTTCTTCAGAGTCTTCTTTATTAGAGTCTTCTACTACCATGAATATAACTCTCCCTGTTTCATTGTCACTGACTTCATCTTCATCTGATGATGAGATGTCTTCTTTGGTGAATTTTTTTTTCTTGAAAACTTTCTTTGTAGTTCATTTACCTTTATATGTTTGTCTACCTTTTGAGTAACCGTCATCATTTATCTTTTTCTTATGAGGACATTTCTTAAGAAAATGACCAATACCATCACAATTAAAACAAATTAAAGGAATCTTACCTCTGTACTTACCATTGGTTCCCTTGTTTAGTATTTTGAATAAGTTGTCAACTTCTTCATCATCTTTTGAGATGTCGTTGTTGCTTCTATATTCTTCTTGTTCCTTTTTCTTTTTCTTTGATCTTTTGGATGCTTTGAAGGTTGTTTCTTTTACGTCTAGATTTTCCTGTTCAGTTCTCATCTCATATGCTGTGAATATTCCATGCAGTTCATCTATGCTTATTGAGTTTAGATCTGATCTTTCTTCTAGTGCTGATATCTTAGTACCTTTTGAACAATTATAGATTATTCGATTTCTTCTCCCAATCCTATGATTGCATTCATTGTTTCATGGGCTCATAAGAAGTAGGCTATAATATCTTCATCTTCCTTCATTTTTAGTTGTTCGAACTGACCTATGTAAGTTTGAAGCTTTGCTTCTTTGACTTTTGAATCTTCTTCATAAATATTTTGAAGCTTGTCCCAAATCTCTTTAGCAGATTTACAATGTGAAACTTTCATGAAAACCGTATCATTGAGACCATTCAAAAGTGCATTTATGGCTTTGGAATTAATCTCACCGATTTTCACTTCTTTGTCATTTGTTGGTGGAATTGTTGGTGCTGTGTATCCATCTATAATTGATTGCCAAACCTGAAATCCCTCTACCTATATATATTTCTTCATCCTTATGCTCCAAAAAGCATACTTTTGTCCATCAAACTGTGGTATTCCATTTTTATACGAGTTGGTACTCTCCATAATCTACCTTTCAGTGGTTAAACTGATTTCTGAAAGAACCTTCTCTGATACCAATTGTTGGATTACTGAGAGGGGGGGTGAATCAGTAATAGCATAATTATAATCCTTTTTCTTCAAATGTTATATAAATGTAGAATTATTATCCAATAATGAGAAGTAAGAAATAAACAATCACACACATATATAGTACACCAGTGTTTTACGTGGAAACCCAAATCAAAATAAAACCACGAAATACTTTTTCTTATATGTCTTGAAGAATTACATTCATTGGAAGCACCAAATTCCTTTGTTTTCCAGCTACAACTGGAAGGAGGATCCAACCCCCTAGTTTCTCAGGTTACAACCTGAGGGAAGCTCCAACTCTCAATTCTCTGGTTACCACCAGAAGGAGGCTACAACCCCCAATGTTCTCCAGCTACAAYCGGAAGGTGGCTACAACCACCTGTCCTTGCTCCGTCTTGCCACCCTGAAGTAGAAGTAGAATGATGGAACTACTGTCACACTATCACTGTGAGATATACCATTGTAAACCTGTACTAATAAATCTGAACCATGCATCAACCTGTACCTCAACCTGTAATCAAATTGTACCATAAACAAGTGCATCAACCATGCACCAACCTGTAATCAACCTGTACCATAAACAAGTGCATCAACCATGCACCAACCTGTAATCAACCTGTACAATAAACAAGTGCATCCAACAATGTACCAAGTATGTACCAATCATGTGTCAACTACTCATCAACTATGAATCATCAATACGTACCAACATTATCAACTATACACCTCATGTATGTGTCAACTCATCAACTACTTCTTTCAGCCATGCACTCAACATGTACCTCAACCAAAATCCCTCATCAATTTCATCATACAAATATGATTTGTAGCTATGTAATAGACCTAGTGTATATGATCACATTCTTTCAAACCTTCCTTAACTTTAAAAACAAGAGACTAGCATTTTCATCAAACTTTTCTTTAGTCTCACATGCCTGGTTTTGGATTAGTCAACAACCCTAACTTGAAGTAATCATAACTTTGAACCTTTAATGTATAAAGATTTGAAACTGATATATAATGTTCTTCAATTTTTTTAATACAATTCCTCCAAGTGTCACTACGTGGAACCTCTCAAAAAAGGAGTTATAGCAAAAATGGCATACCTTGTTGAATTTTGGCTTATTCTAGAGAGAGACATTGTAGAGCATGCCTCACACAAAATATTTAATAAAATGATATGCAATTGTTACAAAGAATACTACAGAATGTACCCTAAATAAGACATTTGGTATCACTGAATTTGGATCTTTTATGAAAAAGTTATGATGTTTTTACCCGAAACACCTGATTTTGACTAGTTTCAGGACTGGCCACAAACGTTATTTTCCACGAAGTGTAACTCCCAAACGACAATGACCCAAAAGCTGAATTGTTTTTCACAGATACTTGGATATGTTTTCTCACTTTCATAGTAATTTCATGGTATGAATCATTATATAAAAAACGTTATAGTGAAAATGGTGAGATGACCTGTAAATAACATACCTTAGAAAGCACCATCAAAAGAATGTATTCTTCCTTGGATTTCGGCCTTATTTTCTTCACCTTCACTCAGAATTCTCATTTATATATCCTTGGTTACCTCAGACACATATATATATATTCAATATTCTCAATTGTGATTCAAATGAGAGAGCCTTGCCTCTTATTTATACTCTCCAAGTAGCTTCCTTAAAAACATCTTCTAGGTCACTTGGCCCACTTTCCTTATTTTAGGGTTGGGTCCACTTCTAATTTCTCCATTAAATTTATTATTGAAATAATTTATTTTGTATTCACTTTGAATTATAATACATTCATCACTTCACTTTATTATTTACCTTTTAAAAATCTCTTAAACCACTTTGACTACTTTGACCTTTTGGGGCTTCTAGATGACATATGAGGGTCCTCCAAATTCGTAAGGCCATAACTCTCAAACCGTGAGGAGTTATGTGACGTTCTGCATACCACCATAAATGGCATGACATGCACTATCCATATAGAATAGTATTATCTTAAAATTTATCATAACTCATACCATTACCCATCAAACAAACTTGGGTCCATTGCCCAAACTTGGGGTCTCCAACTTCTCATGGCCATAACTCTCTAACCGTGAGGAATTATGTAATGTTCCACATACCACCAGAAATGACATGACAAGAAATATCCATCTAGGATATTTTCCCTGACAAATTCACTTTCCTTCATCTCATTATTCCACAATTAAGCATGGGTTATCTCACTCCACAAAGCGTCTTCCCGTGAGGGATTTCACCATAAGGTGACCACTTTGGAGTTCATCCATAATTAATTATTATCAACCATGACAAAACAATAATGAGTAATATTTACATCAAACAATATTGGGTCCATTACCTAAACCTTTGTGCTACGGGGCTTTCTTCAAGGGTTGACATCAATGACAACCAACCTTAATGAACAATCATAATCTTTCTTAGTCAAATGAGCTTGTAAACAATCATCACCCAAATTGTTCATGTCTTCTTTTAGATCCTCAAATTGTTGCATATCATTCCCTCCTATAAAATTTTCAGTTTTTAAAGGAGTTTGAACTTTTTGATCTTCATTTTTAATTTGTCTTTGTTGTATCTGAGGATTAGGGTTTCTTCTAAATTCTCTCCTAACAAATTGATCTGCTTTAGATTTATCTAGCTCCATCCTTAACAATTTATTTGATAGTTGTTTTATTATCCTAGCCATATCATCCATTTTATCATCTAAGGATATCCCAGATCCTTAGGGTCCTGCTTGTTCCCTAAAACGTTTGGTCTCTCTATTTCTCGTTTCCAGTTTTGATTTTAATTTACCAGAAGCCATCATATTTGACTCAATATCTATGGCATCGTCTTGCATTCTGGTAAGTTCGAGTACTCTCCTTTCTCTTAATAATAGTGTGAAATCAGGTTCAAAATCCATAACGAATGTTACTTTTTATGTAGACTGGGAAGGTTTAACTTCAACAAGTATCTTGTTATATAACTTATTAAATCTTTGAATGAATTCGATAACAGTTTCCAAATTTTTCTTCCTCAAAGCCCCAAACTCGGATAAATAATATAGGTTATCCTTTCTCTCACCCCATTGTCTGAGAAAAGAGTTTTCTAGATCATCATAAGATGCTATCAAGCCCGTGAGCAATCCTTGAAACCAAGTTCTTACCCGAGCTTCAAAAGTTTGAACAAACAACCATGAATTCTTCCTTCGTGTTCGAGACCGAGAATATCTGTGAATTGATCAAAGAAATTTATGTGTTTGGCTACGATTAGGTCTCTTTCCCCCATAAAATTAGGTAATTTATTCATGTATTTTTTAGGTAAGTCATGAAGGGGTACTAGGAGGACCAAAAGAGCATATCTTGCAGTGACTTTGGTAAAAATCATGGGGGGTGGGGGTGGCCCTTGACTGACCCCTCCTCCTCCTGCAGCACCCATAGAGATCCTAGGGGAGGTAACCGGTAGATTATAAAGAGGGTTTTCAAATACATATAGTGATCCTTTAGCTTCTTTAGGATGAAGTGAGAAAGGCTTTGAAAATCGTTTATCGAGAGATGAGAAAAATGAAAAAGAGGGGAACGGGATACAGGGACTTGGTTCCTCTGATTTGCAAGAGATGTAAATGGGAGAACCCGTAGGCATGTAATCCGAGTATGTGGTATACTCTTTGATACTTTGTGAGTTTGGGAAATCTAATTGAAGAGTTGCTGGGATATCAATCAATGTGAGCTTTATTGAGGGATTCTCATCTTCACTTATCCAGGAGGTAGTCAGATGAGTTTCAGATTTAATTTCTGGGAAAACTAGATTTGGGCTAGCCGATATTTCTCCGAAGAGGGTTTGGGTGGAAAGTTCTTGCAAAGTTATCATTTCAAGTGGAATCTTGGCCTTAGAGTGCATGTATTTAGGCTGGTAGACCGCAGTAGTTTTCTTAAGAAAATCTCTTATTTTTAGTATTTTTTCAGGATAAAAAACAGGCGGCTCTTCCTATGATCTGGGATTTGTTTCGTGTTCCTTCGACTAGATGCGATCTTACTTAAATGTGGAGTAGCCAAGTGAATAATAACTTATCCTTTAAAAATTGTTCACTCTTTGTTCACTATCAAAGAGAGAAAATCAGAAATGTCGTTCTCCCAGGGAAAATAATATTTTTTCTCCGTCCCCGACAACGGCGACAAAAAGATGTTGTTCTAGAGTTTATACTTAAGGCTTGAAAGTATAAAGTCTAGCCTCCCAAAAATAAAGAGGGTCTATGATATAAATAAATTGAAAACAACTCTTTAGGGGAAAAGTAGCTAAGGTTGATTTCTGAGTTGTCTTTGTCTAGATTCCAATTATTCCTGGATGCTTATGTCCTGCTCAATGGTTGCCCATGAACATTCAAGTTCAAACCGGGTGGTAACAGTTTTTAAGATGGTGTTAAAAAGAGTTAAAGTGATATTGGTCTGATCTATGAGACCGGGTTCGATATTGGGCTGCCTCTTAACATGTATAGTCATAGAGGAAAAGAGTTTTAAATATTTGTTTTTTTTTAGGTTGTTCTTTCTATTTTAGATTATATGAGAAAGTTCCCAGATATATGAATTAATCGTATAACAAATTCAAAGGTTGTTTCCCATATCTAAGTTAAACCAAAAATCGTGCATGAAATGAAAGAAAACATAAAGCTGTGGAACAATGTGAGGCATAAACCAAGGAAGAATCTCACTTTGTGAAAGAAGAAGAAAATAGACAAGAAAAACTTTAATGAAGCATAAGATATAGAAATCTAAGTAGTTCACAAGTCTTGTACCTGGTGATAGCAGATACATAGGAAAATATATAAATGATTAGATGACTAAAATAATCAATCACCATAGTAGATGTTGTACTAAATTGCATCTAAGAATTCATCAAAGATATATAAGAAATGATGTTAAACACAAAATAATAGAGGAACACATAACTCAAACTTGACTAGATCTGGAGTCTTTGATTTGCATTTGTATTAATTCTAGAAAATGAAAAATTTCTCTGCTACAACCAGGCAAGGAAAAATCCCCCCCTTGGTTCTATCTTTCAAAATTGTATTTATACAAAGAAAATCATCAAACCTAGACAGTTGGTATTCTCCTAAATATCCTAGGTGCTAATGGTTACAGAATATGAAATTTGAACCATTTTGCTCGGTTACTTTTTACTTTTCTACTAGTTGGATAAAACTAGGCATACATGCGTTACTTCATCATTTCTTTGAAGAACTTCCTTTGCTCGATACAAAACACTCGACACACATATTTAGAAACTGCACCAAAATTATGGAAGGTTCTATCATTTCCTTTGCTTCAAACACATACAGCTTCCTCTGAATTTTGGGCAACCTACCTTCAATCTTTCCCTTTTCAAACTTTGTTGACTACAACTGTATATTTGGATTTATTAGCCACTTATCCATTTGGGTGATTTCAATCTACTTCAATTGTGAAATCTTGAGCTGGGTTTCATTCCATCTCTCCTTGATATATAGTTGATGCCTTATAACATTGATTTGTCCTAATAGTCCAGGAAAATCACCTTTACCAATGCCCAGTGTTTTTGTATCTAGCTGATCAAACACTTCTTCACATTATTCCTTAAATTCTCTTTCCATTTTCTTGCCTTTGGCTATATTGGTCTCCCATGTTTTTAATATGATGTCTCCCCTGATTTGTTCTTCTACAGTCAGCTTTGGGATTGCTGGTACTTCTTGTCTAGCTGAAAATGCTACTGCCTTTTGAAAAGCAACGCGGGCTGCTGTAGCCTCTTTTTCCTTGAGAGAAATGTTATCCAGTGAGTGGATTATTTCCAGTAAGTAGTTTTGAACGATTTCTATTTTAGAAAGCATTTTTTTTTGTTCTACTTATAGTTTCTCATTCACCTCTAGTACTTGGACTTGAAATGTTGTTATATTCACAACTTGTACTTTAATGGACTTCAACTCATCCTGTAGTTGTCTCACTAACTCTTCCTGCCAAATAAACTGTACTTGACTCATTTGCATCTTTTTGTTTACTTCATCTAAGCCAGACTTCAACAATTGCATTTCTTGTTTGTCAATAGTTCTGGCGTGTTCATCTCTTTGATTTACCTCCTCTCGAAAATTATTTTCTATGCGCCTTATTTGGTCCTGCAACTGAGCTATCATTTGATTTTTGTGCTTCAAATTTATTTTCAAAGAGTCAACTGAGAATAAATTGGTTGTTTCCAAAGCTCCCATAGAGCCTACTACTTCTGTGGCGAAATCCTCCTCTTCTAGGTTCTGTCCATCTACGAGCACTCTGTGTTTTTTCACCATTGTGCCTTCTCTCAGATGCATTTCATGTTTTACTACAGCCTTCCTCTTCCTACTGAAAATGTAGTCGGAGGAAGGTATCTCTTCTCTCAAGATAGGAGTAAGGTCACTTACATATATGAATTCTATATGGGGGGTCCCAAAAGTTGGTTGTAAAGGCATTAATGATGTAATAGGGCTGACCAATTCTAAAGATTGAGTTTCTCTTGTTGTTTTAGAGATATCAATAGGAATAGTTGATAATAAAGGAGGAATCATTTGACTCGACTTTGAAGGTGTCACGAGCCTAACTTTTGTTTCCGACTTTGGGTGCTTCATTTGTGAAGCTTTTGATTTTTTTGAAGATGCTTCAGTCTTCTTTGTATTTTCTTCTGCAGTCCCTTTATCATGAGACTCTGATCTAAAACTTGGGGGAATACTTTCTTGAGTTGGAGGAGGGGTTGTTGATTCTCCATGTAGTATCTTCGGTAAACCACTTTGTCTGTGCTTCTAGAATGTCAGAAATTTGGTCTGTAGGTCGGGTGATAATGATTGAACTATGTCTAATATTTCCTCATAGGTTCTGGCTCCCTTGAACATGTCGTCATAGGGATAATATTCATGTTCATACATTTTCATATCGCAATGAGAAAGATGATTTCCTACAATTTGATAAGGATCATTTTTTCCGAGTTCAAGATCTACCAACTTGATGTCTTCCAGTGTTGTAGCTTCTACCTTGGAATGACCAAAGTTAAGCAGTGAACACTTCCCAATATGTATAGGAAAAACTGGCCATAACTTCTTCTGAGTTGCTTTCAATTCTGTGTCGATGCCACCTGTTATTATTTGGTAGGCCACCTCCCTCCACACCAATCCATTGAGAAGGAACTTTGAAAGTGCATGAGGAGGAATCAAGCACCTAAAAACCCTGACATAGGAGAAACCCTCTTCAATAAACCAATTTGAGATCGCTCTGAGGTTTCCCATGATTGGCTTTGAAATACGAGGGGGTGCATAACCATACAAAATTTGGTGCAAAGGTGTCACTACGTAGTGACAGATTTTGTAAAATAAATCTTTAACATTCACCTCCCATAGTTTAGATTAATAAGCATGAATGGGCTCCACATAGGCTAGGTTCTAGCTCCAATTCATCAAGGGGAATGGAGTCATGTAACAGATAGCATCCATTAATATATGCAGACATGTAAAAATATGCATTTTGACCTTTCGATTTTGTAGTTCGGTACTCTGCAATCTACTTAGTTAGATTATCTGATAAAAATTTACGCCAGTTGAAACTGTAACCCTCTGCTACTTCGTGTAGAAGTGGCACCCATTCTTCAAGGAAATGGGTAGGGATTTTCCTCCCGAAAAGTAAACATAGCATTAGAACTATATAAACCATTTATTCATTTAATGGATTTGTGGCATAAATGCCATGGGTATCAGCTCTAAATATCACTAGAATTCCCCACCATTCTTTGATTATACCTAGATATGTTTGATCAAATTATGTACACTCCTTTCTTTGAAATTCCTCTACGAATTCGGAATTATAAATGTATTTAGAAGTAGGGGACAATTTATACATTACTTGGATGTGCTCAGGTCTGGACGAGTCGACAATGACCTCTTGGCTGTTTAGAATTCTCCTTGTTTGAATGTCGGTTTTCTCTAAAGCCTAGCTTATCATGTCATTGTATGTCATGAGTCTCGACCGTGTGGATATTTTATGAAGCTCAGACTCTGCTATGTCTCTGAGTTTATTTTCAGTCTTTTCATTCCCGAAATCGTCGAGAAAATTCCTAATCTCATAGTCTAAGACTTCAAAAATCTGCCTCCAGGATTTGACTGAATCCACAGCATGTGGTGTAGTGTCAGATATAACATCTCCATATGGATTTGAGATTTCACCTGCCTTTCTAGGTGCCATGATGTTTGTGCTAAAATGAAATATTTTTCCAGATAAGGAATGTGTAAGCTCTTCTGAATGTAACTCGCTCCTGGTCTGAAAGTAAGAATGAAATTTGAAATAAAAAACCTTTATTAACGTTTAATTTGTCTTAAATTTAGCGTACAGATACATGCGATAAAAATTAAATGCTTTAATGGGGATGATATGCCTGGAGATATGCACTTTATGTTAAAAATATCTCTATTAATCCATTATAGATACTGCCACATATCGACGATTCAAAACTAGGATTTCGAAAGGAATGTCATCGAAAATCCCCAAATAGTGAAAAGAGAAGAATTATTTAATATCATTAATCTTGTTTTAAAGTTAAGTTAATTACGTTTAGGCACTTAATTCTTTCAGGATTTTGTGTTTTGGAGTTTCAAGCATCCTGTCCCCAAGAGATATGACACAAGTAAATCCTAAATCGTGAAACCACGATGGGATTTATTTAGGCACTAACCACTTGTTTTAACCCTTTAATTAATCATGATCAGGGGTTAGTTTTTACTTTTCGTGGATTAGAGTATCGAGACTCTGACGACTCTTTAATGCAAGAAATTCTGAATCATGAAATTGTGATGGGATTTATTATCATTAAACCTTCTTACTTCTTAATAAACATAGCATTATCTTTTAAGGATTTCATGACTTCGGAAATCAAGGTTTTAAGGAGACTCAAGGTTGACTCTTTGATTTCCCAAGTCGCGATTGATTAATGATTTGTTAAGTATGTTTAAAACTTAATTAATCATGATTAAAAAGGTATTTCGTGAAAATCACGTCATGGCTTTGAAATGTTTTTTAAGTTGAGATTGTCTAAAAAGAACACGTGAAAGGCTTAGAAAGTCATTAACGTTTTTGATTATTACTTTAAAATCGGTTCAATTCCTTTTAAACAATCACTTTTTTGAGACTTCGGTACTGGGACTTTGGACTTGCTATTAAAAAGCATACTTCGTGAATAGTCGAACCCTGGAACTCGAAATTCCCGAAAGAACTTATGACTCCTTTTTAGAACTAAGGGTGGCTCTGTAACCAGAGAAAAACAAAGATTTGGATTTAGAGAAGAAAAAATAAACTTGTTTCAACAACAACCATGAATGGAGATGTCTCTCAACCTGTTAATCCTTTGGTGACACATGGAATATATTCTGAGGGAAACACGGCGAGTATAGCTGAGATGATTCCAATTGAAATCTCCAAGAATGTTAAGTACCTATACCAGATATACAAATATACTTCAATAATACCAAGAATAAACCATAAACCATTCACCATAACATGAACACAAGAAATAGAGAAAACCCTTGAGGTAGGGTAACACCATATATTAATCCTTATGGAAGGATAAAACTCCTCAAGCAATCCCTTCTTGTACAATCACAATATTCTTCACTATATTTCATTACATTGCGTGGACTTATTTATATAGCTCTCCCTATCTCCTAGGAACCTTCTAGAGAACCTTCTCACATTTATTGCATCCAACTACCATAATGGGCCTTTATTAATATAGTGGACCTAGTCCACCTTACATTGAATGACCACATTCCCATATATTAAATGACTTCCACTAATAACACATAACTACATTCCCATTGGATACCTCCCTAGGTACCCCATATTACCTCCCTAGGTAT
>ML784066.1:162806-177779 GCA_009831015.1 Picea engelmannii | reverse complement strand
GTTGTGGTGTCCTTAGTGGCCTATCTCTCTAGGTTCTTACCCGAGGTGACTATGGAGGGGAAAGTCTCTACGGTACCTAGAATCGATGTTGATCAAAATCACTCGGGCTCCTTGGAGGGTATACCCATGATTATGTGTGGGAGCTTGCACCAGGGCGTAAGTCTGTTAAGTAGGTCATCAACGTAACTTTTCCACCTTAGCCCCGCTCCTTCTCGTCTCATTGTTGCGACGTTGGATTTCATCACCAACTAGTGGCTCTGAAATTAGAAGGTTTTGTTTGCTTGGTGATTGCCTCTTAGTTCTTGTTTACTAGTGTGTGTTGTCTGTTCCTCGAAGTTGACCGTAGGATTTTCGTTGGGAAGCTCATTTCTTATTTACAATTGCTCCCCCGTGACGTTCACGTAGGATGCAAGGTTTGTCCCCGGAACATCCAGAAGCCTCACAACCTTTGCACACAACAACACCTGAGGGCACCCCAGAGGACTCTCCTCGTCCGGGTGAAATTCCCCTTGTTACTTTACCACACGTGGACATAAGTGACGTCCTAGAAGTTTTTACACCACCTCCACAAGTAGCATCCACTGATCCTCTTGCTGAATTTCGAATTACCAATACTATAGAGGATTATCACATTCGTCGAGCTGAACGACCTTCGGGATGGTTTCATCTTTCTGGAGAAACTCTTGTCGTATCTTCTGAATCCATCGTTGGGCCTTCTCACGATGTAGAGGGTCAAGATCCTTTAGGGCCAGGTAATTTCTGACGAGTCTTGTTTGGTAATGAACCCCCTGTTTACGAACGCGTCAACCCTCTTGAGTCTCCCGAGTCTAAAACTACACCAGAGACTACCACATATAGTTTCGTTCTCCCTCCCGAGATGGACCATCTCGCAAATACTATGAGTGTCCAAATGAGATTTTGACAACTACTCTTGCCCCTATTAACACCCAGAGACCTCCTGAGGTCAACCCAAATCTACCCTCTGGTTACCACGCTTTGAATCCTTCATTGAATGTTCCTCATCCAACACCCCCATAGACTCCAGCTAGTTCTCCAGGTGGTCCTCAATTTCCTGGGCATCCTGTTCCCAGTTTCATCCCGACACTCCCTCCTCAATTCTTTCCTTCTAGTAGCACTAATCCAACTGGAACTTTTTCGACTATCGCACCCAACTTGCACATTCTTGTTGGTGGATAGGGTGGTACGGTTACTTTTCCCCTTCCCGGACACACTACAATCACTGCACAACCTACGATTGGCATACAAGTTCCGGGTGGAACTATACCCGCAGCAGGGGGTCCAACCTCACCCCTTGGACAGAACATACCTCCTGCGTTGGCTCAGTTTTGGACTCAACTTTTACAAAATCCTTCTCAGAATGCTGGGGGGCAGCAAGTTGTCCCTACAGTTGGCCAACCTTACCCAGGAGTAACTAATCCTATTTGGGGAACAAATCAAGCTACTCAACCCCAAATCCCTGCTCAGACTCAAGGCTCTAATCCTTGGTGTTATTACCCTATCCGCCCACCACCGAACCAACCAGGGGCTTCCCTCTACGGGAAGTCTGCTTACGCTGCTACTAGTTTTCCAACGAGGATTCCTCCCCAAAGCCATCAGTACTCGCAAGTGAACCGACAGTTGTTGTTTCTTGCTACCTTAGACTTGCCAGATTTGTCTAGGATCCTGAATGATCCTATCCAACACTCTCCTCAATGGCCTGCTATCCCTTCCAAACTTCCATCGGATATCCCGAAATTCGATGGCAAGCCGAGAGAGGATCCTAATAATCACGTTATGACCTTTCACTTGTGGTGTTCATCCAAATATTTGATGGACGACTCCATTCGTCTTCGTCTTTTTCAACGAACCCTTACCGGTTCGGCTGCGAAGTGGTACATTGAATTACCACGAGGTTTCTTTTCTGATTTCAACACCTTGGCCATGGCCTTTCTCACGCATTACCAGTTACCCATCCGTTACGATACTGGGACTGAGATCCTAACATCTTTCAAACAAACGAAAGGTACCCACATCTCAGATCACATACATGAGTGGAGACGTAGACGACGTCTCATTAAACTTGAACTCCCGGATCAGTTACTGGCTGAATGGTTCACGAAGTCCTTTGTGAACGAGATTGGAAAAGACATTGCTATGGGCGGTGTTGTAACAGAAGAGCAGGCTATAGCTAGAGCTCAGTATCTTGATCTCGTTTATTCGCAAACGGGAACACTCTATTCCTTATTGCCCGAATTACCTCGTCCTGGTACTTCCAGCACTTCTACTGCTCCAGTTGCCTCGCATGCAGCTGATGGCATGATTGGGACTGCTCATACCCATTCACATTCCATTTCATCCACAACCCCTAAACCCACCTCTTCTAATATTCAGAATGCCCCGTCTCCTGCTCCTCCCGCCGGTAAAACCTCAGAAGTAAACGTCGTTCAATCTACGCCGACCGGTAAGAATAAGTCTAAGAAGGGAAGAGGCAAGAATAAGGGGGGTAAAAACAATAATCCCACCGAACCTACTACAAATGCTCCTGTTGAAGAGCAAGATAAACGAAAAACCACGCTACCCCTATCTTATCTGCGATGATGATCACTATACCAAAGATTGTCCTCGACGTGCCGAAGTTTCCAAGTTCCTTCAAGGAACACCCAAACTAGCTACCCCGGCCGTCTTGTCTCAGCCTTTCCCATCTCAGCAATAGGCCTCTTTGGTCATCCATGAACAACCTTCTACTTCGACTACATCATATGTTTTGATGTGCACCAGTGATTCTAGGAAAAACGACGTTGCAATTGCAACTAGAGCTAAAGACTATACTCCTTCTAAGGAGAAGGTTGATGACTCACCTCCTGATCTAGTACAAGCTTCTCCACCGAATCCACCTACCAACGGTCCTCTTCATCTCGAAAGACCGAGTCTTGATACATTCCTACGACCCCCGAAAGGTGTTGTTCGCAAGTCGGCGTTCAATCCTCACGCTCGTGCAGCTCAGAACTACAGTATTGTAGAAGATCTGGCCCAAGAACCTTCAGCGATGTCTGCCCTTGAGGTCCTTCAGTCTTGTCCTGTGCAATGAAGGGCCCTATTGAAAGCTATAGGTGGTATTGACCCTACAGATTCTAACTTGATAGTCTTTGACTTGGACGAGCATGTTCCAAGGTTTCCCCCCCAACTTGCTTTTCAAATACAAGTTATTGTCGCTGACAAGAACATTTGTCGGATAGTGGTTGACGAGGGGGCCTCTACATGTGTAATGTCCCTTGCCTGTTGGAAAGCCATTGGCTCTCCTCCATTAACAGAATCAAAGAATACTTTAAAAGCCTTTAATGGCTCTGGTTTTAAGCCTTATGCCGTTATTTCCTCATTACCTGTAACTCTTGAAGGTAAGACCGTCCAAATTGAAGTAGAGGTTTTCGATTCTCACTTAGATTATAATCTCCTTCTTGGATGTAGCTGGGTCGATTCCATGCGCGTTGTTGTATCCACTCTCTTTTGGGTCTTATGATTTCCTCACCAGGGGAGAGTGGTTACCATTGATCAGTTGGCCTTCTTTAATTCCGATACTCGCACGGGGAATGTACCATTCATAGCTAAGACCCCACCGGGCTACGAGAATGTTGGCGTCGGTCTCTTGAAAGACTCGTCGTTAATGGGTACTTTTCCCATACCACCACCACCCGATATTCTACGCCCGTCAGTTGCTTCAATTAACATGATCTCCGCTGTTCCTTATGAACTTCCTGCATCTTTCGACCCTTGGATAGTCCCAGATCCAGGAGATCATGCTCATTACGGCGACGTTATGCCACTAAGTCCGATTGAGTCTGCTTATCAAGCGATTCAATCGGCAACCTCTTTTACATCCTCTCCGGAGGAGTTGTCTCCTGATCCTTTCTGCGTTGTCTTTCCCACTGACGAGATGATTATGTCCGTCATGGTTGATACACCTTGGGACGATGGGCATCATCGTTCCATTTTGTTTCTGGAACAACACACCCTGGAAAATTATCAACGGATCTCGACTCCGTCGACCGTTGTTGTCACCATGATTGTTCCTAGATCTACATGAGATGTGTTTGCAGAAGGGAACCTAAGTAATATTTCTCCTATGATTCCCGTTGATATTTCAGTGAAGCCTGGAATAATCGAAAATGTTCATATTGGAGCTTCGTGTTCTCCAGAGGAGATTATCACTTATACTACGTTATTCAAAGAATTTTGTGATGTTTTTTCCTGGAGTTACGAAGAGATGCCAGGTATCGACCCGTCTATCATTGTGCATGAGATCAAAACGTACCCTGGTGTCAAACCAGTACGGCAGCGCCTCCGTCCTGTCCATCCACGCAAAGCGGCAGCCATTAAACTCGAAGTTGAAAAGCTTCTTAAAGACGGTTTTATTTACCCCATGGCTTTGACAGAATGGGTTTCCAACCCCATACCGATCGATAAGAAAGGTGGAAGTATATGTGTCTGTGTCGATTATTGGGACATAAATAAAGCCTGTCCGAAAGACAACTTTCCGACCCCTTTTGTTGACCAGATCATAGATGACTGTGCCGGTAGTGAAATTTTTTCCCTCATGGATGGATTTTTCGGCTACAACCAGATTAATATCGCTCTCGAGGATCAACATAAAACCACTTTTATTTGTCCTTGGGGTACTTTTGCCTACCAAAAAATTTCGTTCGGTCTGAAGAACGCAGGTGCCACGTTTCAACGTGCGATGTCCTATGCATTTCACGATATCAAACATATCGTTCAACCTTATTTGGACGATTTGTCGGCTCATTCATTACGCCGGGTCGATCACCCTACCCATCTTCGAGCTATTTTCATTTGTTGTCGATTCTATCACATTTGTCTAAACCCACATAAATGCATCTTTTGCGTAGAATCTGACCATCTTCTTGGTTTCATTGTGTCACGACAGGGGATTCAAGTAGATCCGATCAAGGTTGAGGCCATTCTCAATCTTCCTCCTCCTTCTTCATTACGCCAGTTACAAAGTTTGCAGGGGAAAGCAAACTTTCTTCACCGTTTCATTCCAAACTACGCTGAGATTACTCGTGGTTTCACACGTCTCTTAAAGAAAGGTTTAGAGTTTGTTTGGGACAAAATTGCCAATAATGCTTTCGAAGCTCTCAAGTTGTCCCTTACGAAAGCTCCTCTTCTTTTTCCTCTGGATTATAGTCGAGATTACTTTCTTTATCTAGTTGCATCTGAGTATACCATCGGCATGGTCCTTGTTCAAGAGGATGATAACCGCGATGAACATGTTATATATTACTTGAGTAGAAGTCTATCATCAACAGAAGTCAAGTACCAACATGTTGAGAAAATGGCTTTGGCTGCTGTTCAAGCAGTCCAACCATTTCGTCATTATATTATTGCCAGAAAAACTATTGTGATTTCACATTGCAACCCCATGCAACACATATTGACACATCAATTGTTGGGGGGCAAGTACTCCAAATGGATAGTTATTCTCCAGGAGTTCGATTTGGAATTCGATCGTGCCACATCGAAGAAATCATTGGTTTTTGCTGAGTTGATTTGTGATTTTCCCCACACAGCCACGGAAAATGTAGCAGTTGATTCGTTACCTGACGAATCACTTTTTCTTATAAGTACCGATGATCTTTGGTACGGAGATATCATTATATATCTCCAAACTCAAACTTTCCGGCCTACTTTGTCCAGTAATGAACGACGTCGAATTCGTTATCAGGCTCGCCATTACATTATTCTTGGCGACACTCTTTACCGTCGAGGCATTGACTCTGTCTTTCACCATTTCTTGAACTTTGACGAAGCCGAGAAAGATTTAAATGACTGCCACTCGGGGGCATGTGGTGGTCATATGTATGGGTATGCTACTGCCCAGAAAATTTTACGCGCAGGATATTTCTGGCCTTCTTTGTTCCATGATTGCATTAATGTTGTTCAGAAGTGTCATGCCTGTCAGACCTATCAACAGAAGATTCGGTCGCATCCTGCTCCCCTTCACCCTGTAGTCTCAGTAGGTCCTTTTGCTAAATGGGGCATTGATTTTATGACATGTCACCCTCACTCGGCCGGGGGACATGGTTACATTATAGTAGCCGTGAATTATTTCACAAAATGGGCCGAGGCAATGCCGACATTCGATAATTCTGGGAAGACTGCAACGCTATTTTTATTTAACCATGTCATCACTCGTTTCGGTGTCCCGCAAGCTATCGTTACTGATTACAATAGTCATTTTAAGAATTATATGATATCAGAACTCACAGAGAAGTTGGGCCTTCGTCATGATAGCTCAACACCTTATTATCCACAGGCTAATGGCCAGGTCGAATCTATCAACAAATTTCTTATAATGATGATTCGACGGATGATAGGAATACATAAGACTAGCTGGCACACGATGTTGTTTTCAGCATTGTGGGCATATCGGATATTTGTTAAATCCTCCATGGGATTTATGCCTTTTCGTTTAGTTTATGGCATGGAATCCATTCTACCCATAGAATGTGAAATACCATCTTTGGAGCTAGCTGTAGAACTCTTGCCTAATACTTCTGTCGAAGAGGAACGTCTGTTGTTTTTGATGCAATTAGATGAGACTCGCCGTGACACTACCCTTGTAATAGAAGCCCAGAAAAAATGTGTCAAGGCACAATATGACAAGCATGTCAAACCTAGTGTCTTCTCTGAAGGAGATCTTGTTCTTCTATACGAACAGGATAAAGACGTCTTAGGAGCTGGGAAATTTGAACCAATGTGGCGTGGGCCTTACATTGTTAGCAGAGTTTTAGATAAAGGAGCGTATGAGTTAGTGGATTATGATGGTGTGCCTTTGAGTGAACCCAGGAATGGGTTGTACTTGAAGAGGTACTACGCATAAGTCATTTATGCATGAGTACTTGTATTTTATGTATCATACTACGCGAGTGTGTTACTTTTAGTTTGTCTTAACGTTATTTGGTTTTTTCTCTTACGTGACATTATGTTTGATTGTCAGATGTCGGAGTATTCGCTACCTTATATCGGCTTCACTGATGGAGCTAGTTGTAGTACCCGAAACCTAGCTTCCGCTGCATGGGAAATCTATGCCCTGACAAACGAACTCATATCTCTACGAGGTATATGTCTTGGTTGAGCAACCAACAATATCGCCGAATATAGCGTCGTTGTTGAACTATTAGTTGATGCTATTTCTCTTGGAATTCGTCACTTGGTTGTCCGACTTGACTCGCAGCTAGTGGTGCTACAACTAAGTAATGTCTATTCTATTCGAAGTCCTACATTATTAAGAGTATATTTGTGGATTCGCCTCTTGGAAAGACATTTTGATCATATAGAATATCAACACATTCCGAGAAGTCTTAATACATTAACAGATGCTTTAGATAACTATGTATTGGACATGCATTTGAACAATTTATAAATCAAACACATTAAAAATGTACACAAGTGTAAAGTAAGCCGGTAAAAAACCATGTATATATATAATGATCAAATTTTGTTCTTTACAAAATGTGTCCGAAGACCAAAATATCAAAAATGGAAGCCCATGGTTTCTACAAAAGTGACATCGCTAATGATGTTCACTGTAACATGCTAGAGTCCTGGTTACTTTGTGGAGTAAACGACCCATAGAGGCAGAGACTCCCACTGTGTGATGTTGATCACGTCAGGGGATCTCCTCCAGAGGCATCTCTGGAACATCATCCATCAATCCCTCTAGGTTTTGCTCCACTGTCAGGTAATCTTCAGCATACTGGGGGACTTGAGCTGCTGCTTCCCCTCGACGCTGAACTGGGGAACTACCGGCTGGTATGTATGCTCCCACATCTATGTTATCAGGAAATTTTTTATGTTAGTCTTTGAATGGTTTTATAAAACCCAAAAACATTTAATATGATAAAAATAGAAAAATATCTTAAAAGTTAAAATGTTGGTGTACTTCTTACCAATGTTACCCCACTGTGTGTCTTTAGGGAGGGAAAGGTCAGGATCACCTCGAAAATCCAAGCCAGCATAAGCATAATCCTCTATCATCACAACCTAGCCTTGGAGCCAGTCGAAGAAATGATCATCGTATCTGATAATAGGTCCTGTCACATGCCTAGTCATGAGCTGGCACCATCGTAACATCCTTGGGTCTCTGGGACCCGGAAAGAGCCAATCTGCCTGAAGTCTATATACTGGAACCCTCTCACAGAAGAAGGGCACCAACAGTGATCCATAACCAAATTGCTTTAGATTTCCACGCCTGCATTTGGTTAATTGTCTCTTGAGGTTACGCAATACTGCGTCAGCCCAGTTGAAGACCCGGGGCTCAACACACTCCAGAGCATACTGAAAATAACTCTGTAGAGCCATGTGCGGGGCAAAACTTCTCGCCATCCGAGCTATGGTGAAGAGTATGGTACGGAGAGTGATATCTGTCACTCCCCAAATGGCTACCTTCCCATCCCGGCGTTCTACCTCAGGTACACAATACTGACTGCAATACTCGCTCATTTTCAAACCCCCTTTTCGAGTACCAGTCAAACTGACGTATGAACCCCGTCTTGACAGTCCAGTAAGGAAGTAGATATCCTCAATATCAATTGTCAAAGTGTGGATACCAACATTAAACACCTGCTGATCTGGATCCCACATCCAGACTAAGTGTTCCAACAGTCAAACCTGGGCTCTCATGCCCGGAATGTGAAAGTACTTTAGGAGACCGCAATCTCGTAAAGCAGCGAGGGTTTGAGGATGATTTTCAGTGGCATCATTGTCTTCTTCATGCTCTCATTCCCTCCATTCTAGCACCATAGCGATAGCTAGCAACCTGCATGGCACCATAAAAAGATAATTAGTGATCTTAAAATGTGAGAAAATTGGTTTCATTGGTTAAAATATTAAACAAAATTTTGATTCTGCGTCGTTCGCAGGCTAGGTATAACACACAGTGCGGATCTCCTGCACCCTGCCTTAAGCTTGTCTGTGGGAGTTAGGACTTCTCCCAGGCCCCGTATGGGTGGCCTGCAAGAATCCTCTCGCATGCATAAGGTTTTAAAACTCAAACAAAAACTTAAATTTTAACCTTTAAAATCACAAAATTGAACCATGCAAAGCAAGAGGATGGAGTACTTACTACTTTGGTTCGGACGATTCGCGGAATGATGCCCTGACGCTCCTGGAAATCGATGTTGAAGATCGGGGGAAAATGGAGGTTTTTTGCACTAAATTGGCAAATGGGTGAAACATATGGTAAAAATGAAATGTAAATTTGTTTTTATTTACTTTTTACCATAGTAAAGTGGGTTTTTCATATTTATTTGCTATTTTGCACTAATTACTAATGCAAAGTGAGTAAAATGACTTGCAGGCACCTAACGAGATGATTATGGACCCAAAAACTTTTGAAGTATGGTTTGTTTATTTGGTTTTCTATGGTTTTGATCCAAAAACCTCAAGTGCCTTTTATCCGTTCTAGCACTTGTAAAAAACTTAGAACGTGATCGAGCGTTGTTTTATCCCTTTTCCGGGCTCGATGTGGTTACATGAAAAAGGAACCCCCCTGGAGTTGACTTTAAGCCCTTTTCACGACTCCCTAAACATGAAAAGATTGTCGAGCGATCTTGCTATTTTCACGCTCGTTAAAGTATTTGAACTTACGCATCTTCCGAGCGATAGTTTAACCCTTTTTCGGTCTCGTTGGACTATTGTACGAAAAATGCACCAAGAGAGTTCTCTTTTGAGTGTTTTTCCCAACTCTATAATCTTGAAAAACCTTTGAGTTTTCTTTCTTTGGACTCATAAAACAAACATTGAAAGGCCCATATGGGATATGAGTTTTCTTTACGTGTTTTTCAGACTCTTGAAACATGAAAAACCCCCGAGTTTACTATCTCTGGACTCATTAAACAAATAGTGACAGACCCGTAATGGGACCGAACCACTCCTTCTTAGGGTTCGTTAAAAATACTCTGAGGGACTCGTCCGAAGGATGAGATTATATCAACAAGCATATGTGATCCTGTTCAAGCTTGCGTAAAAATAAAGAGGTACTTGCCAGAAATGGTGGGGGGAAAATTTGGGAAAAGGGATATGTTTCATCTTCACATTAATTGGCAGTAAGAGTCACTCTTGAACATGACACCCCCTATTCATCATTTCGGTTTGGGTAATCCATTTGTCTCTCATTCGATTTGATAACAAGGTTTTTCCATGTGTCGTATTTGAGTCAATGCTGCCAAATCATTGGTCGTGTCGTTCATATGTTCAAGAGAAGTCTATCCGAAACCTCTATTTGAGTCGGCCATCTGCAGTTATCCATTCTTTCGTGTCGGCCTTCCCTGTGTCCAAATTCTAATTGTCACATACTCTGTTTCACTTTCAAAACTTTGTTACTCATTTCATGTCACTGATGGGGGATACACCAAGGCCCTCCTGTGACGAGTCTTGTTCCGTCAACATCGGCACATTATCCGGGATTGAGACTTAGAAATCATTTAGTACCTTGGAGCTTGCATGCCTCAATGGCAAGTTTCCTTGCTTTCGACAGCGGGTTTACATCATTGACCCCTGATCGAAAGATTCTGTCGATTGTTCGACATCAGATCATTTATTCACAGTCGATAGATTGTACTGCAGTACCTTGGGGGTCATTGACATCAATGGTGATTTCCCTCACACTTGTTAACGATTATATTAATGACCGGTAATCAAGTGGTTTCTGCCATGTTCGACTTCGACTCATGTAATCACATGGTCAGACTCGTACTTTGGGCGATGAAGTTGAAGACCCTGGATATTATCTTCATGATCCAGGTTGCAATGGAGTATGTATTATTTGCGACACATAGATCCACTGTGTATGTTTCGTGGCTATGTCGTCCTGACTAAATTTCTCGCATAGATCCACAGTGTATTCAGGTGGCTATTCTATGTTATGACTACATGGATCTACAGTGTATGATTGGTGGCCATGATATTTTTTTATGATAACATCAATCTATGATCTGAGTATGGGAATGCCTACCTTAGAAGGGATACATATTATATTTTGTTGATGCTTGGATGTTTGCAGGTTTCCAATTAGATGCGCTCTTGGTTCTTGACACACACATGCAGCTTACAAAGTCTGTCCACTGTCATTGATTCCACTCTTAGACTTTGGGGGGCATTCTGTTATCCACAATTTTGGTCATTGTCATGGTGTTATGATAGTGTCATGATGATGAAATATCAAGCTCTTCCATAGAAACATTTTCCTAAGAAAGGTTACACTTATCAGTTTCCAGAAATCATATTTTGAAGATAGTTCGCAGGCTACATATATACTCCCCTGCGAGAATGCTTCATTCCCGCAGTCTGCTCTCTTCTGGAGTGCGAACTTCTCACACTGTACTGAAGGCTAGGGTGCGAACATGGTCTTAAAGAAGGAAAATGAATGAGTTCTCGATCCTTCTAGAAGGGAATCTTCTAGAAGGATGAGTTGGCTTTCGAATGGTTGGCAAAATACTGGATTTCCTGATATATTGGGATCATTCCCTATCCAAGTAACTAATGTATCTTCTTCTATATATTGAGGATATGGCTCATGGAAAAGGTTAAGCATAAGCAATCTAGCTAGAGATTGATTGGAGAATTGTTAGAAGCTTGTATGGAGAACTGATGCTACAACAACAAGAGACTACAACAAGGTCATCACAAGTGGTTGATTTTCTTCATGCATGAGCAAGTGTGTGTGTCAGAGCTAGAAGCCATCGAAAGGAGACCTACGACATCAAGGCCCAGGTTGTAAGTTTCTCTTTCAATTAATTAATACAGTAATATGTCCCTTTCCCATAAAGATGATGTCACTTTATTACATGATTTCTTGATCACATGTATAGATTAGCTATTGAATACATTAATCTGTCTTTACTTTGATTGGTTTGTTCTGTCGTGATCTGGATGGAGCAAGAGCATCGAAGCAGAGCTTGGAACAACAAAGACTTAGGAAAGCGTTCATAAGGTATGTCCATATTCCTTTATCTCTTAGTTCATTCAATAGGCTAGATCTAGGGAAAGAGTAGTATTTTGTCCTGCTTTGTTCTAAATCCAGGTGGATTTAGGGAGATCGATTCGTGTCCGCACTTACAGATTTATCCAATAACACTATGAGCTAGCAAGAACACACTTTTTTAGTGTCTTATTCTAGGGCTATGGGGTCACTTATTCAGACAAAAATAAAAAGAAAAATTGTTATTTACAATGAATGAAAAGAAAATCATTGCTTAAGGAAAATATCTTTTCAGAAAGTGCCCATTGATAGGGCCACCAAAAACTTCAGAATCCTCCAAGTTCTTCAATTTATAAGTGTTATTTGAAAATTCCTCAGAAATCTTGAAAGGACCAATCCATAAGGCTTCAAATTTACCATGTGTTGAGGAAAATATATGAATTGTTCTTACTCAAGCATTTTCATACTTTACTTGGCTAAATCAAAGTAGATGAAAATATCACCCTAAGTTTATAGCCAACAAAAATAATGTCCTAAATCACAAGTATAAATTACGAGTGCTTAGGCTAGTCTTTTATCAACAAGAAACTTGCAGGAAATTCATTTTTTATGTAATTTCATGAACATAACAGTTGTTGACATAGATGTAAGAACATAAGTAAAGACACCAAGATGATAATCAAGACAATTGAGACATAAAAAATTACTTTATTTCATTCCAATTCACTAAAGAGTCATTTTCTTTACAAGATCTCATACAAAAATCTTGGACCAAAGTCAAACTTAGACATCCCCGATGAAACATACAAAAGGACCTCTAACAGAAAACCAAAAATGAACTCTAAGAGCTGGATTAGCTTGCCACAGATTGCTACCCACTTGACTCTGCACAATAGCCTTTATCATTCATGAAAATTAATTCATAAACAAACAAGTCTACACAGACTATCAAAGATAGATCAACACCTCTGAAAAAAAAGTGTCTAAATATTTGATTCAACCCTAAATATTGTTGTCTACAATAAGACCCTGCTATCACAAAAGAGAATTAGGCTATGATGAATATATGAATGAATGAAAAATGAACTATCTCAACATAAACTCAAAGATAAAACCTTAGCATGCTTCTGCTTCTATCTCCTCCCTTTGTTCCCCCCATTCCTTTTGCTTTTAACAAATTAGAATTTGTTGAAGTAGTTGAACCAAATCATTAGTTAAGCTAACTATTGACTCAACTAACTTTAGTTAAGGGGAAAAAGTAATAAACATAATAGGGTCATAAATAAATAATAACTAGTAGGTGGGACCCCTTGTGACTCCCTTTAGTTCATAACAATCATAACATAACCATTAGTTAAGAAAACACACCTCCTTGTGCCTCCCCTCAACATATTTACTTTTTGGCTCATGAAAATTTGAAAATATTTCAAAATAATACTCATATATCCAAAATAAAACATGTTATCCAAAATCCATGAAATCAACTGTCATAAATCAATAGATAACATAAAATTTAAAAACCATATTTCCCAGTCTATGATGCAACCCTTCCTTGGTTGTTGTTGTCACCTCTTGATTTTCTTGAATTTTCCTTAGGCTGGGTAGAGCCTTTAGTCTTTATCTCACTGATCATGTGGGAACAATCACCCCCCAAATGCATCCGTGAAGACACAGATTTGTCAAAGTCAACAAAAGGTGAAGAAGGGGCAGTAATGGTTTTTCCTTTATCAAATACATGGTTGGATTCAATCTTCAATATATTTATAGAATGGGAGGATTGCATTGGCGAGTGGTTAAGGGCACATTTGAAAATGGGGTTTAAAGGTGGAGGAGAAAGCAAGGTCAATTTGGGCCAGTCACGATGTTGGGAGACTACTGGATGGACAATCTCATACCATCCATCATTTTCAGGGACCTCAGTTTGTAAGAAGACATGAGGAGGTTTAGGGATACTGGGGGCTTGCAGGGCTTGGAAAGGAGGCCTTTCAGGCCTAGGTTGGACTATTCCCTATCCAATCCAGTTAAAGAATCCAACATGAAAGAATTGGCCAAGATCTTCTGAATCAACATCAAAATGTATGGAGAACCTACACCTTCTTGGGCCTCGGTTCCACTTACCTCTACCTTTGTTTCCTCGTCCATAGCTTCCCTAAATGAAAAAAGTCATCCTGCATGTGTACTCAAATAGAAAATAGTATTTTAAATAACCATGCATGAAATCTCTTAAAAATACGAAATAGATTTGGCTCGAAATGTATTAAACTCATGCAATTCAATCCATACATATTGTTTTAATGTTAATCAATGAGCAGGTGGGTGAAAAAAGGTTCAATGATACATGAGGGGTTTGTAATTAGTGAAAAAAAATGATATAATTAAAGGGGAGGAGAAATGGTCACTTCTCAATGACAATAACAATCAACTATAAAACAAGCCAATAAAACATCACTGCAATCCACCCAAAACACTGCCACTTTCATCTATCTCAACACAAAAATTCCCTTTGTTGTAATCAACTTCAAAATAGGGGGTGAAAGAAGGATATGGGATATGTGAAGGGTTTGTAATTAGCAGAAAGTGAGATCATGGAAGGGGAAGAAAACAATTATTGTTCAAAAAATTAATCAATCGATCCATAAAATATTTTGTATTAAGGCTAGATGTACCATCCAATTGATAATCATTTGACTAAATAAAAATTCATGTACATTTAACTAGTTTATTTTTCATTAATCAAAACTTTAACACAATGTGTTATCACATTTATTTGTAAAGGGGTGTTTTCCTAAGAAATGGACCCCTTTAAAGAAAAAATGGAAAGAATTGGGCTAAAACCCACTTAGCCTAAGTTTTGTGTGCGCAAGCGTGTCTCTCTAAGCGACGTGTAGATCTAGGGGGTCGAGATCCACGCACCCAGATCTATGACACAGGAGTCATATCAGACCTCCCCGACATTCTGCCTTTAACAAGGGGGG
>ML784066.1:136958-147023 GCA_009831015.1 Picea engelmannii | reverse complement strand
ATGGGTTTCCTCGTGAAAATCTGTCTCTGTGTGTATTTTATGTGTGTCTGATGATATTTACTCTTACTGTCCATATGATGTATGTTGCTTGATGACACAAGAAGAATTCTTTATAATTATTTAAAAGGCATAAAATTGTTTAAACTTATATACAACTGATTCACCCCCCCCTCTCAGTTGTATTAGTACTTCCAACATGTCCTGGGTGCTGAAACACCGAAATACTAACTCTAAACATACTTCCTTGTTTCGAGGTTTCTGCCATCGGGATTTCAGGATCTACACAGATAGGAAGTCTCGCACTTAGGTTTCCTGGGAGCTGAAACTCTGAAACCTTAACATATGTAAAATTGTTTATATATGTGTCTCTCATTCCATTTCGAGAATTCGTAGACCAAATTTTTTGATATTTCGCAAGTCAGGATTTTAGGACTTGCGATCACAAGGGAAATACGCCCTTCAGTATTCCAGGTATCGAATTGCTGAAATATCGAGGTTCCTCCCCATGTTCCATTTCAGGTTTTCATATGTTGGGATTTCGGGACTGATGTGTATACGAGGACTGACCCTTCGGTTTCCCGGTTGCTAAAACATTGAAACACCAAGGCTTACCCACGCTAGACGTTTTAGGGGTTTCATTCTTCAGGACTTCATGATGTGCGATGACGAGAGGTCTCACTCTTAGGTTTCCTGGGAGCCGAAACGTCGAAACACTTACTGGCTACCACGTGTACTCTATAGTTGGGTGGTCCTTATACTCTTACATTCTTGATATTGATGGTCCCAAAATATTCATTACTTGCGAAGATGATAAAGGAGTTGAGGCATTAACATCTGCATTCCTTCATCAAATTTAATGATTGTAACAGACCTTAGGTCCTCTGAAAGGATCCCATTCATGCATGTAGCGAGAGGAATGGAATCTTGGGTATTGAACCACTGAAGGGTCCTAATGCATCCATGAATTATCACTTCAGGATTTCACAGGTCAGGATTTCAAAACTCACGAGTATGAGAGGACTCGCATCTAGACACCCCGGGTGCCAAAACTCCATATACACTTAACCTTCCCACACGCTAGCATTTCGAGATTTCGCAAGTCAGGATTTCAGGACTTGCAATCACAAGGGGAATATGCCCTTCAGTATTCTGAGTATCGAAATGCTGAAATGATTACTGGCAGCCACATGTCCCTATCGATGAATGGTCTAGATACTTCCACAGACCCTGGGGATTTACGGTCCCCATTTCCTCGTTATTCACGAATATAAAAGGAAAGGGGTTGTGACAATAATGCCCTCATTTCTTTCTTCGATCTAACGGTCATGACTAACCTCATATCTTCTGACAGGATCTTGTCCATCAATTGATACTTATCCATATGCTTCCATTTAGGGATTTCGCGAATTGGGGTTTCAGGAATTGTGAGTACAAGAGGACTCGCGTTTGGATATCCCGAGTGCCGAAATGCCAAAATATTGGGATTTTAAGAGGACCCTTCTTCCTCGTGCAGGATTACTAAGACTTTCACCCTCAAATCCTCTTTCAGATTCTTGGTAAGTTCTAGAGAGGGTATTTCTGTGGAGAGGTCCATTCCAGGTATTCTTGGATATGAATACAGGCATAGATTTCCTGAGAATAGACTTGAAGTCTAACTTGGTTCAATATACATATAAATAAATTTATCCATGAACATAATCCATACATGGATTTTCTGTTACAAGCATGCAACTACTATTTCTGATCAAAACACCACACAGACAATCTTATACTGAAACCATTCACAATTTCACAGCTTATGAGCATAAATGTTAGAATATACATTTCAAGATGCAAGATGTAAAAAAATTATCAGAAAAAAACCAGAGGTGATGCAACTGCTGAGAGGGGTGCTCGTTTCCACCCAACCGTAGGCTCAACAATTTCGAATGGATTTACCACTAGCCACCCTTGAGTTGATACCACGATGCTATGAGACTGAGTCTCTGTTCACCAGTGAACGAGAACGATGGTTACTCTCCTTCTTCTCCGTTATCACTCACTCTGCATATCTTTAGAGTTCTTCTCTTTCATTTCTCGTCCCTCGCATCTACCTTTGATCGCACACTCTTCTTGCCTTTTTCCTTCCGGTGAGGTTGTGTGTGGCACAATCTCCCTCATGGTGGTCAGATCTGAGGACTCTATGGATGGGCAGTTCACCCCCATCCCTCATTACTTATGAGGAGCCATCTACCTACCAACTTGGGAGTAATTTATTTTGGGACAGTGAGCCGTTCATGGTTCTCTGGGCCAGTGAAGACCAAATATGGTGTTGGTTTGGTGGAAGTTAACGCCACCATTCCATGTTCCTTCCACCACCTTTCTTCATCCATCATGGTCTCGTTTTCAGCACCTCCCCTTCCAACAATCCTGCAACATATATATATCATTATTTACATTTTCATCATGCCTTAGCATGGTAATTCCTATACCAGGATTAATTACAAATTTGAGGGAAATACGGTATTATAATTCCCTCCCCCTTAAAGGAACACCGTCCTCGGTGTTCTTTCTCGAAACACCTGTCATGCCTTTCTCATTCGACCACTTCAAAAGTCTCGACCTTCATCCTCGGTCAAGTCCTTTTTTAGGGTCTCAGTCTTCATCACCTACCTTCTATAATTCTTGGACAACAAGCACATTAATCACAACTTTGTGCAAAAACATCTTATTGTTGCTCATAATTCAAAATGAAAATTTCATAATCTTAGCACAATACTTATCTGTGCAGTTTATGGATCTGTATCCACATGGTAGTTTTGTTATCCATTCTCATTGTCTTCCTTGATGTACCCATTGGATGCATGATTCCAATTCAATAGCTCACAAGAGCTATCATGGTTTCATATTCCCTTCCAAGGTTTTCCTACACGGGAAACTACCCACTGTGTGCATGATCCCAATAGTTTTCAAAAATTATTAAGGTCTCCTCTTCCTTGTGGTCACTCACCCTCCAGGCCCAGGCTCAGGCATCCCCTTAACTATTATTTAGTCCCTCAGGAAATCCATCTTTACCTACCAAGGTTTTCTCACACAGGAATCTTAGAGATCCTATTGAGTCTTACAATTGAGGTGTCCCTCATACTTTCTCTGTCGAGGCTTCCCTCTGGCTTGTGTTACCTCAAAACAATAATTTGCAGGCGATCATGGCCTATCATGGGGTTTTCATGGCTCAACAGTAGCCATGTTCATCACCTTCAAATTTGATAGCCTTCATCTGTTCCTTTCAAGACAAATATTTACTTCTCACCTGTATCACAGGTACACAAGATTTCGTGAGACATCATCATAAATTCTAACTTTCAGAATTTTATTGCAAAATTGTCACCCACCCACAGATTTATCAAGTCTCACGATTTTTTTTCATATTTGTCCCGCTCAAGAACTGGACTCATAATTATGGGACTTTCCTTCCCATAACATTTTATCTTAGTAGGAAATCAATCTTTCTTATGGGCTTACAACATTGCCATATCCAAGACTCCTTCTTCTTTGCAGTTTGGCTTAGCAGGCAGTCAGTCTTTCCTATGGGCTTACCTTACTTCCATATCCATGACCCTCTGCTTCCTGCAATTCATTCCTCAATTATCCAAACAAATTGTTAGATTTTCCATGTACATATATATATTTTTTCAAACGTAATTCAACATTTCAAAGGGTTTTAACAAATGTGCCACTATCCATGGCCACATTCATACCCAATGCATTCTTGCATTGATTTCCAAGTTCATCACACTTTGTGACTGTTTCTTGTCCATGGGGTGTTGGAATTTAACAAACCCTTTCCTCATATGGTTTATTCGTTTTCATTGATTTTTACAATAGGACCATGCTTCTTGCTATAGGCCGATCACGGCCCCAAATTAGTACACATGAAACTTAAAATTTTCGCATGAATGCACCCACACATTATGCCTTCATTAATAACCAGGGTGCCAACCCTCATGGCCACCCAAATTTGGTTTTTCTCTAACACCTATACCACGTGAGTAGAATGTTGGAAGTTCCTCCTTCCTCAATGGGAAATCCATTATCTTCCCTTTATGCTAATATGCATTTCCTCGAAGTAATTCCATGCAACATGCTATCTATGAGCACTTTTGTTTCCAATCGTTCTTTGATTGGTCCATGTGTTCATGACATATCAGTTCATGAATTCTTCTGAAGGTTACAATTGGTCTTTACTACCAGAGGTTCATAGCTCCATTATTCAGTTTCTCCTTCCCGAATCATACCTTACTTGGGTATCCCAAGGCATACAACTGCCTTTCCAGGTTCATGCATAACACTAAGACAATAAAATATTTCAGAAGGGGTTCTTACCAAATCCCTTCATACCTTGTGCCACATAGGCACAAATATATTTATACTATTTCTTGGCTGCTAGCACTCTCTTTATAATGTCTACCTCATCAACAGTGCTTTAGCGGGATTTTTCACAGTCCTGTCAACAATATTTCAATTGCAACCTTTCCATGGTCACCCTCTACTTGAGTTTTTTTGTTTTTTTTGGCAATTGTCTTTCTCAATAGTTCCAATATTATTTATTTCTACACATGACATACACCATAGGCACATTAGTAGTCATGTAAATTAAATGTAGGTATCATAGCATTTAAATTAGTAAAATATTTTCAGGTATGTCTAGCATATCTGTATGTACTTCATCACATAATCCTTAATGTTTTCATGAGTGTAACACAACAGTTCTCAATCATTTTCATAGTATCACAACCATCATCACTATGGTGTCAAAGCATTTTTGTTCACTGATGTACTAACTTTCTCATCCCATAGAAACATAATGCACAAAAAGGAAAGAATTGAGGGCTCTCCCCTTATTCAAATTCTTTCTACATGGCCTGGGACTTTCCAGCCCAGTCAAGCTATCTCTAAGGTTTCATTGTCTTTTCTTAATCACAGCTTCAACCAAGCCGTATCAGTTGAATGTACCCATTTATTTTTTCAATCATACTCAGGGGTTTACTGGCCTCTTACCAACCATACTGGTTTCCACAACTGCTCTTTTTCTAAGAAGCCCTGGGTTAGGCTCATCCTAACTCTTAGGATACTTAAACATGCTTTAGTAGAAACTCTTTTCTCATAATGAATCATGAACATGTGCATCCTACACACTTTCATTCAATTATCAGAATGGTCAATATTCAGTTGTTAGTCATCTATTAATTTCATGATTTTTCCAAAATGTAATTCATGATTCTTATATATGGACAGGCCTTGTAGCCCATTGTCCAACCTTCAACAATTATCAGGGTTGTGACTCTGTTCTTCTGACAGAGACCTTATTCAGTTCCTCCACCAGGAAATCCTTCAGCATGCAACTTCCTTGTTTCATATCCATCACCACTTGTGATGGCCTCAACCTTGAGTTAGCCTTTTAGCGGTCTACCAAATATTCCCCTTAAGGAATATACACATGCATCTTTTTTAACTTACATCTATGATGTACTTAACCACTTTCATAATCCTAAGCTTGCATGTAGCTATCATAGGTATATTTCATAGCCTACATACATTTCCATTTTTAAGATCAGTCATCTCAGGATTTTTCACAATCCTTCTCATATGATCTTCAAAGGCATAAACATTTGCCTCTTTTCATGACATCAGAGCATCCTCACTTGTTTACTCTTTCATTTAATTGTATTGTCTCTGCCTGGGGGAATGAAGTACATTCCCTTTAAACTATCATTCAAGACAGAACCTTCACGACTCTTCAGAACGGAGTCAACCATGCATCCATGGTATTCATTCAATTTTGGCAAGTGTAATTCTTGCCTCATGTTTCACTCATCAGGGCCATCATATTGGGCCTCTAGTATACTTATACTCTTACATCATACATGTGCATTACTTGCACGTTCTATATCATTCATACCTTACTGGTATGAGTATTAGGATTCTTAATATCAAGCTCCTCAGTGCATTAAACTCATGCACTATTCATCCTACTAGCTTATGCCATGTCCTCATGCGACCACCGATGGTGACCATGATCCGAATTAAAAGGCGCTTCGTGTTTCGCAATTTCAGAACTCATGTTGCAAGAAATCTCTGTTTCCTGGATTCTCAAAATCTAAAAACTCGAAAGACTGAAAACTAAGGTTTTCTCAGCTCTTTCATTCGCATGACCCTTTGCTTAGAACCTGGGGTCAATTCTCAAACACGTGTCAGGATCCCATATTTCAGCGAATCCGTGGACAACTCTCCACCGTTTCCCAAAATTTTGATCCATGTGGGCCCAGCAATCTGGATCCCATGATTCAGATCTCTCTGGAATCAACAGTCCTGATCAAGTCTCAACTTTCCAACCAATGGTTGTGATTATGTCGCAATTTCATGTTTCACGACTTCAGGACTTCTATTGTGAAAAACCTCAACTCCTTCAATCCCCGGAATTGCGAATATCTCTCTGGATGATCAATAGTCTAATTTCACTCCTTGATCAATGGCTATGATCCTTTCACAAATTTCCTAATGCTTCTTCCAAGCCCTTTTGATTTTGTGAAATTCTGGCACCTCCTCGCAACTAACCAGTGTGCTACTTCCCCGAGATCGAACGACTTGAATCATTTCGGTTCTTTCTGAATGGATGTTGACTCTTGATCCCATCCAATCTTCAATATTATTTTCTGAAGCATCCCTCTATCTCTTTTGAGATTTTAGGTTTCTTACCAGACTAGTCTTACAGTCATGACTCATACGGTGTTACCCTCTCCTTATGGAAATGACCAACAAGGGTCACTTTTTTTGGGGGGGGGGGAAATAGCAACATTTCCAAAGGACTCCTCAAACAGGTTATCATCACTGTTGATTCTAACCATCATAGGTTAGGTAAATCTGACCCTTCATATTTTTACCATTCCTCTCAATCATGAGGAATTATATGCTCAGGGTTTGGTCTCTTAATAATATAGTGATCATAACTTTCTAAGGATCCTACCAGTCCCTACTAGATTTCCCAATCATGAAGGAATTCTTCATTTGGGTCTTAATCCTTATCTAACTAGCCATGTCAATTGCAAGAGACTCTACCTGCTTTAGTAGGTAGCCATTGTAACACTAAAACAGGACAACATAGTTCATGTCCCTTGCCTAGATCATGCATCTTCATAGCATGATTTATTCCACCCCTGTCATTAGCACTCAGATCTTATCAGTGCATCCCTACTCCTATAAGAGTAGTTGCCATTTTAATCAAAGGGGTTATAGAAATTCCTAGATTTATAGTTTCATTCTACAATCCTTCTCCTTAAAAAGAAAACACAAATAACAATATCTTCTTATGAGGCTCGTACCTAAGCCAAAGAAGGCCAAGTGTTGTAACCATGCTCTGATACCAATTTGTAACACACCCACTATGAAATTTTTTTTTTTCCAGCTCTTTTCTCCTTTTCTCCGAAGAATATAATTCCCCGATCCCCTACTAGACCCATTACAGACCCTGCCATTCCTTATCCGCACTCATCTGATCGGCGGTTGTGGCCACAGGCCTTATCGGAGAATACTTATCGACTTTCATGATACGGGGAAATCACGATGCAGGTATCCCCTTGTTCATTTCGAGGTTTCATCCATCGAAACTTCGGAATGCCGATAAGTATTCCAGATGTCCTAGATCCATTGGACATTTGCCTCTAGATGTCTCGAGTACCGAAACACAAAACACTAACTCTAAACATTCTTCCCTGTTTTGGGGTTTTCGCCATCGGGATTTCAGGATCTGCGCAGACAGGAGGTCTCACACTTAGGTTTCCCGAGATCTGAAACTATGAAACCTTAGCATATGTAAAATTGTTTATATATGTGTCACTCAGTCCATTTCAGGAATTCAAAGACTGAGTTTTTTGGGATTTTGCAAGTCAGGATTTCGGGACTTTCTATCATAAGGGAAATATGCCCTTTGGTATTCCAAGTACCGAATTTCCGAAATATCGAGGCTCCTCCCCATGTTCCATTTCGGGTTTTCATATGTTAAGATTTCAGGACTGACGTGTATACGAAGACTGACCCTTGGGGTTCCTGGCTATCGAAACAATGAAACACCAAGGCTTACCCACGCTATACCTTTTTAGGGTTTCATACTTCAGGATTTCATGACGTGCGATGACAAGAGGTCTCACTCTTAGGTTTCTTGGGAGCCGAAACATCGAAACGCTTATTGGTCGGCACATGTACACTACAGCTAGACAGTCCTTATACTCTTATGGGTCTTGAGATTGATGGTCCCAAAATCTTCATTACTTGCGAAGATGATCAAGAATTCGAGGCATCAACATCTACGTTCCTTCATCAAATTTAACAGTCGTAACAGACCTTAGTTCCTCCGAAAGGATCCCATTCGTGCATGTAGCGAGAGGAAGTGTATCTTGGGTATTGAACCACTGAAGGGTCCTAATTCATCCATGATTTATCACTTCAGTATTTCATGGGTCGAGATTTCGAAACTCGCGAGTACGAGAGGACTCGCATCTAGACACTCCGAGTGTCGAAACTCCGTAAACACTTAACCTTCCCACACGCTAGAATTTCGAGATTTCGCAAGTTGTGATTTTTGGACTTACGATCACAAGGGGAATATTCCCTTTGGTATTCCAGGTATCGAAATGCAGAAATGCTTACCGATAGCCACGTGTCCCTATCGATGAATGGTCCAGATACTTCCATAGACCCTAGGGATTTATGGTCCCAATTTCTTATTCTTATTGGGGCTCTTATTCTTATTGGGGAGTATGTGATGGAAGGTTCTCATAAATTGTTGTGTATATGTCCACAAAAAAAGAAGTGCCACACCCTGTGGTAATTGAATCCTCATGCCCTATTTCCAATTGTTTCTCTTCATTTTCTGAGTCTAAGTATGGGAGATTGAGAATGTTTTTGTTCACTAGGACTTCACTGACCTCTTCTTCCTCACTGTTAAAATTCAATTTCTTCTTCATTTTTCCCAACTTGGAGGAAGGAGAGGGTTGATTGACTAGGGTTGGAGAGATAGCTCTCCTCCTTGTCCTTCCTCTTCTGGGAGTGGAGGATTTCCTAGAATGAGGACTCTTTTTTTCCTCTATCTGAACCTCAGTCTAGAAATCATTCCAGAAAAGGAAAAAAATCCATTCTTTACCCTTTCTTTGCAACAACTTACAAACCAACAATTTGATTAAACTATGGTGGGATAATCTACTTGCAACTTGATTGGATTTGGCCTTGACTTGATGAGCCATCTTGGATAAGCTTCAGTGGAGGAAATAGGGTAGATTAAGTGGGTTTCTTCCTGTCAAATGGTTTATAAGTTTGAAATGATACATCATGACCCTATTGTATCACCCTTCACAGGTTATATAAACCATTATAGCCTTCAATAACTATTGCCATTTCTCTTCAAGGAAAGATACAGGAATATATTTCTTCCAAATAAAACCCCTGTGTTCTAGTTTTAAATAAGACCTGAACTCAATATTCTTACTCATAGTTGTTTTGAACCATTTCTCTCCAGTCGTGGGAAGCTTTGTGACTTCACTTATGAGGGATTCATCAATTTTGAATTCATCCTAGCCAATGATCGCTTTCTTTCCATCGAAACTTAGAGCAAAAGCCTCTGCCACATGCTAATGAAAGCTTTGTAATTTTTGACAAAAATTATAACACCCTGTTGTTCGACAACCCAGGTATTCCAATAGAGGATGAACACCTTCAGTAACCACTCACATAACCAGATCAAAGATCAACACACCGATGTTTTCACGTGGAAAAACCCCTACGGGGAAACATCCACGTCCCCAACCAATGCGGCCACTTGGAGTAGTTTATTAATGCAAAGAAAAAGATTACAGAGAGATTTTACAAGAGAGTTTCTCATAATTGATCATCAGCAAATGACCCTCCATGCTCTTTAAATAGAGATCATGGACCAATCGGGTGTTAAGCCATGGATCAATGGCCATTAAGATCGAGGAGAGTATGAACCGTCAGATCACTCTATGTCGGGAACATATCGTGACCGTCGGATTTCCT
>ML784066.1:124312-136858 GCA_009831015.1 Picea engelmannii | reverse complement strand
GAACTTTTTCAAAAAAAGTAACAAAAGAGAGACTTGAACTCAAGACCTCTTACTTAATAAGGCAAGTTTTAACCAACTGATCTAGCAAAACATATTGTAATGTTCAGAAGGAGGATTGGGGGTTGTTGTTGTTGTTGTTGTTGAAGATGGCCTTGGAGAGCATGCTCCAAAAAAACTCATTTCACACAAGAAAAAAATTTCGCTTCTCGATGACAAGAAGGGTTAGATCTCGGTTAGCTTACCCGGAAGATGCACCTTTTCCTATCTGTTTCTAATTTTCCGAGATCACACAAGGCACGGGGCAAAGAGAATACGCATATCTAAAAGAGTAGCAGCCTGGAAAAAAAAAATACAAACTGAAATAAAATCAAAACTTTGCAAAAATTTAAAAATGCGTATTCAAACTTTATACCTCCAGATTTTGACTGTAATGGCCGTATCTTGGGCAAACAGAAACCTTTTCGAGTGAAATGAAAAGTGTTACTGAATGAAAAGCATGCTCCGGACGTAATGGAACAGTCCTTTCATCCCAAAAATGTACATAAATGCCAAAAAATGGAGATGAGACAACTCGGATTCACGATCTCGATCTACAACAGGAGCGGCTCTTCAAACATGCTTTGATACCATGTTCGACAACACAGGTATTCCAACATAGGATGAACACCTTAAGTAATCACTCACATAACCATATCAAAGATCAACACACCGATTTTTTCACGTGGTAAAACCCCTACGGGGAAACATCCACGGCCCCAGCCAATGCAGCCACTTGGAGCAGTTTATTAATGCAAAGAAAACGATTACAGAGAGATTTTACAAGAGAGTTTATCACAATCGATCATTGGAAAATGACCCTCCATGCTCTTTAAATAGAGATCATGGACCAATCGGGTGTTAATCCACAGATCAATGGTCGTTAAGATCGAAGAGAGTATGAACCGTCAGATCACTCTATGCCGGGAACATATCGTGACCATTGGATTTCCTAACTACAAATCCATACTAATGCATACTAAAGAAACACACTTTTACCTAACGACATATTAGACCAAGTAGATCTTAACTAACTCCTAAGTGTCTAAATATCCTAACACCTGCGTCTTTGAACATTTTACATACCTCGGGATGAGCTTCCAGGTACCCGATATCATCAAGCTCCTTCCTCAGTGTCAACGTTCCTTTCTTCATTTCCCATGATGTTTTCTCACACCCGTGATCAAAGGAGTGGATTTCAGGTAGAGTTACAGTGTGTAAACTTAGCGATAATTGGCTCATTTGGGCTAAAACTAAGATAAATTGGGGGGGGGGGTATCATGGCACTGATTGGAAGGAGTGCGGTGAAACGGTTGATGATGTGCAGATGTCATGGTGAATTAGCTGAAATCAATGGGAAGTAAAACAACGTATAAATTAATGATATAGTGATCAGGAGATATTTGCTCATATCATAGCGAGATCAACTTTTCGATCATGAACGATTCCTTCTCCAGTCCTTTCGGTGGCTTGTGAAATCATGGAAACACTGAACCTGTTGTTTGAAATGTGTGATATGACATGCTTGGTCTTTTCCTACTTCACGATTTCGATGGCTAAAATAGTCTTGGATTCATTTATTTAAGCTCCTGAAAGCTAAGGCTTTCGGTGGCTAATGAACAATCGATATGGTCGCCTAAGCCACCGAAGCCTAAGATTTGAATCTAATCTAGCACAAACTAAATGAACTTTTATTTAAGCCTTATTACATGAGTAAAGCTTCAAAAAATGAACCTTTAAAAATTTAATAAGTACCTTTTAAAAGGCTCTCTATCACCTAAAAACCAAAATCTCGATTGATTTATTTGAGGAGATAACAGGGGGGATAAAAAATATTTTCTTTATTACATTACAAAATTTGGGTCACTTAAGTGGAAAGAGGGGGAATCTATTTCAAACTTCTCAAAAATATTTAATAAAATGTACAATAATATTCCCACTAAAATAAATCCTATAGAAACCTCTGCCAATATCACTTATACCAACTCTTTTGACCTTGAGTTTTGCCTCTTGTTGAGAGAAAGAAGAGCTACCTCTTTAGCTCATATGCAAGATGCATCCCTTGAAGTAGAGTCTAATATATTGAATGTTGACAAACTTAGGAGTAAATATGATAGAGACAAAAAAAATATAGGGTTGAAGCTTCAACCTCTGATTCCTCTTCTAGCCACCCTCAAGTGGATGAATTAACAAAACTTGTAAAATCACTTTCTATAGAAATAGAGAAGTTGAAACTTTAAGGAAAGTAGAGCTGTAGGAACACCCATAATGTTGATAACAAGGGTAATTTCAGAAGACCCAATAATTCCCCTCAGATCCTCCAAAGATATCAATTAAATAGGGACAGGGATGATCAAAGAATCCAAGCCCCTCTCCAAAATAACCTTCTTATTGATGAAGAAGGAGAGGAGGAAGAAGTTGATCCTGAAATCCATTGTCTTGATGAAATATCTTCATCTCCTCATCTAACCCAATCCACATATGAAGAGTCTCTCATGGATAACCACCTAAACAAATTAGGAAAAGGAGAAAGGACCAGTGGAAATCCAAACAGATACAACCTAAGGTCAAAGAAGAAAGAGGGGAAGCCTGACAATTTTGATCAACCTACTAGAGCAGAGAATCCCGCTAAGGGTGTGGAAACTAGAAGTAAATAAAAAGAGGCACAAACCCCCAGGCATTTGTTAATATCCCTACCCCAGAAATTAAGAAGATTCTAAAGCCTCTCTCCTCTTTTAGCTTTGAGAATGGGATTCAAAAAATTAAAATCCCTATACATTTTTTGGAGATAATTAAGAATGAGAAGTTCAAAAGGTACCTTTCCAAACCGCTATAGCCTGAACCTTCCTCTAATTCTATAGATTCATTCAACCTTAAAGATAAAAAACTAGTTGTCATCTTTGGATCTTTGGTAGAGGATAGAGATGACTAGTCCCCCCCCCTTATACACATCATTGAAAATTCATGATAAAGTGTTGCAAAAATGTTTGATGGACTCAGGGGAATCTCATAACCTCATGCCTAAAACTATCATGGATGAGCTTGGGTTGGAGGTTTAAAAAACATACCATGACCTATACTCATTTTATTCTAGGAAGGTGAAGTGTCTCAGGGTTATTAAAGACTTGGTTGTTTGCTTGTTCTGGTTGCCAATGAGAAGTGTGGTCATGGATATTGTGGTGCCTGATATCCCCCCTAAGTTTGGGATGCTCTTGTCAATATCTTRGATCAAAAGACTAGGGGTAACTTTTCATATGGACCTTTCATATGCCACCATTCCTATTTTTGAGGGATAACATAGAAGGATTTATAGGGAGGAACAATTATCCTACATCATCAGTGATGAATCAAATCCTACCAACCACCCTATTTTTTCACTTGATACTGATTTAGGATCCAGTATGTTGCATATCACTGATGATCCTCAACCACCTGTTGAAATCCAAAATCAATTCATCGCCTCTTGTGAATATCCTCCTCCTAATGCCTTTGTTTGGAATATTTTTTTGATGGGGCCTCTTCTAAGGAGGTTTTTGGTGTTGGGGTAGTCTTTAATTACCCTACCAAATATATCATATCTCTATCTTAAAATCATAAATTTGAAACAACAAACAATGTGGAAGAATATGAGGCTCTTGTTTTGGGTTTGAGGGCTGCTAAAGACATGAAGATTGAAGAGATAATAATGTTTGGAGATGCTGAGTTAATTGTTCATCAAGTCAAAAATTTGTATCAAGATAAACACCCCAGGTTGAGGACCTACAGAAATGAAGACTTGGATCTCGTTGATAGTTTCTTCTTGGAATTTAATATCTCATGTGTTCCAAGAGAGGAGAACACTATGGCAAATTACTTGGATGTTTCAGTAAGTAATTTCAGAATTTTGTTTCCCCCTAAACTCAAGTATGACGTGGAAATGATGTATAGACCCTCTATACCTGACAATGTCAAACATTGGAAGGTTTTTTAGGATGATATTGAGATAAAAATATTTCTTGACACTGTGGATGAGTTTTCTGCCTTACATATTGATCAAGATTAGGATATTAAAGAAATCCCTCATGTTGATATTTTTCTGAATAAAATTGTTGACCATCATATTGTTCAGTTATCCAGTAAAAATATTCCAAAAGGACTTGTCCCTTTGGAGAGGTTGTTTGATAGAAATGATGTTGTTGTAAAGATTAAAGGTTTAACTGGAAATGATGAGGTGACTGAATGAAATTTAGGTACAGAGGAGGATCCAAAGTATGTTAAGTTGTCTAATAGTTTCTCAAAGGAACAAAGGGATGAATATGACAAGCTTTTAAAATATTTTGCTGATGTGTTTGCCTAGAAATACGAAGATTTAAGAACATATGAAACATACATCATTGAACATAAGATCCCTTTGAAAGAAGATACCAATCCTTTTAAGAAAAAACTCAAACAAATAAATCCCATGTTGTTGTCAGTTATGGAAAAATAAGTGAAAAAACTATTGGATGCCTATATCATCATTATTTTGAGATATTTAGAACGGGTGGCTAGCTTGGTTCCTGTGAGGAAGAAAAATGGGGAAATCAAGTTGTGTGTTGATTTCAGGAATTTGAACAAAAGGTCCAAAAAAGATAACTACCCCTTGCCAAAGATGAATCACATTTTGTAGAGAGTGATTGGTTCATCTAGGATGTCTATGATTGATGGCTTCTTTGGCTACAATCAGATCTTTGTCCTTCCTAGAGATAGAGAGAATACAACCTTCACTAATCCTTTGGGAACATTCATGTATGATAAAATTCCCTTTGGGTTGATGAATGCAGGAGAAACCTTTCAGTGAGCGATGAACATTGCCTTTATTGGGGAGAAAGACAAATTTGTAGTCATCTATCTGGATGACATTACATAGTTCTCAGAATCTGACCAAGAGAATTGTCATCATTTGAAGAAGGTCTTCCTGAAGTGCAAAGGGTTTGGTATCTCTCTCTCAATCCTAAGAAATCTTGTTTTTCTATGAAGGAAGGTAAATTATTGGGGAACATTTTGTCAGCATAAGGGGTAAGAATTGATCCAAGCATATTAGAGGCCATCCATACGTTATATTTTCCTAGATCTAAGAAAGAGGTCCAGTATTTCTTGGGTAAGATCAATTTTCTAAGAAGGTTCATCTCTAACTTTGCTAAATTAGTGAAGTACATTACAACCATGCTTAGAAAGTGAAATGAAGTGAAATGGACTATTGATTCTAGAGATTCTTTTGACCAAATAAAAAAGGATCTGATTGAAGCACATGTGCTCATTAGCCCTGACTATTCTAAGGAATTTCTGATATTTTCCTTTTTCTCATTTGACACATTGGTTGTTGTTTTGCTATAGAAAAATATAGAGGGGTTAGAGTATCATATTTCCTTTTTCAACAGAGCATTGAGGGATACAAAAATGAGATATGATATCATGGAAAATTAGGCTTATGCTTTGGTCAAAGAACTCAAGAATTTCAGAGTATATGTTCTACATTCAAAGATTGTTTCATATGTCCCTTCAACCTCAATGAAATATATAATTATACATCCTGACATAGATGGGAAGAGGAGCAAGTGGATTGTTAAAATTATGGAAATTGACCTTGAAATAAAGCCCACTAAATTGGTGAAAGGCCAAGGTTTAGCCAGGTTGTTGGATTAATCAAATTTCAAAGCCTTGGGGGTTAATTTCGTGAACATAAACTCAGAAAATCAACAAGATGAGATTGTTGATAAAAGCTCTCATGTCAGTCCCATATTGGTAGAATGCACTTGGTATAAAGACATCCTACATTTTCTGCAGAAGTTGTGGCCTCCTAATGGATTGGACAAGAAAAAGGTGAGATATTTGAAACTCAAAGCAATCAAATGTTGTCTCATTGATCAATTTTTGTATTGGAAAGATCCTTTGGAATTTCTTTTGATATGTTTAGATCCACAGGAAGCTCAAAGGGCCATAAATGACATTCATGACAAATTATGTGGGGGGCATCATTTTTGGAGGACCACAACTTATAATATCATCAGAGATGGGTATTTCTAGCCTAAATGTTTTACTGATGTTTGTGAAAATATTAAATCTTTTTTCAAATGCCAAAATTTTTCTGGAAAGAAGTTGCTCAAATATTTTCCTTTGAAACCTATGGTGGTTTATGGACCTTTTCAACAGTGGGGTCTTGACTTCATTGGATAAATCCACCCATCCTCAAGTGGTTAGTACAGGTGGATTTTGACTGCCACATATTATTTCACAAGTGGATAGAGGCCATTCCTACAAGGAGTGCCTCCCATAAGGTAATCATTAGCTTCCCTGAAGATATCATCTTCAGATTTGGTTATCCAAGCAGGATTGTTACTGACAATTCTGCTTCCTTCAAAGATGAACCATTGATCAAGTTCTGTGAACAATATGGGATTACATTAATCCATTCTACTCCTTACTACCCCCAAGGAAATGGTTTGGAAGAATCAACTAACAAGAGCCTCATAAATATCATCAAGAAATTGTTAGAAGACAACAAGAAAGCATGGGATTCAAAGTTGAAATTTGCATTATGGGTTGATAGTATTACAACAAAGAGGTCACTTGRTGTTTCCCCTTTTCATCTTGTATATGGGGTTGCGGCTATATTTCCTACTCATCTTTCCTTGCCTATGGAAAAATTCCTCCAGGACTACCAAGGAGAACCTGATGATATGGTCAGGAGGATACACCAATTGGTAGAAGTACAGTAGGCCAGGGAGCAACTACTTGATAAAGCTCAGGACCATCAGCAAAAGATAAAACGAGCCTTTGACAAGAAGGTAAGCAAGGAATGTTTTCAATTGGGTGATCTAGTGCTCAAATGGGATGCACCCAAGGAAGACAAAGGCAAAAATGGTGTTGACGATTGAAAACATCAACATAGTTTCACTATAAAGTATTGCTAAAGCCTATTATTATATAAGACTAAATAATATTAGTAGGTGGGACCCCCTTCAACTTGAAGATCAGATCTATTCATTTTCAATGTTTTGATGATGTGCAACAAAGGTTTACATGGTTGATTAGATATTTTTTTCGTTGGTATGAGTCGATCTTTGAGATATTGTTCCTTCATGTTACTGCAACCTACTATTCATTTATGGTATTTATTCTTCTTGCACCTGCACAACAAACATGTTAGTGAATTTATATGAAAGGCAATTAGAGGAAGGAAAAATACTATACCACATGCATGAAAGTACTTGTTGATTGTTGTTGAACCCTAGCTAACGAGAAAATGGCTATGAAATTGTGTGAATTATATTTTTATATGCACATGGTTGAAACGTTGGTGGTGCACTTGGAAAGTGTTATTGTAAATGGTCATGCAATGAGAAATGGAATTATCTAGCCGATTTACATATGATACCTTTGATAGTTTGAGTGTCGAGGATGCAATTGACAAGTTAATTGTGCTATTGGTTATGCAATGGCTTAATTATATGATATTTGAATTATGTTATGGTGTAATTCATGCTATGGGATTTTAATATGGTGATAGTCTCGATACATGTTGATTAATGGTGTTAATGGAGAATTGTTGGCATGTATTGTTTGAGTTAATGAGGTATGGGTGGAGGTGACATGCATTTAATACACATCACCCTTACCCTTCCCATTGGCCACCACCCTAATTAGATTATTGTTGATCTTGTTGTTGTGTTCACGCTCTGGAATGTTAGCAGGGTGAAACCGCTCGGCCACCTCTCGTCTTAAGGATTTTGATTAACATGTATGTGTTTTTTTTAGTCGTTCTTAACTTCACTCTGGTTATGAAATGATTGTTGGCTCAGATGTATGGGTTTTTGTTTGTCTTGAATGTTTCAACTGTGTGAAATTTTGGAAATGGATGGTTCTTCCTGCAATTTTTTGATTTTGTAGAAGTTATCAGTCTTCATGATGATAGATCTTTGTTACTATTGGCTTAGTTGGAGTTATTTTGGTTGTTGGGTTGATTGGTCGGTTGTCCCCATGTGTGCACATCACTTGTCTAGTCTCTAGTTGTTTTTTCAATTAACGGTTGAAATCATTCTTCATCACTAATTTTTTTTTATTTGAGAATTGGTCTATTTCCTCACCAAAATCCATGAAATGGCTCTCATGTTCTTGCTCGGCCTAGTCATCACCTCAGTCTTGGGGTTGCTTTAAGAACCACAAGGGTTGTACCCTATGTGCATTTATCTTCTCTATCAATAAGTTGGGGCCTCGCTCCTCTGTGATAACCCTATTGTCTCAGAATTGACATATATCTGTGAATAAATCATGGTTCCTTTTGTGCATGCACTACTAGTATCAAGGTTTGCCACCATTAAAAGAAGTTGGCTCTAGCTATCCTGTGTTAGTCACAGTGAAAATCATTAAATCTACAAGTCCGAGGGTGACATGGAGCACAAGCCTAGCCTATAGGGTTTACCACTTGTGTGCTGGATGGTCTCATATCGCTAACCATTTTGAGTATAGATCCATCCAGTTGGTCCAGTAATAGTTGTGATAGTTTGGCACTCGGTTACTGTTTTTGTGATAATAAGGATAAACCCTTCATTGCCAATTGCACTTTCACAAAATGCAACCACTCTCCTCTTATTAATACTCATTATTGGAAGAACCTCTTCCCCGATTCAATTGGATGTGTGGGTACGCATAGCTACTACAATTTGTTCAGTTGATTGATTTTATCCCATAGTGGCGAATTGTTGATTAATATGCAGTCACTAGTAATTGCACTTATGGAGTTTTGAATTATGGTTGGCATTGGTTACAAATGTTGGGTGTTGTTCACACATGTCGCATTCTGTGAATGATGTTTTGCAAAGTAAATTATTGGGCAGGGTAACTATGGTCTTCTTTGGGGACAAATTATTATTGGATTGGATATATCTACTACATCTTTTGGTTTGTTGGTTGAATAAGCCTGAGTATGCACAACTTGGTCAATCCCGAGTGACTAAATCAATAGCTCAGCACGATATAATTATTTATATCGTGATCGTATATTTGTTGTGTGATTATTGGAAATGTTACACTGTGGGATTTTGTGAGTTGCGCACTATGTGTAGTATGGATGACTTGTTTTCATACTCAGTGATACCAACTAATTTTTAAGCGCGTTATTTATTGCAATTGACCATTGTTGATGAAAATCGTGTTGGGGAGGTGTCTCAGCTTTTAAGTCACATTGGATTGTTTGTTTACAAGGGCAGAACTACATTTCCTAGGAAAATTACTCCTACATATCTTGTGTCTAATTGATGGTTGTTGGTTGTATAATAAGTTGTCATTTTCAGGCATATAAATTTGATCTTTTACTACATATATATGAGAAGGAATATCATTGCATTTTTTATTGGTCTACTGCAACAATAGTGACTTTGTTGTTATTTTGAAAACATGACTGTGGAGTATAGTCAGGGATTGAAGAAATGCCTAGATAGTGGTTGATTTTGATAGTAATAGATTGGAAATGGGGATTGTTCATAAATTGTTATAAAATGCAGATTGTGGGAACAGTGCCTCTTACAAATCATATGGAAAAATTATTATTTTGCAATAGCACTGTGTTAAAGTTTTGATTAATGAATAGTAAACTAGTTAAATGTACATCAATTGTTATTTATTCAAATGATTGTCAATTGGATGGTACATCTAGCCTTACTACAGAATATTTTATGGATCACTTGATTAATTTCATGAACAATAATTGTTTTCTTCCCCTTCCATGATCTCACTTTCCACCAACTACAAACCCTTCACATATCCCATATCCTTATTTCACCCCCCGTTCTGAAATTGATTATAGCCAAGGGAATTTATGTGTTGAGATAGATTAAAGTGGCAATGTTTTGGGTGGATTGTAGTGATGTTTTATTTGCTTGTTTTATAGTTGATTTTTTTTGTCATTGGATAGTGACCATTTCTTCTCCCCTTTCATTATATCATTTTTTCCACTAATTACAAACCCCTCATGTAACCCTAAACCTTTTTTCACCCTCCTTATCATTGATTAACATTAAAACAATTTGTATCGATTGGATTGCATGAGCTTGATACATTCTGAGCCAAATCTATTTCATATTTTTAAGAGTTTTCATGCATGGTTATTTAAAATACTATTTTCTAATCGATTACACATGCAGGATGATTTTTTTCAGTCAGGGAAGCCATGGTTGGGGAAGCAGAGGTAGAGGTAACTAGAACCGAGGCCCAAGAAGGCCCAGATTCTCCATATATTTTGATGTTGATTCAGAAGATCTTGGCCAATTGTTTCATGCTGAATTATTTAACTGGATTGGGTAGGGAATAGTCCAACCTAGGCCTGAAAGGCCTCCTTTCCAAGCCCCGCAAGCCTCCAGTATCCATGTACATTGTCATGTCTCCTTAAAACCTGAGGTCCCTGAAAATTATGGATGGTGGGAGATTGTCCACCCGACAGTCTCCCAACATCGTGGCTGGCCCAACTTCACCTTGCCTGCTCCTCCACATTTGAAACCCATTGTCCAATATGCCCCTAACCACACACCAGTGCAATCCTCCCATGCTAGCAAGAGATTGAAGACTAAATCCCACCATGCATTTAATAAAGGAAAAGCCATTGTTTCCCCTTCTTCATCGTTCCTTGACTCTGACAAATACATGTTTTCATAGATGCATTTGAGGGACGATTGTTCCCATGTGATCAGTGAGATAAGTCCTAAAGGCTCTGCCTAGCCTAAGGCAAATTTAGGAAAATCAAGAGGTGACAACAGTAACCAAGGAAGGGTTGCATCACAGACTATGAAATATGGCTTTTGAATTTTATGTTATCTATTGATTTATGACAGTTAACTCCATGGATTTTGGACAACATGTTTTATTTTGGATATATGAGTATTATTTTGAAATATTTTCAAATTTTCATGAGCCAAATAGTAAATATGTTGAGGGGAGTCACAAGGAGGTGTGTTTGCTTAACTAATGGTTATGTTATGATTATTATGAACTAAAGGGAGTCACAAGGGGTCCCACCTACTAGTTATTATTTGTTTATGACCCTATTATGATTATTAATTCCCCCCCCTAACTAAAGTTATTTGGGTCTTTAGTTAGCTTAACTAATTTGTTGTTTCAACTACTTCAACCAATTCTAATTTGTTAAAAGAAAAAGGAAAGGGGAGAACAAAGGGAGGAGATAAAATCAAAAGCATGCTAAGGTTTTCTCTTTCAGTTTATGTTGAGATAGTTCAATTTTCATTCATTCATATATTCATCACAGCTTAATTCTCTTTTGTGATAGCAGGGTCTTATTGTAGATGTTATCTCCTCAAATAAATCAATCGGGATTTTTCTTTTTAGGTGATAGAGAGTCTTTTAAAAAGGTACTTGTTAAATTTTTAAAGGTTCATTTTTCAAAGCTTTACTCATGTAATAAGGTTTAAATAAAACTCTATTTAGTTTGTGCTAGATCAAATTCAAATCTCAGGTTTTAGTGGCTTAGGTGAATATATCGATTGTTCATTCTCCACCGAAAGCCTTAGCTTTTGGGAGCTTAAATAAAGGAATCCAAGGCTATTTTAGCCACTGAAACCATTGAAGTAGGAAAAGACCAAGAACATCATATTGCATGTTTCAAATGAAAGGTTCAGTATTTCCATGATTGTACAAGCCACCAAAAGGACTGGAGAAGGAATCGTTCACGACTTGTAAGTTGATCCCACTATGATATGAGTGAATCTCTCCTGATCGTTATATCATTAAGTTATACATTGTTGTACTTCCCATTGATTTCAATTAATTCACCATGACATCTGCACATCATCAATCATTTCGTCGCACTCCTTGCAATCAGTTCCATGATCCAGAAACTCCCCCCAGTTATCTCAGTTTTAGCCCAGCCGACCCAATTATCGCTAAGTTTACGCACTGTAACTCTGCCCAGAATCCACTCCTTCGATCATGGGTGTGCGAAAACGTTGTGGAAAATGAAGAAAGGAATGTCGACACTGAGGAAGGAGCTTGACAATATCGAGTACCTGGAAGCTCATCCTGAGGTATGTCAAATGTTCAAAGATGCAGGGTGTTATAATTTTTGTCAAAAATTACAAATCTTTCATCAGTAGGTGGTAGAGGCTTCCACTCTAAGTTTCGATGGAAAGAAAGAGATCATCAGCTAGGATGAATTAGAAATTGATGTATCCCTCATAGATGAAGTCATAGAGCTTCCCACAACTGGAGAGAAATGGTTCAAAACCACTGTGATTAAAAATATTGAGTTTAGGTCTTATTTAAAACCAAAACATAGGGGTTTGATTTGGAAGAAAGATATTCTTGTATATTTCCTTGAAGAGAAATGGCAATAGTTATTGAAGGCTATAATGGTTTATATAACCTGTGAAGGGCGATACAATAGGGTCATGATGTATCATTTCTGTTCAAGGATAAATTCGTGAGTGCGGACACAGACCAATCTCCTCAGATCCACATGGATCTGGAACAAACTGTGACAGAATA